>JABCIY010000213.1:0-488135 GCA_014298035.1 Pseudocercospora fuligena
CCTAATATAAAGGCCTATAAGAGTATATAATAATACTATCTAGTTTAAGGATAAGAAAGGAGGGGGATATAACTTTTAAATATTCCTAGACTTAACTAGCTAAGCTATACTCTAGCTAGAACCTTTAGTTAGTAGGACTAGTAAGAAAGGAGAAACTAGATCTAAAACTACTATAAGTTTAGCTACCTCTACTACTAAAGGACAAGGACTAATATTAGGTAATAGATAATCTAGAAGAAGAAAAAGAAAATATAAATAGTAGGCTCTAAATTAGAGCTAAGAGGAACCTTAGTAAGATAACTAGAATATCTATATTTAGGAGGGGAATTTAAAGAGAAGAAGATTAATCTCTAATAAAGGGTTAAAAGAAGAAAGAGTTTATAGTATAATTATAAGATTAACTATATAGAAGAGACTAAGAGAATTAGAGGATAATAATTTCCCTAAAGGCTAAATATTATAGAGCCTTTATCTACCTAATAAAAGATCTAGATCTAAGTATAGATTAGATAGATAAACTTCTAGAGTATATTATAAGGTTATATTCCCTACTTTTATACTAGAGTTATATAAAGATAGGAGTTCTAATTCTAAGAACCTACTAAGAGGCAATATAAGATCTAAAATAGGGTTATATATAGGAAGAGGTAATCTAGAAAGAACTAATTATACTTAGAAGTAACTATATCTAGGATTAGGTAGTTCTACTAAAAGGAGCAAACCTAGTTACCTTAAAATAGGTATTTAATATAAAGAAACTAATTAGTAGAGCAATTAATAAGTTTAAAGTAAGACTAGTTATAAAGGGATTTTCTTAGAAGTTTAGGATAGACTTCTAAGAGACATTTGTACTAATAGTTAGATATAATATACTTAGGGTATTTATAGCTACTATATATAAAAAAGATCTAGAACTATACTAAGTAGATATAAACAATATATTTACTAAGAGTACCCTATAAGAAGATATCTTTATAATTCCCCTACTAGATATAGAAATCCTATAAGGCATAGCTCTAAAAATTCTAAGGAGCTTATATAGCCTAAAATAAGTAGTAAGAGACTAGAATAAGCTATATATCTTAAAGCTAGAGAAAATAGGATTCTACTAGTTAGAGGTAGACCTATATTTACTTATCTATAAAGGAAGGAACCTAATAGTTTTAACTTATATAGATAATATTCCTATTATAGTACTAAAGCTAGAAGATATTCTTTAGTTTAAGAAGGAACTAAGTAAGGTATTTAAAATTAAAGACCTAAGTAAACTAACTAAAATTCTTAGGATAAAGCTTACTAGAGATAGAAAGAATAGTACTCTAAAGCTAGACTAAGAGTACTATATCTAGGAAAACCTTAAAGTTTAGAATAACTAAAGAAATAGCTTACCTAACCTTATTACTACTTAATAGCTATAAAAGTCTAAGGAAATCTAACTTAGAGGAAGAAAAGTATAATAAGACTAAGTACTAAAGTTAGAATAGTATATAGATATAGCTAATAACTATAATAAGACCTAATATTGCTTTTACTCTTAGAGACTTAGATTATATATATTAGATCTATCTAAGAGATATCTAAAAGCACTTAGGAAACTAGCTAGATACCTAAGATTATTCCTAAGCCTAGGTTTAATATTTAGAGGAGGAGGAGGAAAGCTAATAGGATATTTAGACTCTAATTATATAATAGATAAGGCTAATAGAGTCTCAATCCTTAGAAGTATCTTCTTTCTCTATAGGTTACTAGTTTCTTAGATAAGTAAGAAGTAAAAGTTAGTTACTATATTAACTATAGAAGCTAAGTATATAGTAATAAATGTATATATAAAGTAATCTTAGTTCCTAGTAGTACTCCTAAGGGAGATAGACTATATATATAGTTAGTAGGAGAATATTTATTTTAACTATTAATTAAAGGAAATTCTAATATAGTAAATAAAATTAGACCTATTTAGATTAGGGGAGACAACTAAGTAGCTTTAACTTTAGTTAAAGATACTTATACCTATAAGAGATTAAAACATATTAATATTAGCTTTAATAAAGTTAGAAATCTTTAGTAGTAAAGGAAAATTGTAGTAGAATACACTCTAATAAAAGAGATAGTAGCTAATAGCCTAACTAAGCTAAAGATAGGGCTATAGTTCTAGGAATTTATTAGATAATTACAACTTATATAATAGTAAAAGGATCTACCTATATATACTTAATATATAAATAGGCACGATTAATACTAGGCCTAAGAATTAAACTTAGTAGATTAGATATACTATACTAATCTAGAAGCTATTATACCTAATTAGATAATAGAAATTCTTAATTAAACTTGTACCTTTAGATTAGATTTAAGGACTAACTATCCTAAGTAGGAGTGTTAGAATATATAGTCTAGTTAGTAACCTAGTAAGAGATACTAAGATAGGCTAGATTATATAATTATAATTATATAACTAATCTAAGCTAATACCTTTTAGGTTTAGCCCTAACCTATAGAAAACAATAATATACTTACTATTCCTACTTTAGCCCCTACTACTCCTTATAGCTTCTATTACACTTTATAATCTATTTATACCTATCGGCCCTCCTTAGCTCGATAGAAAGGATTATAGCCGGATAGCGATAGAGCTCCGCTAGCTAAGGATATTTAGATAAATAAAATTATACTACGAGTACGGCGCGAGTCGCCGCGAGTCTATACCTACTTATTCCTTTAATTACTCCTTCTAATCCTTCTTTAACCGTATTCTTATACCCTTTAGCTATTTAGGTTCCTAATCCTTTACTATAGATTTACCTCGTTACGGACTCGCGGTCGACTCGCTACTAATATCTATAAATTCAGACTACTTAATTACTATCTTAGTATCCTTTTAATCTTGCTTTATACTCGTTATACTCGCTACCGACTCGCCGCTTAAATTAATAAACTCTAGCGGTTTACCTATATTAATTATCTTCTTAGTCTATATTACCTTTTCTTCCTTAATCTCTATACTCGGAGTTATGTTTCTATCCGCTAGAGTATACTTCGTACTACGACTCGCGTTAGGAGTACTTAATCGGTGTTTCCGCTTCTATTACTTCTATCGTTTCTAGATATAGATATATATATATATTTATTTCGTATCTAAGCTTATTCTTATATATTACTCTAAAGATATATATAGCCTATATAATTAATAGCGTATTAACTGCCTTACTTAATACTTTGACCGGTTAGTTAGTATCTAGATCGAATCCGCTATAGAAAAAATAGCTATAGTAATCGTCTATCTTATAGATAGGTATATAAGGTAGGTACTTATAATTAATCCGGTCTAAGATAAAGTCTATTACCGGTATTCTAGTATCGTTGAAGCTATAATTAGTCTAGGCATCGTATATAGCGCCGTAGCTAACTAGCTCGGTATATATCTAGGTTTTAACGTCGTACTTATTAATAATAATATCGACTCGCTAGACAAAGACCTTATAACGGTATTAGAATTATATCGGAGATTCTACTTTCGCGATAGGCTATAGTAGAGCTAATAGTATTAGTACTCGCTACGAGAGACTCCGAGATCTAGTATTAGGCCTACGAGGTTACTATTACTAAAGCTAATAGCCTATAGTATTACGTATAGTATTAGTATAACTCGGTAAAGAAGTAAATATATTAAATCTACGGCTACTCGCTATAGACTCGCTAGCTAGCGGACTCGTATCTTATAAAGCCGCTAATCGCTCGCGAACAAATTAAGTAGTTAGTAGATAAGGATTTTAAAGGCCGTATTCTCCGTAGAAGCGATAATTAGTATATAAGCTAGTATAGTTGCGCTAGTCTTAGGGCAATATATCTACTAGTAGGTAGAAGGAGGTATCGTTATTATTATAGTTAGTATAGTAAAGAATAGGAAGAATAGGAAGATTAGTATATAAAGGAAGAAAATAAGGAACGGTAGGAATTAGGCGAGATATAACTCGCGGCGACTCGCCGCCTAACTAACTATTTTACCTAATAAGCGTTATTTATAGACTAATTAATCTAGTATCCTTAGTAACCCTCGGAGGTTATTAATAAGCTAAGATAGGAACTATAGGAATTATACGAGATATAACTCGCGGCGACTTGCCGCCTAACTAACTATTTTACCTAATTATTCGTTATTCGCAAACTCGATTAATCTAGTATCCTTATTAATAAGCCCCTCTTATTATCGTACCGACTAACTCCGAGCTACTAATAGCTTTTCTAGCTCCGTTAATAGCGGCTAATTACTACTAGCTATATATAGATTCGCTACTTACCGAAGAAGTAAGTATGCCTCTCGGTAAAGGCGGTCTCTATAGATATTGTTTCTACTAGCGCTAACTAGCTATATTATATTATTAGTAAGTAGTACTTATTAATACTAAATAAGCGTTTCCTTAGGTAGAAAGGCTTCGAGATCTATAGTATAATTAGTTAGCGAGTCTATAGCGAGTACTAATAAGTCTCGTACGTACTAAATCCTTATAGGTCTTCTTTAATCTTATTAAGTACGCCTTCTAGTATAGGAATACCTTACTAAGAATGCCTACTTATTTACGGATAATAGTATAGGATATACGGAATGCCTAGAATAGAGTATAGTCGATTAGCCTACTTCTAGATACGATAGCTATTCTAGAGGTAAACGAAGTCTAGAACTTCCGCGCGGATAATTAGTATATAGATTATAAGGAAGGCAATAATATCGGCTAGATCGTCGGTATCGTATAGTAACTCGTATAGGAGCTTATAGAAGTAACTACGCTATCTAGTAATAGTAGGTACTTACTAGTTCTACTATACCTTAATCCGTTAGTTTATCTTACTAGTACTATATTTAAAGACCTCTCGAAATATAAGCGGTAGATCTTTATTACCGCGAGTCGTATAGCGAATCTTATAGTAAGTATCCGTAGCTAGAATTATTTCTACTCTATAGTCCGATCGAATAATTTAGGGTACTATACTAGTATTACGAAGTATTACGATATACTAAGCGAGTATAGAGATAGCTATCCGACTAGTAATACCTATATATATCTAGACGATATAGCGTAAATAGACGTCGATAGTAGCGTAGATCTATATACCCTAATACTTAAGCTTATAGTAAGTATCTATAGATATTATATAGTCTAGATCCGGAGTTATAATTATACTATAATACTCTCGTATATACTCGCGGCGGACTTGTAGCCTATTAGGATTTAGCTTACTAGCAATCCGATATATTCGGTCTCTATTAGTAGTATTAGTAGTAAGTAGAAGTACCTAGAAATAGCTTATAGGTCGACTACCGCTAGCGAGTCTACCGCGAGTAGATCTACCTATCTACGATATTGTATTTCGATCGGATATAAGTATATAGATTTCTTCGGCCGTATACCTCTACTACGGACCTTTCTAATTCCTCTTTTAGTACTACTTCTATATATTCTATTACCTCTTTAACCCTATTAGATAATATCTTCTTATATAGACTAAGCTCTTTACGTAGACGTATATATCTACGCTACCTAATATCGAATCTATCTGCCTATAGTATTATAATCGTATCCGTATTAGTTAATCGTAGAACGTAGAAGATATAAGTAACGCTAAGCTTTAAGGCCTCGATATTATTAACTTTACGATAGTCTTTATAGCGGTCGTAGTAGACTTCCTACTCTCTTAGTCTTCGTTATAGTATTATTAGAGATATAGTATAGCTAGTCTCTCGCTCTAGGTATCGGATAATCTCTTCCTTCGAAGTACCGTTATAGACCTACGTCGTAACCCAATCCTTCTAGGGCGATAGATCTATACGTAGACCTATTCTTGCGAGTAGATAGCGAGTAGTTAGCGAGTGTAGAAGATGTAGAATGCTAGAAATACGTATATGTATTGAAAATTGAGTTGGAAAGTGGCATTGATCACATGGTCGATTTGGGCCTCCCTAGTTTGAGAGCTGGTTTGAGAGCTCCAGGGTCCTGGGAATCTTGGTGGTGAAATTCAGAGAGTAGCAAGCAACGTGTGCCTCTCACCGCCGCCGACCTTCTGAGCCATTGACTTCAGATTCGCAACGATGGCGCTTCCTCGCAGCAAAGTGAAGGGCGACTCGCTGCCAGAAGACGATTTCGAGTTCATACACACCCCAGCAGCACCGTCTCCTGAGCCAGAATCGCAGAACTATGGCGTTCGCACAACTTCGGTATGCATTTTTCTGGGAGATTGACTGACAGCCATTGACATGTGAAAATGTAGTATCCGTCCATCAAAAATGCTCCTCTCCCCGCCGACGGTCCGGGTAGCGATACCTTCAACAACTACTTCCTCTTCACTCTTCTAGGCGGCATTCCTGCCTACATCTCCTGGCAGATCGGCGGAGGCCTGTTCACATGGCTGCTCATTGCTATCTTCACCGCGATCCCGATCCTCATGGCCTTCTGGACCATTGCCTCTACCATGTCTCCACGTCTCAACGAAAAAGCCAAGTTCCCGGGTTTCCCAATCGAGAACTACCTCACTTTCAAGAAGGACAGCGATAAGATGAAGTACCGTGGCAAGAATAAGATTCCCATGGAGACATTTCACGAAATGTACTTCAACAACGAGGTGGACATCAAAGGCGATATGCTTGAGACCATGGAGTATAGACACGACTGGGCGAACTTCCGCTTCACCCTGAGCCTCTACTGGTTCTTCCTGACTGGCATGATGCCTGAGGTTATCATGCACACCAGATCTCAAGATGAAGAGCAAGTTCGTGACCACTACGATCGCGGCGATGACTTCTATGGCTGGTTCCTGGGCCCGCGCATGATCTACACTAGTGGTATCGTTTCGGACATAAACAAGGAGGAGAGCCTCGAGCAATTGCAGGACAACAAGTTGGCAATCGTCTGTGAGAAGATTGGTCTAAAGCCTGGCGAGAAAATGCTCGACATTGGCTGCGGCTGGGGCACACTCGCCAAGTTCGCATCTGTCAACTACGGCGCAGAAGCTACCGGTGTCACTCTTGGCCGCAACCAAACTGCCTGGGGCAACGCTGGTCTTCGCAAGGCAGGCATTCCAGAGGAGCAGAGTCGCATTCTTTGCATGGACTACCGCGATATCCCATTACCGCAAGGCGGCTATAACAAAATCACATGTCTCGAGATGGCTGAGCACGTTGGTGTGAGATACTTTGGCACTTTCTTGAAGCAGGTCTACGATATGCTGGACGACGATGGTGTTTTCTTCCTCCAGATTGCAGGTCTCCGAAAGAGCTGGCAGTACGAGGATCTGATTTGGGGTCTTTTCATGAACAAGTACATCTTCCCTGGTGCCGATGCATCAACACCGCTCGGATTCTTCATCGACAAGCTTGAGGGTGCTGGCTTCGAAGTAAAGCACATCGACACAGTTGGCGTACACTATTCGGCAACGATTTGGAGATGGTACCGCAACTGGATTGGCAACAAGGACAAGGTCATCGCCAAGTATGGTGTCAGATGGTACAGGATCTGGGAGTACTTCCTCGCCTACAGCACGATCATCTCTCGTCAAGGGTCTGCGACGTGCTACCAAATTACTCTGGTGAAGAACATCAACTCTACTCACAGAGTGGAAGGCATACCGAGCCAGTTCAACCTCAAGGGCGCACTTGAGGCAAGCAAGCAGGCCGGCAAAGCACTCTTCCCAGGTAGCAAGTAGATCATGATGTTGGCGCTAGCTGCACATTAGCCGACGTTAATGCTACTGTATGAGATGCGGACGAAGCATACTTCAGGTCAGTGTTGTCTGGCTCTGATCCATTCTGACGCGCATGTACCATAGAAAAGCAACGAATTCGAAGCAATGAAGCAATGACACAAGATACGGTAGCCTACGCCCGCGACTGACGATCCATGCAAAGACGCGCCAAAGATAGTGCACCGGGCTAGAAATTGAGTCGATTTGGCGTGCGTCGCTACTTCCGTCCCAGGTGGTCCTTCCAGATTCGGTGATTGCGGGTGCCTCCCAAGCTTTCACGCGTGATTGCATCTCAACTCACATACACTCACATACGCTCACACCATTCCAAGACACATCTCATGATCCAATACGATGGCGGCGCCACGCAATGGCAAGGCGAGCTCGTATTACGCAGCAACTGCATCTGTGTCCAATAACCAAACCACGTCCTACGAGACGACAACAGGCAATCGCAAGACAGGGTCATATACCACGACCACGAGCGATCGCAAAAGCACGACCAACCCTTATGCAACCTACCAGGACACCACGACAGAGTCACGGCCGCGCACAGGTCCCCGTAGCGCCGGTCGACCTCAGACCGCGCGACCTCGAACGGGCATGTCGACTCTTGGTGTCGAGAATCAGGAAATCGTGTGTGCTATCAGCGAGTCTCGTGGCGTAGCACCGACTGTCGGTCTGGCATTCATCAACCTGGACACTGCGGAGGCTGTTCTCTCACAATTCCATGACAGTCAGACCTACGTCAAGACTATCCACAAACTCATGGTGTTCAACCCATCCAACATCCTGGTCATCTCCACTTCAGCCAACCCAAAGTCGAAGCTGTTCTCCATCATTGAGGAGCACATGCCAGATCTCGAATGCAACATCACTCTTCTCGACCGCAAGTACTGGGCGGAGAGCACGGGGCTGGACTACATCCAACAGCTTGGCTTTCCTGAGGATGTTGAGTCCATCAAGACTGCTGTTGAAGGGAACTATTATTCGGTGTGCTGCTTTGCTGCGGCTTTGAAATATGCCGAGCTTGCAATGATGAAGACGTTTCATTTTCACGCGCTCCGCATCAAGTACGAGCCATCAGAGGGATCTATGATGATCGACCTGTCCACTATCCGGTCTCTGGAGCTTGTTCAGAACCTGCAGAATCCAAAGTCCAAGGACTGCCTGTTTGGCCTACTCAACGAGACACTGACGCCAATGGGTGTTCGTCTCCTGCGAAGCAACGTCCTTCAGCCTGTCACGAACCAAGAGACGCTCAACAAGCGGTACGATGCGGTGGAAGAGCTCAGCACGAAGGAGGAAATGTTCTTCAACGCTCGATCTGCTCTGAAACCAATCTTGGACATTGACAAGATTCTCACACAGCTTATCTTGGTTCCTGCCAACCCAGCACATGGTCTGAACACTGAGCAGTCCATCAACAATGTCATCATGCTGAAGCACTTTGTGACACTGGTCAAACCTGTATTCGAATCACTCACTGGCTCTCGCAGTGAAATGCTGCAAGAGATCCAGCGACTTTGTTCTCCCGAGAACGTCGACACGGTGCTTGATCTGATCAACAGCACCATCAATGAGGACACCACATTCGCTCGTCAGCCTCTTGATCTCCGCAATCAGAGAACATATGCTGTCAAGTCTGGTATCAATGGTCTGCTCGACGTTGCGCGTCAGACATACAAGGAGTCCATGACCGATGCGATGCAGCATATCGCTGATATGGTGGAAGAACACAAGCTGCCTTTCATCACCAAATACGAAAATGGTCGTCAGTTCTACCTCCGTCTCCGTGTGGATGAACTAGCAGACCGCACCCTACCAGCCGTCTTCATCAATGTATACCGCAAGAAAGACATGATCGAATGCCAAACCCTCGATCTCGTAAAGCGAAATCAAAAAATCGTCGACGCCCACGTCGAAGTCCTCAACATGTCCGACAAATCAATCCGAGAACTAATCATCAATCTTCGCTCGCACATGTCCGGAATGTTCAAAATCTGCGAATGCGTCGCAATGCTCGACATGCTCGCCTCCTTCGCCCACATCGTCGCGCTTCAGGACTACGTCCGTCCAGCCATGAGCGAAACCCTCGCAATTCGAGCCGGTCGTCATCCCATAAAAGAGAAGAAGTTCCACAACCAGAACACGAAATACATCCACAACGACGTCTACGCAACCCAACAGACCCGTTTCCAAATCATCACAGGCTGTAACATGAGTGGGAAAAGCACGTATATCCGCTCTGTAGCTTTGATGACCATCATGGCACAAATCGGATCTTTTGTTCCAGCACAATACGCAGCTTTCCCAATCATTCGACAAATATTCGCGAGGGTCTCTATGGATTCTAACATCGAAGCCAACGTCTCAACTTTCGCTTCAGAAATGCGGGAAACGGCGTTCATTCTTCATAACATCGATCATTCAAGTATGGCCATCATCGACGAACTCGGTCGCGGAACTTCTACCCGCGATGGTCTCTCAATCGCAATCGCTATCGCCGAAGCTCTCGTATCAAGTCGAGCTTTAGTCTGGTTCGCAACACATTTCCGAGACCTAGCTCAAATCCTCTCTGAACGAAACGGTGTCGTCAATCTCCATCTCTCCGTTATGATTACTCAAAACCAAATGAACATGTTATACACTATCGCTTCTGGAGCCGAGAAAGAGGAACATTATGGCCTTAAGCTCGCTCGTCTTGTCCCATTACCTAGAGACGTGATCGAGCATGCTGAACATGTGAGTTCCACACTTGAGAGGATCGGGAAGAGTAAGAAGGAAGGAAATAAGAGTTTGAGTGTGCTGAAAGCTAGGAGGAGGAAATTATTATTGAATTTGAAAGAACATTTGTTACAGGCGAAGGAGGGAATTATGAGTGAAGAGAATTTAAAAATTTGGTTGGGGGATTTGCAGAGGGAGTTTGTGGTTCGGATGGGGAGGTTGGATGGGGAGGTTAGGGAGTTGGAGAGGGAGAATTTGAGAAGCGAAGTGGTGGAGGAGGTGGAGACAGATGCTGGTGTTGGTGCTGGAAGGAGAGAGCCGCTGAGTGATATTACTCATATCCATGCCACTCAGGAGGACTTGAATGTCCAAGGCACTGAGGAGGCTGCGGTAGAGATGATGGACGACGAGGAAGGAGACAAGGAGAACCGACCTCCCGAAACATACACGGGAAGAAGTCAGCGTGGAACTTCACAGACTCCACGATTGACGATTACGACTGTTGAAAGCTAAGCTGCTCGGACCTGTGATGAGAGAGATGAGATAGGAAATTTTGGACTTGGTGATTGCTCAAAGAAGAGACTGGAAGCATGTATACTCGGTCGATATGTTCATAATCATAACTATATACAAAAGGCAGCACTGTTCGCTTCGTTCCTCTAACTCCTGTGCAATCCGCCAAGAAACGATCTGGGGTATATTCGACGGTCCATCAATCTGAGTCTGTCCATACCAAAATTTAGTCAGAAAAGCAGAATACGTTACAAGGAACGCTCTATGTGCAAGCCATCTTGCCCAGAGGACTCCAACAAGGACTATTCGAGCCAATATGCAAAACTTCTTCCACGCCACCCAGCAACCCCGTGACTTCTATCACGACATTGAAGATAGTGCTGATGCACCAAAGCGCAATGAGCGCCCACCCAATCCTCTTGGACAATACCCATTTATTGAGTGGTACTGATACCAAGAGCCCAACCAACGTGATAAGCAATGTGATCCCAGACACAATCAAAGTCTTCGAAACCTCAATATGGTACGAGTGGAACTTCAACCCCTTATGAGGATGTTTCTCATGCCTCCTCTCCGCACCACGAATCAAAATATAAGATCCAGATAACCCAACACCCAATAAGATATTGAGCATGGGACCACCGAAACATGCGGAGAGCGCCATGACGGGATATCCCAGTTTCGCAACCGTGACATCAGCCACAAGATCCCCCAAAGAATTCCCCACAGCGAAGATCGTAAGACCCATTATTGCATGGGACATATTGAGGATCACCGCCAGGGCCTTGAGGGCACCGACGACTTGGGAGGCGATAGCAGAGATCCAGGCAATGGCGACGACGAATCCGACGAGACTTAAAATGATGCGGTAGGAGCCTGGGCGATGGGTTGGTGTTGAGGTTAGGAGGAGCGGGATTAGGAGGAGAAGGCTGATGAGGAGGCTGATGAGGATGGGTTTTATGAGCCAGGTTTCGGGTAATTCGGATGGGGCTTGGAGGTAGATGCTGAAGACGATGAACATGGGCGCTAGGAAGACTTGAATGATGGTGAGCCAGCGGTTCCAGAGTTCGGGTTGGGGTTCGTCTTCGGAGTCTGGTGAGGTGACTATCTCGGGTTGGACATGGCCAGGTTCCGCTGCGATTGAGGCATGATGCAATCCATTACTGTTCATGTTGTGTCGATGGTGCTGCTCTGTGCCAATGGCTACGGAAGCTGTGTTGCCATGTCCAGACACTCCGATACCATTTGGAGAGTGCTCGTGGCTATGAGGGTGCGGCTCCGAACCATCGTGCTCATGCTCCGGTGAGACAGCCTTAATGCCACTTGTAGTCACCAATGTCTGGACACCAGCACTACTCTTGGATCGCGTTGTGTCCATACTCCAGTCCTTATGTGGGTGTGACTGCGATGGTGTGCCTTTCTCTTGCTCCGAGTCTTGATCACTCTCCACCACAGGCAGAGTGATGGTAAGCAGGAAAACACTTGGAGCAGCGACAATGCCTAGGAGTTTCTCCCACCAAGTCTTGTCGTGCCAGTGATAAATGGTGGGGAGCAGAGTCGAGATCATGACACCTGGCGGAGGTAGGAGACGATACGGCCATACCTTGGCTAGCTTGTTAGGACGTCGAGGCCTCTCTATCTCAGCACTGTGCTCAGCATCAACCGACTCAGGTGAGGTGACACTCTCTAGAGGAGCTGGCAGATACAAGCTAGGTGGCCGTGTGCTGATAGGCGACCTGGTACTTGCCGTCACTGATGGTGAGGGATAGTCGCGATATGCCGGGAATGGAGACGTGCTCCTGCTAGAAGGCGACCTGTCCCGACGCTGTGGAATCACGATCTTTGGCAACGATTTGGCGCTCGGCACAAGTCGAGGCGAATGCGGATCGTCTTTTGGCGAGTCTGTTCCTCGTCGTGATGGCGCTCGCGGGACAAAGTAATCAACACTAGGTTGTCTCGGGAATTGTCCAGCGTCTGGAGGCGCCAGAAATGCCGAGCTTGGTATCGAGCCAGAGGTGGTCGCTGTTGGAGAGCGACTCCGCTGAATAGGTGCTTCTCGTCGCGGCGTAGCTGGTTCCAAGCGAAGCGTTGGTGATCTGAGATGTGGCTGGCCACCAGCTGGCGGTACACCAAGATGCGCCTCGTCTTGAGCAGATTTTGATCCCTCTCCAGCAAGGTCCACTAGATTCTCTTCCGATAGTATGGGTGTGAGGCGTTGCAGCTTTGGATCGATTCGCAGCGTTGCAGCATCATTTGCTGAAACTGCTCTATTGCGGGTTGGAGCTTTGTCGATCGGCGCGGATAATGGACCGCCATCTGTGCCAGGTCTTCTTTCTAACTCGGGTGTCGTACTTTCGTCAATAACATTGACTTCGAAGGGCGGCCTAGCTGCCGGATCGGAAACAGAGGATAATTGATCTTGCAGCTGTGCGGTGGTATATGTCGGGTCATCGGAGTAGCGTCGCGAGTCCATAGGTATGGTTTGATGGTTGCGAGATTTCTGCAGGGATTTTAGGACTGCTTGAAACTCCAGCGCACCAACAAGCGAGGGTCGAACAGCGGTTACAGTGTTCTTTCTCGAACGGGTGGGCCTCGTCAGTCGCATGTTGCTGGCTAGCTCACTCATCCAGCGATCTCTTGCCGCTTCCTCATCATCCTCGTCGCCGCCATCATCATATGGAGAAATAGCATCGCCACCACTTTCTAATGCGGACCAGTCTTCACGCGACACGCCTCTCGAGATGCTTGGGCGTCTCGGATCTGGCGCTTCCTCAGGATCATCGCGGTACTCCTCTTCAGCTTCAATCTCGTCTTCTGGTTGCAGGAAGTGTCCTCTTGCGGCGGCTTCTTTTTCTCTCCGCCTTCTCCTTCGTCCAAGCCACCAATGCCAGGCGACCACAAAGATGACGTATACGATGTAGTATATCACCATGGCCACGCACTCCCAGAAATGTAGTCGACCATCCCACAAGAACACCATACTGAATGCTGCCGCAACGATGAAGAAGCCAACATCTCTCACAAAGCTCTTCTTAGCAACATGGAAAGGCCGTATCAACGCCATGCTCCCGCTCACAACTGCTGTGATGAATCCTGCCGCTCCAAACAGCTCTCCAACTGCGAGACTGCCACTGTTCGTACTCATAGCCGCGAATGTAGAGAAGACATCCGGACTGCCATTGCCGAATGCCAGAAAAGTAACTCCCGCCACGCTCTCACTCAAGCCCAGGAAACCAGCAATTGTACTCAAGTCTATACAGAAGAAGTCGGAGGCGGCAATACCAATAGTGCTGAACAGCAATCCGAGCCAGCATATGAGGATGAGAAACGCGACTGGCTTGGCATTGGCCAGGCGGCAGTAGTAGAGTTCCAAATATGCTGTAAAACCGCCGTCGTCTGGGGGACAGTGTTTTCTTATGTAGGCGCATTGGTCCTGGCTCTTGTGCACCAATCTACACTCTTCATCGTCGTCTAAGGTCGTTATGGGCTGTTGGAAGAGGTCGCGTGGGTGGAGCTGTTTCTGCGGAGAAGCTTCGAAGTACTTATGGCTGAAGATCGAATATGCCGCAAATACGGTGAGTGTGAATATGGTGAGGTAGAAAGCTCTGGCGGCGCGGTATGGAGGCCGCTTGGCCCTCAAACCTGGTCTAGGTGTCGATGCGGATGCGGATGCCATGCTGGCCGGACGGAGGTGTGGATTAGCCATTCGAGTCGCATTCTGTCAGTGATATGGCTATCGTTGTGCTAGCAATATTGTATGCGGCGAGCATGGCGATGCGGCGGCGGCGAAAGAGGTCATGAAGAGTGCCTGCTGCGCCTTGACATGCGGCCAAAGCTTGGTTCCTGGCACAGTGAGAGTGAGAGGAAACCTGAGAAATCCTCCTTGCACACCTTACTACAGCCAAGCAAGATCGAGGTAAAGCGTAAAGCATAAAGCAAAGCCACTGATGACGAACTGTCGTGGCTTGCCGAGGAAAGGAAAGCGCGAGCGGTGTGGCGAAAGCATAAACGCACGCTAACCCAGAAGAGCAGCAGTCGGTAAACAAAGCAAGCACGACTAGCAGGGGTGTTGTAGTGTTTGCACGACTATTATTGTCCGACAGATTAGACGCGCGATTAAGCCGGCGCACATTAGCTCCACCACTGCGACAGACCTTAGACTTCCTTTTCCCTCCTGCGCCCACCACAGATAATGCCTCGAGTGCGCGCGACCGGCGGCGGCTCATCGTCAGCGAGCTTCGCGTCTCCGGTCAAGACGCTGCAGATCCCGCTGAACGACGACAAGGAGGAGAAAAAAGCCAAGAGACTGAAGTCGCGACAGGCGGCGCACTCAAGCCAAATGAGCCAGATCAAGGCAGCTGCCACGCCGCAGCGGAAACGACGGTCGCTAGGAGTGGGCGAAGATGGCCCCGCGACACCCTCACAGGACGACGATGACCCGTATGGAGTGCGAGGCGAGCATGTCACGCCTATGAAGCGTGTACCCATTCTTGCCAACTTCGAGGAGTGGATGAAGATGGCCACAGACAACAAAATCAATGCGACCAATTCCTGGAACTTTGCCTTGATTGATTACTTTCATGATATGAGCCTACTGAAGGAGGGAGATGGTGTCAATTTTCAGAAAGCGAGCTGCACGTTAGACGGCTGCGTAAAGATCTACACAAGTCGAGTGGATAGCGTGGCAACAGAGACTGGAAAGCTTTTGAGTGGTCTGGCAGATAGCGGAAACAAGAAGCGAAAAGGTGGGGATGCGGAAGAGGGCGAGGAAGGCGATGAGGAGGAAGAAGGTGAAGATGGCCAGAAGAAGAAGAAGACCAAGAAGAAGTCGGCACGATCAGCTGAAGCAACACTTGTGGGTTCTTTCGATCAATTGAAGCTGAAGAAGATGGAACTGGAGTTCTCGGTAGATCCACTCTTCAAGAAAGCCGCAGCAGATTTCGATGAGGGCGGTGCAAAAGGTCTTCTCATGAATCACCTCTCAATCGACAGCACAGGTCGAATCGTTTTTGACAGCAGCGACGATGCAGCAGACGCAGCCGCAGAGGAGTCGAGACGGGACAGTATGGAGCCAGAGGGAGAGCCTGAAGATGACAAGAAAGAGGAGGAAGAGCATATGCCGGAGGATGGACCTGTCGATGTGGCCGGCCTTGGTGCCCGGTTCTTTTCAAACCTGGATGTTCTAGACGCGAACCATATTTGCCCGTCACTGAAGACTTTCGAACTTGGCGGCGGTGATGGCTCTTTGGATCTGCCATTCTTGAAGGCCCCTGAAAATTGGCGAGACGAGCATGCCGACTCCGAGAAAGATGACGAACACGTGGACCAGACAGGTATCAACCTAAACGACCAGACAGCAGCATTTGGTCTCGATGACGATGATGCCGCACCTCTCTTCGACATGCCTGCAGATGTTGGCTTCGGTGAAGGTGGTGAAGCCTGGGCGAGAGATGCCGCACTCAATCCCCAAATGCGTGTATACGATGTTGGGGCTCGCGCTGATGCAGGAGAAGAAGTTGGTGGCGAGGAGGTCGGCGTTTTCGATTCCACCAGCAAGTCATACGGCGTTACTCTTCAGCACAGACCTGGAGATGAACAAGAAAATATCCTCAACTACTTTGACAACGCCCTACAAAAGAATTGGGCCGGTCCAGAACACTGGAAGATCGCAAGAATAAAAGAAGCCACCAAGGAGAAGGTGACAAAACCACGAAAAGAAAAGGAGCCCTTCGAGATCGACTTCGCTCCCCCCATGTCCCAAGAACTCGCAAATATGCTCTACACATCCGCGCCGAACAACTCGAATATCTGCTTGCCCAAGAAGGAATGGAAGAGTCGAAGTCGAAATCTCTTACCAGATGACAAGCACTTCAACTCCAAAGACCTTCTCAAGCTCTTCCTAAAACCAAAAGCCAAACTCGGCGCCCGAAGACCTGGAGCCACAACCCGACAACCACCGCCGGGCATGAATGAGGAAATCGACGAAGCATACTGGGCATCACACAATGCCGACATGGGCGCCGCTCATCCTGACATCGACGACGCCGTCCAAGGCGATTACGATGCAAACTTCTTCCAAGACGACAACCTCCCCATGGCCGGAGCAATGGACGACGATGACGACGACTTCGCAGACGCCCGAGACCACTTCTCCCCCGGCGCAGACGAGATCGATCCCGCTGGACCAACAGGCGCAGGCATAGACTCCGTAACCGGTGGTCCCACAGAAACCGGCTCATTCGGAGCAAATCTCGTAGCACAGTCCCGGCGCATGAGACCAGAATACGTCCAATACGCACGTGTCGCGAAGAAAGTCGACGTTCGACGACTCAAGGAAGAAATGTGGAGGGGTATTGGGTATGAGAAACGGTACGTCTTTTCCTGCCTCCAATTTTTTTCCATTTTTAATACTGACAGATCCTGTTATAGACATCCCCAAGAAACTCCGTCCAGCAGACCTCAAATCCCTGCTCTGTCAATCGACGAACAATCCGAACTCAAATTCACCGATATCATGAATAACCTACAACACGTCTATCCTAGACAACAAATGCAGGATATCAGTACGAGTTTCGGGTTTATTTGTCTGCTGCACTTGGCAAATGAAAAAGGTCTTGTGATTGAGAATGTTGACGGATGGACGGATTTGACTGTAAGAAAAGACTTTGGGGCGATTATTACGGAAGGAGACTTGTGATGTGCCGTGGCTTTGTAAACTGCGATGGGATTTCGTATGGTGATGGGATTTCGTATGGTGTTCAGGGCAAGCTAGATGTTGGCTGCTGAAAGGTTGGGAGTGCTTTTGTGGATGCATGATTGGAATGAATGAAGACTTTACTCGACTACTCATTCGTGCCCAACCACGGCATCTTCGCCTTCCCCCATCCCTACTTCCTTGTGCTTCTACTCTCCACATCTTTCATCAATTGTACACCTCTCAATCATATCATCTTCAATCTTCATTTTTATTCCACAGTCCTTTACCATTCTGTCTCATCAACCCCCTTCCCTTTTCGCCTCAACAGTATGGAGGCTCGGGCTGGTGGTGTTACAAGCTCAAAGTCGACAGGAAACCTCTCATCTTAGTTGCCTGGCTTCCCGGTGATAATTTATGGTAGTAGAGGCTTGACTTTGAAACGAGGGCATATTTTGATGCGTGAAAATTAGAAGGATGTGTGATTTCGAGTCTTCTGACTTTGGCGAAAGAGGCAGAAAAGGGGTGGGTGGAAGAGTCCGAGAGTGGAATGGAGGAGGATGATGGGGATAGTTTGTGATCGTGCTGTGTTGTTGGATGTTGGGTGGGGAAGAGGGTGTGGCGATGGAACTGGGTTACAAGGATTTGAGAAAAGGGAATGGCATGTCTGTCGTAGCGCAGTCGCTTTGGATTGGGAAGTCTAGAAGGTGGTCTAGTTCATGGGCTTAGGGTGACTGGCTGCTGGCTTTCGCAAGGAGAGTTAGGCATGAAGGAGAGTTTTGTGACTGTTCAAATTTATGCATGATTCCGGCTGTGTAATGCCTGTTTATTCCGTGTATTCAGTCATTCGATTCTTCAGAGCTGGGTGTAATCTTGGGACGGTTGTCATGAGAGTCGTCGCTTGCTCTTTCGTATCTTGTTGTTTCTCACCTGACATGCTGAAGTGGTTTCTGATCGCGGCGTATTTGTGTGCCGTCGATGATCTCGTAACAGATACTGGCTAGACGGGATATGTGTGAGATGTGTTCTTACAATTGAAGTAAACGAAGGCCTTGAAGTGATGTACTCCAGTGCTTGCTCGTTATTGCATTCGTCTCGCTTAGATCGTTAGAGCTGTGGATAAACCGCTTATGAGAATCGACCTTTGCCTTCTCGTCTAACCTCATCTCATACAAGAACGATTCGGCGAAGCGGCTTCGACTTATCTCGCATGAGCTTCCCATCCATGATCTCGTGGCAATAGCACTCGCCAATGAGGGTGTAATGGCTTTTCCTTGTCTTCGTTGGTCTGAGCACGAAAGGCACGGGTGCGTGTGGTAACACCCAGATCTCGTCTTCTTCTTCTGCATATCTTGGCACAAGTCCCAGCAATCCTCTGCTTGTCCAGCACAGGCATCGATTCAGCATAGCTCGGGTGAACAATACTCGGAAGTAATCAAAGCACCATTCCAACTCCCCGCCGTCTTCCAGATCTTTCAACGTTAAGTGGTCCTTTCCGCGCGTCTGGAGACGAAATGTTGGTCGTTTGCCTGATATTGTGTCGCAGAGCATGCCTAGCATATCGTTGACTGATGTGAGGTGCTCTTGCCTGTCACGCTCCGGGGCGTCCAAAGATTCTGGCAACCCGGCAGTCATGGTCGCAATGAACGCCGGAAAACCATCCTTAGTCTTTACAAAATTACGATAGTGACCAGGCCTTTGATAGTCGAAGCGAGAAATGGTGGCAAAGTCTATGCAGGACTTCAATCGCGAACTCTGAAGCTGGTGCAGCTCTGCGCTTATCTTGGTGTGAAGGATAATCATGGAGAGCTTCGCAATAGTGTCAAATCGCTTGCCTGTTAGCTCAAGTCTTCTGCTCCGCACCCGTTCTCGTTTCAAAGGTAGATCAAGCTCCGTTGGGTCACCTGCGTTCAAGGTCTTCCATGTGAATATTTCGCAGCTGTCTTCGAGATGCCCTAATGCTTCTGTCACGCGAGGCTTGGACCAATCTACTGCCCACGAAGGCATATGTAGCTCACAGGGATGGTCGATACAACCAAGAAGTATAGATGACACTTTCGAGCCTCTGTTAATGATGTATCTCGACACTCGCGTCAAGAAAGTAGGCAATGACTCCCGAGAAAGCCTCATGACTCGCTTGCCAGTGTCTTTGCTGCATAGGCCCAGGATTCCAAAGACTTTGTCTGCGGGCTTTGTAGCGTTGGCGTAACGTGTCACGAGCAAAGCGTGCAAAAGAATTTCATACCAGTCTTCGTCGTGCTTTGCGTCAATAAAAGTGCTCCTGATCTCGCGCATCCGGATCACTGCTTTCCAGCCATTAATGCTATATTGAGGCTGGTTAGAACCGCCCTCCCGGAAGAGCCATGCGATCTCATTGCCACAGTAGTCAGCAAAGGTCTCCCAAGCTATGTTCGAGTGTGCTTGTAATAAGTATGCCCTGTTTGACATGCAGACCTCCTGTATGATCCATGTTCGCGTGAACCATGGATGTTGAAGCAGAGTGTCGAGCTTCTTGTAAGAATCGCCTGAGGCGGCGAGGACCTCTCTTTCGCCTCTTTTTAGATTTTTAACCTCGTCGCATAGTCGTTTCGAGTCGCGATCCATTCCATTCATGATCTGAACTATTTGGAACAAGTTTTGGTTGTCTTCACCACCGAGCCAAATGACAGTTGTGTAGGCGTGTTGGTATATTCTTCCCATAAGTGGAATTTGTCGTTTCTTGTCGTCCTCCTCAGTTTGGTCGATACAGATCTGGTCGACCCAAAGTACGGTTGGCCGTTCTCGATCTCTCAGATGACGAAGGGCCTCATCTAAGCTTCGAGTGATCTGAACTCGGTAGTCGTCGATCATAATGGTACAGTCTCTATCTGGACTGCCCCAAAAGTAGCTCAGAGCTGTATATCGCACCGGCCGAGGCCCCCTTGACGAGATGTCGATGGCAATGTCTGTTTGTTTGCAGGCTTCCGACTTCTGGAAAGTACTGACTGCCTTCGAGCGCGGTGCGGGAAACTTGAAATCGAGAGTAGCAGGAAAGAGTTTTCCAGTAATGCGTGTATCTGCGTTGGCAGGAACGAGCTCAAACAGCCGGATCTCATCACGATGTCGTGTGCCCAGGTATGGCCGATCGCTATGCGGTACAGATGTCGATCTCCACTTGCTCGGCAACAGAAACTGAGCAAGTGCATTCTTGCATTCAATATCATACTCAGGATTCGAAGTTGATGACACTTCGTAAGGCTCGTCCGCCTTAGCAACATCGAAAGGCTCTGCTTTTTGCTCGGTGCTTCCGTCTTCCGACATATTGGCCAACCGCTCGAGGAAGGTCTCGCCAGCCAGCGAAATAGAGGTCCCTACGATCTCCTGGAAGATATGCTCTTATGAACAAGAGATGGATCTGGCCTCTCGTGCAAGCTTCCGGAAGTAGAGTCGCCTTGCCATCGAGTGGGCTGCGAAAGTGATAGCAAGGCTGGCCTTTTGGTATCAGAGTGCAGATAATGCCAAGGTCGGTTCCGAAGACCACCTTGGAATAGTCTCAATCTTGCAGCCATGCCAAGATTGCAAGCAGCCCTGTGTATGTCTTTGCTATGCACCGCTGCAGGTTGAGTGACTAGGTTGTTTGAAGAAGCTTGCATTGTTCCATCTTTCGACTTCAGCGTGCTCTAGACCCTTCCCGAGGTCGTCAAGAATGTTGCGGTAGTACTCGTCTTCGGAGTAAGTACCATTGGAGCCGATGGTCAGCGTCGTGAGGTTTGCAACCCTTGAAGCAAGCTCCCACACCACAAACATTCCAGTAGCTCTGCCTAGATGCTCCGAGCCGAGCATATCTCAGCTATTTGAATGCGAGTGGCGCATAGCATATGTGGTGTAACGGAAGAGGGGTCGTCCAAGGTAAGACCGAAGCGCGGAACATGTTGAAGCTGGTAAGAGCTCCTCACAGCTTTTGTAGAAAAGATTGAGAGCGGAATACAGCATCGTGTGGGTGCTCAATTCAGTTGAAGGCGTATGAGCTGTAAAATTATGAGCCATGGTCGGACCGAGTCTTATCATGATCAGAAGACTTTGCCTTCTCTACCTGTTTCGTTATCAGGTGGGCAGTAATTAATATTATACTTTCTCGCAAAGTAACTCTTGATCTGACAAAGCGAGTCTTGTATCTTCTCGAATAGCTTTGACTCTTGACCCTTGTCCAATTCGGTCGTGCTTTGCGCCACCTTCAGTGCAAAAGTTATGACAGCCATGCTGACCATGCTCGCTCCGGAATTTATGTTTTTCTCGGAAATGAGCGCAATGCCGGCGGCGAGGTCGCAGATCGAATGTGGTGGACGTAAAGCTGTTTTGAGGATGAAACTTCTTTCGGCCAGACCGGAAGCTATTCGGGCTAGAATGAGGTGAATCGCCATGTAGCAGTCAAGAGCTTCTCCGAGATTGGTGTCGTAATGAGCTTCCTCGGTGCAGAGTTCGCATAGTGCGATGAGGTTCAAATTTCCCAGGCCTGATGTCTGACGGAGTGTTGGGTAGGTCCAGATGCACTTTGCTTTCCATCTCTCGAGGTCGTAGATTAAGCATCTCACCCAGTACGTCAATTCGAACGCTTTTCGAATCAGGACGTATCGGCCGAGTCCGCCCTTTGCTATCGTATCAACAGCGAACAACAATCCGGGAATTTCGGCAAGGATGTCAGCGAGTTGATCTAGCACAGTTTTTGGTGGGCCGTCTCCCGAATAGGGAACGGTCTTCCATTGCTCCTCTGCGAGAAAGCTAGGCTGACGGTCTCCGAGAGACAGCATGAGCTATATCAGATGTCAGAAAAGGTCGTGATGATTCTTCTCCTTGGTTGCCAACGTACAATGGTGATCCTATAGTAGCGGAAGGTCCTATGCTCGAGACCGTGACTGAAGCTCTGTGGCCCTTTCTGCTGTATCAGTTGTGAAACACCGCGTATATGAGCGTGAGTTGCTGAAGGATCGTTCGTCAAAATGCACTTCGCGATGATTAGCTGGGAACATCAGCTCAAGCGATGTGGTGACATACCTCGAAAAGAGTCATGACCATGCAGGTGTACATCACGACGGGATCATGCCAATTGGGACCTTTCAATTGCGATTGCACTTGTCTGATGGCGGACAAGTACAATTTGCTCGCATGTCGGTGGATTTCTGGTTGCTGAAGGTCATTGCCGCACAGAGCGTTGGCATTTGCCTGTAGAGCTGTGAGTACGAGCGAGGAAGCTCGAGAGGCAGATGCCTCATCCATGACTAGATCGACCCATGGCCGCTCTTTCGTCGGGCCAGATCTGAAGCGATGGAGAAATTGTCCCACAAATGCCACATTTGCTTGCGCGAGGGGGATAGTGCCGCCAAGAACTTCATGTGCGTGCAGAGTCACGGAAGTCTCACGGTCTGGCAGTCAAGAGTAGTCACGTCAGCAAATATGAGTACTTGCCAAAAAGGTGGCCGCAATCTACCTTTATACTGATGGAAAGTATGTTGATACTGCTCGATAGCAGTAGTTATACGAGGTGGGCGTATCTCGCTATTCTTTAGGCCTGATGATGAGCGGATAGAAAACACTTGCTGACCATGTGGCAAAGTTCGAGTGCGTTCGTGAGTCGTGCGTTCGTGAGTTCGACTTTTGGGACGTCCTTTGTTCCGGTCTTTGGCGCGTTGGCGTATCGTTTCCAAGCGTGCATCGGAACCGGCTCTTGCTGCTTGTGCTCGTACAGTCGTCCTCTGTGCCGACCTCACTCCGTTCTGCGGGCCGGGGCCGCCATCCTTCGGGATGTGCTCAACGAATACCAATTCTTGGTGTATGTTCTGCCATTCCTCCATTGCGGAGGCCATTCCGCCGTAGCTCGCACGGCTGAAGGGGAGCTCGAGGATTTTGAGTCTGAGGAAAGATTTCAACTTCTCGTATCATACTTCACGACTTGCTGTGGTCCCAAACGCTCATGTCACTGGTGCATTGAGTACGTTTAGGTGGCGCCGATCTAACCCTGGATCGATGTAGCCTCTCATGAGCCGAGTGCTGTGCCGAAGAGCGTGCAGTCACATTTGGGATGCCGCAGCCAGAGCTACTCGGAGACTGAGCGTATCTCACGAGGATATTCCAAGCTACTCATCCGGCTGGTTCTGTTGCGAACGCACTTGTCAAGCCCATGTCATGTTGAAAGTCCAATAGCTGGCGATCTTGACGGACGATGCGTGCGTCAGGCCCCGCCAGCTGCAGACGCGGTGCTAGCCTCCAGGTGCGCAATGTCTGAGAATGGTAGTAGATCTTCACCGCCATCAGTGAAGAGAGGATGGAGTCGTAATTCGACCTCGAAAAGCGATGCAGCATGGCGATCTTGGGCTCAACAGCTGCAGAATTCTGCCGGGATACACGACCGCATATGTACGGCGAGATTCTGGACGCATCGATCTGAAAGGCTCTGCACATCGTCGCGATGATTGGTCTGAGACTGATGCTCTGCCAGGCAGTGCCAGCGACAGTCACGACCTAAGGCCCCGTCTACTTACCAACGATTATAGCATAACCGAGCCTAGTTGTTATAACCTCTTATAATAATCGCTGTTGCCTTATTATAATCGATTATTACTTCCTCGCTATCTCGCTATATCTATAACCTCGCTTAGTTATTACTATATATAGTAAGATTAGTAATACTAGCTCTTAAAGTAGTTTTATAGCTATCTATACGCTAAATAGACTTCCGGCTTAGCGCCGTAGTATCTACCTCTTTATAAAGCCGTAGATATAATAGTATAGCGACTTAGAGATATAGTTATTAATAGAGCGCCTACTAGTAATTATATATACTATAGATATAGTTTCTACTACTCTACTACTATTCGTTAAGAAGGCGTCGAGATTTCGAAAGTATATAATCTATCGTCTACTAGGGCGTATAATAACTTAAATAGAGTACTATAAATTAGAAAAAGAGGTATTTAAGATTATAAAGAGACTAGTATAGTATTACTATAAGTATACGTAATTAAGATAACTAGTATTACGCGCGTTTATTAATAAACTATTAAAGTATAGATTAGATAGTAAGAGGTACTTAGTAGAAGCTAGAGTTATTATCTTTCTTATCTATATAGTATATAATAAGATCTATACTAATTTAGTAAACGACTTTAGTATTATAAGAGATATACTATAGAAGATAGTTATTAAGATATTAAAGTATATATATCGAATAGTAAAGGATTAGATTAATCTACTATAGAAGAACGATATTCCGCTATAGTTAGAGGATAATAATAGTTATAGATTCTAGCTATATTTTAAGAGTATTATAGATACTATTAATAGTATTTTATCAAAGATATTTCTACTAAAGATCGACTTAAATATATAGCGTTATTAGAAGGGTTATATTATATAGAATATAATAGTAGTATACGACTTAAAGTTACGTTTTCTATTCCTAATAATTAGTTATAAGAACTTAGTAATAGATAGTACTATATTAAGGAAGGCCTATTAGTTAGGCTTCTAAGTACTAGATAGATACTTATACCTTACTAATAGTAGATATTCCTTTAAAGATTAGTAACTTCTAGTACTATACTAATAAGTACGATATTATCTTCGAGAGTAGGATAAGATAGAAGAACGATCTAAGAACTATAAGAAGATATTTAACCTATATTACGCTTAGCTTTATAACTATATCGAGCGTCTCTTTAGTATACTAAACTAGCGGTTTAAGATTATTCGAAAAGATCTAAATCGGTAGACTATCTAGTAGTAGAATCGCTTTATTATTATCTATACTATTATCTATAACTTTATTATTTCTAATAGAAAATAACTACTATCTCTTTATTATTTCTAATAGAAGATAACCGCTATTAAGCGAGTCTAAACTAGTACTAACTAATACCGAGTTAGAAGCTAAAAGAGATACTAATAGAATAGTAGAGATCTATAAGGATAATAGATAGTATTCTAATAAAGTATAGGATAAAAGTTATACGGATTATCGTAATAGAATAGCGAAATAGATATATACTAACTATAAGATATAGTTAATAAAAATAGGAATAGATATAAAGGCGTAGAAATAAGAAATACTACTAAGAGTATAGTAGAGTATATAATAGAGGATAGATAATAGTATATAAATAGCGAGATAAGTAGTAGAGGCTAATTTTAGTAAGGAACTTAGTAAGAATACTATCTCTAAGCTTAAACCGTTATATTTAGATATTACTATCGTCTCTTCTATATACTTCTAGTACTCTATTCGAAATTCTCGTAGGATTAAGATTATAGGTTTTTAGTATACTTCTAAGATATTAGAGTTCGAGCTAATAGGATTTAGATTTTTTATATATAATAGTATCCTATATATAATTAAGATTTATTAGTAAAAACTAATAATACCTCTATATAAATTAATAGTATAGACGTTAGTATATATTTTAATTAAAAATTCTTTCCTAATATCCGAATTCTAGAATCTAAGTATATATTTAGGTAAAATTTTATTATAGATATTAACTTTCTTAGTACTTTCTATAAGAGTAGGTTATAATACGTAGGCTAAACTATCCTAAGTATAAGATACTCGAATCGATAAGGAAGAGAAAGGAGAGAGTATAAAGGAGCTATAAAAGCTAGAATAGCCTAGAGTAGGCTAAGCCGGGCCCTCCTAAGGCTTAGTATAGCTAATATATAGTATACTACGTATAGGTCCTTATAACTACCTCCCTTTTAGAGATCGTTATCTTTAAGATCCTAAGTTTCTATATACTCTTACTTCCTAGGTTTTTTATATATAATCTAGGCTACTATATTTTTTAGTATAGCGTAGATTTAAGTACTAATTATAGAAGTAAGGGATACGATTAGTTCTTCCGCTAATCTAAATTCCTTTCTATAACCTTAATAAATAAAGTAAGCTAGAAATACTATTTTTAGTAGTATAGGTAGAGATACCTATACTAGCCTATTCTAGATTAATATACGCTAACTTAGTATAGTAAGTCCTCTCCGCCGCTATCGTATACTTCTCTTAGTCTATCTAGATCTATTTTAGCCTATTCCGCGCCGATCTATACTATAGTAGCTAAGTAGTATAAGGAATAGACTAACGCTAGCGCCTATAATAGTAATCTATATATTAACTACGTCGCTCCGGCTAATATTACTATAGTTAAGTAGCTCTAGGTATAGCTCCGCCCTAAAATATCCTATTTTAGCCTATTCTAATCTATTTAGAACTTCTATAAGATAGCGAACCTCTAGAACGATAAATATAAGGACGTCGATAGCTCTAGGTTCTATATAAAGTACTATATCTACTATCTCCGTACTAATAGCGAGTACTACGAGGTAGATATATCTATCTTAGCCTATTTAGGCCTATTCTAATCTATTTTAGTTCCCCGAGTCCTATTAAGGCCGTATCGACGCCTTTAATACCGCTCGCTACGCCGCTATCGCCCTAAATACTAACGAAGGTATCCTTAAGGCTATATAAGATACTACTACGGAGCTCTATAATATAATTAGATAGTATATATACCTAGCTTAGCCTATTCTAGCCTATACTAATATATTTCTAGCGATAAACCCTCCTTCGCTAGTAAGGATAGCCTATACTTATATATAGGCGCTTCCTAGCCCTTCGAGACTAGCCTACTTATAGCTAAGTATATCCGTAACGACCGTAGCTCTAAGGTATATAAGCCTATTTTAGCCTAGTTTAGCCTAGCTAACCCTATTATAGCGTAAGGTAGATAATAATAAAGAGAGTACTCTAGCGATTCTAGCTAGTTCGAGTAGGAAGAAGTATCTAATACCTACTTCTAGTATAGTAGATAGCGCTATAGATACCGTTACCCTCCGTAAGATAAGCCTAGTTTATTTCGCTCTAGTTTAGCCTATTCTAACCTATTCTAGCGTATTAAGACTCTCGGTACCGCCCTCTATATTATTAAGACTACCGTCGCGGCTTAGTCTAGGGCTACTATCCTCTCTCGCGCCCTCTCTAGTATACTAGACGATATTATAATCTCTCCTAACGAGATTAATACTAAGGAGGATATCTAGTTTAGTCTTTTTATATATTCTAGGTTCTATAGGGCTATTCTAGCCTATTTTAGCCCTCGTCTTAGCCCCTTTAGTATAGTATTTAGAAAGATATCCCGATTAATAGTATATAAATATATCTAATAAGACTTCCGATCTATATTTCGAGTTTACTATACTATAGATATCCCTCTAAGCTCTAAGGATATCTCTACCTACCTACGCTAGCCTATTAAGGCCTATCTTAGCCTATTAACGCCCTCGGCGTCTCCTTATACCTTATCTAATCGACCTTTTATAGGCGCGTATTACCGACCTACTAATATCCTTAGTATACTCCTAGGTATCCTCTTTAGAATTATATCCTTACTAAGATACTCTATAAATCTATCTTTCGTCCTTATCGTAGTCCTATTCCTTTATCTTCTTAACTATATAGATATCTAGATTGCCTAGGATAGGCTCTTCTAGGTTATCCTAGATTCTTATAGCTTTATCTACCTCTTTATATAGCTCGAGTAGTAAGATATAGAATATTAGGTAGATTAATATCGTTTTTAGTAGCTCTAGGATATATACTATATCGCTAATAATCTTCGAGATCCGGTATAGGCTAATATACTTATAGTCTAACTTCTTCGAGGCTCTATCGGTAGCTAGGTTTCGAGTAGATAGATATACTATATCCTCTACTACGTACTTCTTTAGGATATAGTAGCGGTTATAGTACTTCGCTTAGTCTTCCTTAGCTTTTAGTAGCCTCTACTTAAGGGAAAGCTACGTTTCGACTACTCGTTTAGCGAGCTACTCTATATCGGCCGAGTTACTACTCTTCTAGACTATTTTAGGCTATCTCGCGCTTAATAGATCTCGTACCTAATATACCTAGAATAGGATAGTCCTAGTTAAGGAGTAACTCGAGTCGTTATATACGAACTCCGCTATACTAAGTAGCTTTATCTAGTTATCCTACTTATAGTAATAGTATATCCGTAGGTATTACTCTATTATCTAGTTCTAACGCTTAGTCTAGCTATTAGTCTAAGGATAGTAGGCCGTACTAAGGGCCCTATATACCCTAAGATAGTAGTAAAAGGAGCTCTAGTATTTAGATATTAGAATTAGCCCTCTATTAGAGGTAATTAACTTTAGTATCCTATATAGATATATAACTTCTTTTAGGAACGTATCCGCGAGGCCTTCGGCTAAGATATCCTTCCTTACTAGGATATAATAGGCTATCTTAGAGAACCTATCTACTATTATAAGGATTAAGTCGTATATCTAGCCTAGGTATATACTTAGTAGGAGGTCTATAATAAAGTCTAGTATAAGGTCCTCCTAGGGTACTTCTAGTAGGGCTTCTATATAGAGTTTACTATACGGCTTATAGCGTCTAGGCTTCGCTCTACCGTAAGCTTTATAGCTCTTAGTATAGTCCTTAATATATCGTCGGATATCTAGCTAGTCGTATACCCTCTATACTAGCTCTATAGTTCTTTTAAATCTAAAGTAGCTCGTAAGAGGGTTATCGTAGTAGGTTCGGAGTACCTTAAGTCTATATAGGCCTACTAGTACGTAGATACGCTTATTAAGCTAGAGTATACTACTCCTATCCTCCTATCTTATTAGCTAAAGATCTTTCTACCGATCCTCGATCGCTTTATAGATCCGTTAGGCTATCGGATCTTCTTACTAGGCTACTTAAATCCTCTAGAGAATATCGGTCTTATCTTCTACTTCTATCTATACTACCGAGATATACTTAAAGGGTCCTTCTAACTTCGCTACTATCTTTATAACGTTAGTAGTAATACCCCCGCCTATTATTAGGCCTCCTAGCCCTAATTAGGCCTATAAGGCTTTTAGAACTAGTTTAGAGTCTTCTTAGGCTATCTAGCGACTAGAATAGTTAATATCTATATAGTCCGGTCTTCTACTCGCCGTATCTACGATACTATTTAGCTTGCCTAGAGTATATATAATTATAAAGTTAAATATAGAGAGCTATTCTACCTATCTTACTTAGCGCTTTAATAGGGACTTAGTTATTATAAACTATTATAGGTTATTATAGTCCGATATTAGCTCTATCTAATACCTTACGCCTTTAAAATAGTATCGATAGTACTTAAATATCTTAACTATAGCTAGTAAATTAATATCGTATATATCGTAGTTCCGCTCCGCTATATTTATCTTCTTCGAGAAGTATATAACTAGGAACTACTATATTTTACCCTTAAACTCGTACTATTAGTATAGGATGCCTAATACTACGTATCCCGATATATTAGTTTCGACTCGTATAGGCCTCTCTAGGTCGAAGTACTTTAATATAGACGCTAAGTAGAAAGCTTCCTTAAGATCTTAGAACGATTTAAGTACGTTAGGCGGAATATAGATCTCTCGAGACTCCTCCTTCCGCTACTTATAACTACTATAGGCTATATTAGGCCCTCTCTCTATTAAACGGTTTAGTAGGGCCGCGATACGGGAGAATCCCTCGATAAAGCGACGGTAGTAGTTTACGAAGCTAATAAATATACGGATATTATATACTAATTTAGGTACTAGCTAATCTCGTACGGTATTAACTCGTTCTAGCTCTATCTCTACCTCTTATAGGCTAACCTTATACCTAAGAAAGGAGACCGAGTCTATATAGAACTCGTATTTAGATAGTTTATAGTAGAGCTTATACTATTCTAGGCGCTTAAGGACCGCTAAGATATATTACTTATATTCCTCTTCGTTCTTAGAGAAGATTAGAATATTATTAAGATATACGATATAGAATATATTAATTAGATCCGATAAGGTACTATTAATATATACCTAGAAGGTCCCTAGTATATTCGTAAGCCTAAATAGGACTACTATATACTTAAAGAGGCTATAATAGGTCCTAAAGGCCGTCTTCTACTTATCGCTATCCTTAATATAGAGCCTATAGTAGGTATCGTATATATCGAGCTTAGTATATACGTTCGAGCCTACTAACCTATCTAAGGACTTCTAGATAAGCGGGAGAGGATAGCGATTCTTAATAGTAATAGCGTTTAAGGCCCGATAGTCGATATATAAATATAGACTACTATCTTTCTTCTTTACGAAGAGGATATCTATACTAGCTAGTAACCTCGAAGGTCTAATCTAGCCCTTCTCGAAGTACTCTTCTAGGTACTTCTATAGAACCTCTAGCTCTATCTCTAAGAGATTATATAATAGGCCCTATAGAGGTAACTTACTATCTATAAGGTCGATACTTAATTCGTATAGCCTATAGTCTAGTAATAGTAACGTATCCTTATTAGAGAAGATCTTCGAGTACTTCTTATACCGCTCTAAGATAACCTTCGCTAATAAGGGATTATTTAGCGCTAGCGACTCTATATATAGTATAGTCGAGGGGTCTAATATATCTTATAGTATAGTTACCGCGGTAACGAGGACTAACTTACGCTATTTTCGGCTATTTCGCTTTCTCTATATCGCCGTATAGCGATAGAAATTAATACTAGGGTTCTATTAGGATAACTAGGATATATCTAGGACTATATCGAAACCGTAAATCCTACCTATAGTAAAATCGTCTATATATCCTCTCGCTATACTATTTATATCTAGTACTAGAAACTTTACGCGATAGTAGCCGTTAATAGATAGGCTCTAACTATTAAGAGTCCTATATCGAGTACTAGGCTTATACTCTAGATATAAACCGAGCTCTTTAGCTAGTATATTACTAATAAAGTTACCTTAGGCGCTATAATCTAGTAAGTCCTTTACCTTCCTAGGCCTATCTAGCCTAGTAAACTCTAGGTCGAGCCTAATTAGCTCCTTATAAGGCTTTAATACCTTAGAGCCCGGCTCCGCGGATTGCTTCTACTTCTCTATATATAAAACTTCCCTAGCTATAACGAGGCGCTTTATAGTACGGAATTATCGTTTTCTAACCTCTTCTACTTTAGAGCTAGGTAGTCCGGTCGCTTATAACCTATCTCCTAGTAGTAGTAGTAACGAATCTAGTCCTCGTTAGCCTTCTAGAATAGTCTATAGTCCGAATTAGGCCTCGATAGGCTATTAGGCCGCTATTAGGATCTAGATAGTCGCTTACGGTCTAGTACGTCCTTATCTATATTACTATAGGTTATATCGGAGCGCGGGCGATCCTTTCCTTTCGCCCTATTATCTTCTACTAGTTTTATATATCTCTATTATTCGTACGCCCTATCCTCTACCTCTATAAAAGTAGCTAGTAGCGGCTTAATAAGACTTAGTCTCTTCTAAAGGTTATTATATAGCGTAACTATAAAAGTATATATCTATTAGGACTATCTATCCTTACCGATCTCGTCCTACTAGATCTTTATATACTCTATAAGCTCTAATAGATCTTAGAGGCCTTATTTAGTATAGCGAAGTCGTATATAGGCCCGTTAGGCCCTTTCCTCCGTAGATCCTATCGAGTCTAGTATATATATCTTTATTTCTTCCTATATAGGTTAGGTTATCCTAAGCGACTTAGTATAGCGCTTCTATTTAGACTAGTATTCGTAATCGACCTATTCCTCGCCGAAGTCTATCTTAGTAAGCTTAGTAACGTAGATAGTTAGGTTTCTATAGAAGATTCTTTCTACCGAGTCGGTCTATTACTACTATTCTACTCGGCTCTTACCTATAAAGACCGTTAGATTATAAGCCTTTAGGATTATAGTTAAGGTTAGTATAGTATAGCCTAAGATAGGCTAACTAATAATAGCTAGCGGTTTTCCGGCTATAAGTTCCGTAATCGTCGCGTTCGCCGCGATAGTCCTAGCCTTAATTCTAGCTAGTTTAGCTCGTTATTCTATCTTCTTAGCCTCTTTCTCGGCCGCGAGGATCTATCGCTCTAGATCGTCGTCGTCCGAGCTAGGTTATTTATCGACCGGCCCTTCCTAGTCCTTTATAGATTTATCCTTATTAGATAGGGCTAGCCCTTTACCTTCGTCGCCTTCTATAGATATATTACTTCCTCCCTTAGAGATAGTATCCGGCGTTACTAAGCCTTCTAGCTCGCCTTTAGGCTAAGTAGTTTATTTACTAGCCTTCTTCGAAATAGGAGCTATTACTAAATAGTTCGTTATATATTAGAAGATCGATTCGTATATAAGAGTAGGTTATAATATATAGGCTAAACTATCCTAAGTATAAGATACTCGAATCGATAAGGAAGGGAAAAGGAGAGGATACGAAGGAGCTATAAAAGCTAGAATAGTCTAGAGTAGGCTAAGCCGGGTCCTTCTAGGGCTTAGTACGGCTAATATATAGTATACTACGTATAGGTCCTTATAGATAGTTAGATTTCTATAGAAGATTCTCTCTACCGAGTCGGCCTATTACTACTATTCTACTCGGCTCTTATCTATAAAGACCGTTAGATTATAAGCCTTAGGGATTATAGTCGAGATTAGTATAGTATAGCCTAAGGTAGATCGACTAATAATAGCTAGCGGTCTCTCGGCCGCTAGTTCCGTAATCGTCGTATTCGCTATAGTAGTCCTAGCCTTAATTTTAGCTAGTTTAGCTCGTTATTCTATCTTCTTAGCCTCTTTCTTAGCTACGAGGATCTATCGCTCTAGGTTATTATTATCTAAGCTAGATTAGTTATTAACCGGCCCTCCCTAGTCCTCTATAGATCCGTCCTTATTAGGCGGAGCTAGTCCTTTATTTTCGTCGCCTTCTATAAATATATTACCCCCTCCTTTAGGGATAGTATCTAGTATTACTAAGCCTTCTAGCTCGCCTTTAGGTTAGGCGGTTTATTTACTAGCCTTCCTCGAAATAGGAGCTATTACTAAATAGTTCGTTATATATTAGAAGATCGATTCGTATATAAGAGTAGATTATAATACGTAGTCTAAACTATCCTAAGTATAAGATACTCGAATCGATAAGGAAGGGAAAGGAGAGAGTACGAAGGAGCTATAAAAGCTAGAATAGCCTAGAGTAGGCTAAGCCGGACCCTCCTAAGGCTTAGTACGGCTAATATATAGTATACTACGTATAGGTCCTTATACTTTCTAAATATTTTTATTAATAATAATCTATTACTAATAGCCGTACTATATATAACTATTATTAATCTATCGTAGATATATATTCTAATAATCGTTAGTATATAGATCTATTAAGAAAGTATAGAAATACTCCTTAAACTACTAATTAGTTAGGCTCTATATAATCTCTATATACTTAAAGTCGCTATTCTTCTTTATATACTCTCTTACTAATAATATTCTATATACTATCGATACGTCCTTCTTAGACTATATCTTCTCGTCTAGTAAGCGCTTTATTACTATCTTAAGAGCGGAACTAGCTTTAGCGATAGTAGTAGTATTATCCGCCTATTTCCTTATAAGGATATACTCTCCCTTTCTATCCTTTACGACTTCTACTACTATTAATATAAGAGACTCGAATACTTTCTAAAGAGCTTTAGTAGTACTAGTATTCTTCTAAGATATTTTATCGACTAGTTTATAGATACGATTAGCTTCCTTCTATATCTTCTTCTAATACTTTTCCTATATCTTCGAGACTCTTAATACTAGCTATTATTCTTCTATTAAGGACTACTTAATAATATTACTTTCTAAGTCCTTAGATATACTACTTTCCGCTAGATCTTCTATAGTAGTAATATAATCGCTTATTACTATATCTTAGCCGATTAATTTATCTACTATCTCGAAGTACTTAGATAACTCGTTATAGAAAGGAGTATACTTTAGATTAGCCTTAAAGTATTTATTTTCTATATCTAACTCGGCTATTAGAGATATACTATTCTATCTACTAATATACTTTAAATAAGCGATCTAAAGCCTCTAATCTCTTTTAATAGCGGTCTACTTATTCTTTAAGCTAGTATTATTATACTTAGTACTAAACTTCTTATTTATAAGAGTAGTAAGTTTACGAAGGTCCTTAATCTAGAAGTTATTAGTATCTATTCTATAGCCGACCTTCTAAAGCTCTAGTAACTATTTAAGGAAGTATTCGGTCTACTTAGTAGTCTAGTATACTAGCGTTATTCGAGCCTACTTTATAGTAGATATTTAACTCGCTATTACTATATACTTATAAGTCTTTAAAGACTTCTTATTAGTAGTATCTTTCGGCGTCTTTAGTTAAGTAGATTAAGATACTATAGTAAGCGATTAATCTATAGAGATTAGAAGAGACTTACTACTTTACTATACTAATATTTATATAGTAAATCGCCTTCTAAATAAATATAAAACCTTTCTCTAGCTTTATATAACGATCTCGTATATACTACTTAAATATACTCTCGTATTAAGACGATAATTATTTACTTACTATAAAGTATATATACGGCCTAAGATAAAGAGATAGAAGATATAGATACTAAGTTATACTACTATAGAGGTTTAAAATATAGATATATAATAACTAGCGCTATCTAGTTATAAACGATTATATAAGACGATAATCGTACTCGATTAAGCGCTTCTTATAATCTAATAGTTGTTACTATAATCGTTGGCAAGTAGACAGGGCCTACTGTTCGAGGAACGTGGTAAACGTGTTTACAAGGCAGGCCTGTTATTTCTTTAAATAGAGCGTCCCCGAGACGAGGCTTCCACTCTTAATCTCCTTCTTGCCCTCTTCTTTCCTTTCTTGTTCACGCATATTCATTTTGAACTGATCGCATCGTATGAACATGTGGTCAAGATATCTCACGTAGCAGACGATGGACTCGCGGGAAGCGGGCGCATGGTTCTACTGATGGTTGAGAGCTGATGAGCCGAGCGCGCGAGTCCAACACAGCCACTGCGCGTTTGCCCGTCATCAGTCTCATTTCATTGTGCATCTCTTTGGTATCAAAATGAGACATGCCACTGCAATGAGATTATGCGCTTCTCCAACTCCTCGGCTAGGTACCAACCTCATCGTGTTGATGGCTGTGGAGCATCCTGTGTTCACTCACTCGGTACACACTGTCTCCCTCACATACGAGACAGGTTCACTGCTTTGTAGGCCTATATAGGCTATACATTGATCAGTAGATAGTCCTCTTCCTGATCAAGCTATCTTTGATCAACAAATCGAGACGAGAAATTATGGCTGAGGTCTTCGGTACTGTCGCCTCGATCCTCCAGGTGGCTGAGGTGGGCTTTTCTTTGGCAACAACGCTGTACAGTTATGCAGCTTCTGTCAAGGGCGCCGAGAAAGAAATCAAGAAGATTGCGAGAGATGTGAGGCTTACTTCGAAGGTCCTGACAAGAACTCATGAACAGCTGAAGGCCGACCGCAATGCTCAGCTAGCCACGGACGAGGCTCTTCAGGATCTCGAAGATGTCCTAGACGGGTGCAAGGAAGCATTCCAGGAAGTTGATGAAGTTTTAAACAAGAGTCTGAAGCCTGGAGCAGGCGGAAAACCTAGCATCAGCACCTTCGACAAGTTTAGATGGCCTTTGCGAACCAACAGACTCGAAGTATTGAGAGCCAATCTCGAGAAGCTGAAAACGACTCTCTTGCTGATGCTCAGTGTGTTGGCATATGGGAGCAAAGTATCGCAACAGCACAGACAGCCCGATGTCGCAAACATCAAGGTCGAGCAAACGTTGGACAAGCTCCAACTTCACGGCCTGGCACAGGCAAAGGACGAGGCAACGCAGCGATTCGAACAGCTCAGTGCTGCGTTTCAAAAACTAGAAACCGGTATCAATGCTAGCCAGCCGACCTACGCTTCACCTCTCCCTGGGAATGGTATGAATTCAATGCTTGCAGTAGACCCTCAGACGCATGTGCCAGCTCCCGGAACCACCGCTGAAATTCCAAGCACCGCTCGGTGCCTCGAGGCCTGCGCGAATGCCGTGCTCAAGCTCACATCCTCGATCGACGTTGCTACGAAGCGATGGGAGGCGAACCAAACCTTGGAGCATGTTGCGATCAAATTGGCGCTGGACGACACAACTAAAGCCGTGGCCTTACTCCAATCGTCTGGGAATCTGGCGGACTACCAGCTTCGACTAATATTGCTAGAAGAACAGAACAAGAAGGGGCTCCTGCTTGCCAGAAAGGAGCAAGAAGCAAGAGCAGGACTTGGGCAAAGTGCTGATCCACATACCAACCAAATGCTGCGATCAGCTGAGCAAGAGCAGGTCGTCGCAGCATCACTTTCTTCATACCAGCAATCTCAGCGACCGACGTCTCGATTCATGATGCAGCAAGTGACACCGCAATCGGCGTCTGGATCCAGGATGCAGCAAGTGACAGCAAATCAGCCGCAAGTCTGGAGGCAGGCACAAATACCTTACCAGCATGTCGTCAACTACGACTTTGGGGATCTGGGCTCCCCTGATAACTTGGACAATCTTGACTTTGATAGTTTTCTGGAACCTTTTCTGGAATCCGGGGAGAATGCGGCTGGGACTTTCGACTTTTCTGGCGTGGAGCTTGAAAATGTCTCTAGCGGAATGACCTTTGCAAGAGAAGAAGTAGAGGCCGATGGAGTTCAACGCCGTAGCAGCAAGAAGGAGAGCACAATCGGATCAGGTCGCAGATCCAATGCTTTGCAAGACAAAGATGGCCGCAAGTTCGAAGTTCAAGCCGATGCGACAAGTGGCGACAAGTCTTCAGACTTGATGTCGTTGGATCTCGATCCAGTGCAACTTGGCTATCCCACATCCATGGAGACCGCTGCCACTGGCAGTGCCACCGCAGCTTTGGTCGCAGATTTCGATTTATCGGAGTATATCAACCTAGACGAATTGGAGGGCATTGGGCTGGACTTGGGAGACCCTGTTGATACAGAAGATGACGACGTTGCTGTCGTCAATAGGCTCTTGAAGCGATGGACGAAGATTGCAGCCTGATCGGAAGGTGTCATTCTTGGCGTAGGAGCCAGCCGGCCCAGAGACGCAGAGGGATGGCGTATGTAATTCTGCAAGCACTCGACGGTAGCAGCGACGAGCGAGCAGGATCGCTCTTCGCGGAAGGCGCAAAACCCGCAAGCGCTTCTCGCTTTCTCTCTTCTCCAGTTGACAGCACGATACGATCGGCTCTCACCTGATGAAAAAAGATTTTTTCGAAAAAAAATTCCAAAAATTCCTCGAAACCAAAATTCGACGATCTTCACGACCAACGAAATCAGTTCGAAAGGGTCTTCTCACGATCATTGCGCATCGCTTTAGAAGTTGACAGTGTATACTTGCCAATTGACAGAATACACTTGCTTCCCTTTCTTGTTCCGTAACTTTTTCGAAACCCTTTTCAGGAATTTCTGTACGGGAACTGGGAGCATACCTGGTTTGTGAACGAGGTAGTCCGGAGACTTGGTGTACGATGGGTTCTCTTGATAAAAGCTCTTGAGATACATCGTGATGATTTTTTGATCTCAGATTGAGGGTATTGTGTGTCTTGGTTGCGTGAATAGTCAGAGCTTTTTGAGGGCTTTGGCAGTTTGTAGCAGGCACAGAATTCTCAAAGTGAGGTGAAGAGGAAAGAAAGAGAGTCCGAGAGGAGAAGGGATTTTGTACGAGCTGGACGGGAGGCTGTGAGTCAGCCTTGGTTACTATGAAGGTCGAGTGTCTGGTTCTCTGCTCGAAGAGGGCAAGAAGCTCTGGGCTGAGATTTGGAAAGCTTGTGAGTGGTGGCTTTCAGCAGCGGACACTTGGTCAGTTGGTTAGGCTGCGGGCTCTCGAGAGCACCTCTCCGAACTCCACACAGCCTGATGTTTGGCGGCAACCCAGCGAAATACGACCTCAGAGGTCCTCCTTTAAGGCGAGTGAATAGAGACGTGGCGCAGATCTCGTTGCGATGATGCTGTTTGGCATATCGGAAATCTTTGCTCGTCATACTAATTCACCCGATGCGCCAATTCTGCACGAGAACATGGACAACAATGGCACGATAGAAATTGAGGCACTGGGGTTGAAAGTTGTTGATGAAGTAAAGGGAAGTTGATATGGGCGGCTTCGCATTGAGTCCGAGATTATGTCATCATCGTCGCGTCAAACTTTCACGCGACGCCAACAAGGCCAATCTCCTTTGCACCACTTTGCTCCATCGATTGTTTACCCGGCGATACATGCACGCTCTGCTTCTCGCTGTCGCCATCTATACTAACACCATACAATGCCTCTGCTGTGCCCGGCACGACCTCAGGAATGGTCGTTCTCCGGTCTGGAAATGCGAAATGCAGGCCAACATACAGTGTAATGGATAGTACGAAGCCATACAGCCAGTTGAAGGAGAACAAATGCACCAGACCAGTCCCAATGTCGAGACTGGAATTGATCTTGTGGGCCATGCCTGGCAGCAGAGGGCCAACCACGATGACTGTGGTTGCCAGTGCTCGTAAATTCATGCCAATCCGGTACGAGTAGATGCCTTTGGGGTCGTACAAAGCAGGTACGTCGTATCTCCTCTTCTTCACGATCCAGTAATCAGAGAACATGATACCGGCGATGGGCGCAAGGAAACATGCGTAGCCTGACATGAAGGACAAGAGAGCACTGGCGCTCGCTATGATAATCCATGGACAGAGCGCCCAACCGCCGAGCACTGCGCACAGTATCACGCCTCTTCTCAAATTGAACCATCGCGGAGCAAGAGTCGTAATGTCGTTGCCGAAAGAGATCGAGTTCGCAGTTACATTTACGCAGATTTGGGCCAGACACCACACGGCAGAAGCAAAGAACGCTGCGGCTCGACCTCCACTGCTGCCTTGCCATTGAGCAATGATATCGAGAGGATTCCAGAGTACTTCTCCGTATATTTTGGAAGCAGCACTTGCAGACACGACGCCGAAGACTGCGACGATGCACTTGAAGAATGGGATCATTGGCAGCTGCCAGAGATGTGCTGTCGGACTCCTCGAGAACCGCGAGAAATCAGAGATATTGACCGCGAGCGTACTGAAACCACCAGTGATCGAAGTCAAAGCGGAGACCCACGCCCATGCCCTTGCAGATCCTGTCAAGGTCCCACCCTGGTTGAAGAAGTCGCGGCCATTCCCAGCTTTGACGGAAATCCAAATGACCATCGCAAGAGCTGTGGGGAGGAGTAGAACGGTCTTGGTCCAGAGCATATACTGCAGCTTATGTGAGGAATGAGCATGAGCGGAAGTTGAAGAGACCAGTACAGAAAGTAGGATACCATTCCTTGGGTGGTGATTCTGGCAGATGCAGGCAAGTGGTTGGCAAGATGTGCATAACTCGGCCAGATTGCTGTAATCATCTGTGTCACACACTCCGCGCCATAAGCTGTCTGGACGCCGAACCAGAACAGAGCTAGTATGCCACGTGTGATGACTGTAAAGTACGAAAGCCAGTATCCATACGAAGCTCGAATGGCGATTGGAAACGGTATATGAAGATTTGCACCAATGGCACCATTCAGCACGGTCGGAATGGCATTACACATGGCCGCGACGAAGGTGATGAGAATCGCATCGTTTGCTGAGAGTCCCGTCGTCATCACAGCTGAAGCAGCAGACCATCCCGCCGCAGTGACCAGATCGCTGAACCAATACCAGGTGAACGACCATCCTGTCCATGTCCGCTTCTCAGGCGGCACCGGATCCTGATCAGCGTTCGACCATACATAGTCCGGAGCTATCGAGGACTCTTGCTTGGGTAGTGCCCAGCTTGACGCGGAGGTCAGCCTAAGCCTCGTCTTTGATGCAGCATGTTGCAAATGCTCTTGAACCGAAAAGGAGTTCATTTCAGCGCGGCAGAAGAAGGAAAAGGCAAGCAACCTCAAGGAGTGATGAATGGAACAAGGAACTGTGAAACTTATCCCTCATCGTTCTGACCTACATGGAGGACCCAAGAGCGCCCAGAGCCTATCTGCGACAATCTGCAATCCATAGCATGTGCAATGTGGCTTGCGGCTTTATCTATTCGATAAGACGCTCGACCCTAAGCACTACGGATGAAGCTCGACAATCTTTCTTCGCAGCCCGAGATCGCGAGGTTGGCATTCCTTGGATACTGCACGTGATACAGCTGCGGAGAGATTGCAGGTTGAAGGCTCGGCCGAAAGATGTCAGCGATAAGGCAGAGAGCCCGTAAGCATCCGCCGGCGGCCAATCATTTCCAGCTATATGCATCGGACGAGCGATACAAGGGCAAGACAATGGCCATGACCACACACTGAAGCTCATCAGCATTCAGTACGATATCATTCGCCAGGTGTCGGCCGAGCACTTTCTAACATCGCAATGAGCGGAATACCAAGGAAACGGGCCAGTCTTTGCTGTACTGAGTGCAATCGACGTAAAGTCTCCTGCAATAAGGTCATACCTTGCCAAAGATGTATCGACGCGGGAATGCGAGAGTCGTGCATGAGGGCTGGGCAACCGCAAAAGTTGCAACCAGACACGCATCGTAGCAAGGCATCCACGGCACCGCAATTGTCTCAGGTCCAGGTCAACAGCTCTTTGAGTCTACCAGATAAGGGTAGTCCAGTGACTGCTGGTCTGTCTGAGCATGACGAAGTCACAAACGCTGCCACCATTCTCGAATTTTTGGCTTGGGGCAGGAGGAAGGAGGTGACATATGCTACTCAACTCACGCCAGTCGAGGAGCCAACGACATACTTTGACGATAAGCTGTATGGCGACAATGGTGTGAGTTCTGTTGTGCACGAGGATTCGGAAGAAGACATTTCGCCGGAGATCCTGCAGCTGCTGTTGCCAGACCAACAACTGGTGACAAGCCTCGTGGACTATCACTTGGAATCTCTCCTCTGGTATCATGGTTCTTTTCATGGACCAAGCTTCCGCAGCCAGCTGAACGAGTTCTTCGGGCACTATCGCGGCCAGATTCAACAATCTGATGTCGATATGCAATGGGTCGCTGTGCTATTCGCGGTCTTGTGCGGCAGTATTTGTTGTGGCAGCAAAAGCGCCTTGTCTCGATGGGGGTTCCACCAAAACGAGCAAGAGCTACTGAGCAGAAAGTGGCATCATGCCGTGGTTACTTGTCTGAATCAAGCGCGGTACATGGCTCGACTATCTATTCGCTCCTGCGAAGCTATTGCTACTCTGACCATCTGCGCTCACATGCTCGGCTTCTCCAATCAGCAGGCTGTGCTTCTCGCCTCAGCTGTACGAATCGCGCAGAGCTTGGAACTGCATCGGCTTGACGACACATCACTGAAGACCGTCGACCGCGAGACCGGCAGAAGAGTCTGGACCCAGCTCTGCAGCCAAGACTGGTTCTCTATACCGTTTTCTGAATGCTATCTTGTGAATCCAATCTACTCATGCACACTTCAGGCCGTCAACTGTGACGACGTCACGCTTGAGCCACTGCCGGACGAGAGACCCACTGTCACCAGCTATTGCACCTATCTTCATCGCATTGCCGCATTGATGCCACAGCTGCAGGATGCTATCACCATCTCCAACACGTCTTACACGAAATATGAGCAGGTCATGAAATTCGACAAGAAGATGCGGACTTTGGCATCTGAAGAAAGACCTGGCTTCCTCTGCAACGTACCGGTTGCATCTTCCTGGCCCAAATGGGTAACATGGGCACGAAGTGCAGCTGCAATCAGCAGTGCTCACAAAATCATCATGATTCATCGTTCTTTCTTGACGATGAGCTTCACGAACTCTGCTTTCGCCTTTACGAGAAGAACATGCATAGCAGCCTCGAAGACCATCTTGAAGGAGATGCCACGATTGGCGACAGACGACACGCCAGTGCTTTGGATCTTTCATGCCTTCGTTGTTGCTGCCGGCATCACGTTAGGTCTTGATGCCTTACACAGAGACGCACATGAGCCTATATGTTTTGAACACTGCTTGCTCATCGAAGACTCTGTTCGGCTTTTGAAGACCGCAAAGAACAGCAAGATCGCAAGTCGAGGAGTGAGAATCTTGTCTGATCTGCTGGCACTTGAGAAGCGCACAAGACTTGAAAGAAGCGCTACAAGCAATAACAAGAGGAAGGCTGACGAGGTTGTTGGGCTTCAGCGAACCAAAAGACACCACTCCATCGACATGAGAGATGTGGTGCGAGATTTCCAACGCGGTCTCTCGCCCGTACAGAGCAGGAAAGATGCTCCGGTGCCTGCAACTGCAGTCGAATCTGTCTTGCCAGAAGCTCCGATGAGTACCAATTCGCACGAGACATATGATCATCCTACATTTCACGGATCTTACGAAGATACCATCGGCGATGGTTTCTTCAGCGCAGACGAGACACTCGCCAACTTCCATTCAGACTATATGTCGCATGGCAATGATGCTTTTGGCAACCTTTTGACATTGGCACAGACAAACGGAAACAGCTGAGGAAAGGAAGTGCTTGGTGTCTTTCAAATCCTTTCGAAAAGCCACTCTAAAGCCGCCGCAGTACCGTCAAGGTCACTGAGTATTGGTTGATGGCCGCCTTTCACGATCTCCACCTTTGAACTTCCCCCTACCAGCCCACTGACCTCCTTCGCCTTGGTGGGTGGACTGATCATGTCTTTCTCGCCGGTGATGAAGACACTTGGACACATTATTCTGCCATAATCTTGATCCACATGCTCTGAACTTGCCATAGCCTCACATGTCTTGGCATACCCTTCTGGGTTACTTGACGCGACAGCCTTCCCGACCTCTAAACGAATGTCTTGCGGCTCATGTTCAGGAAAGTTTGTGGTCATTGCCAACTCAGCCAGAGGCTCAATACCTTCAGACCTCGCTCTTTTCGCCATTCCTAGCATCCTCTCCCTCGCGGCTTCGATATGCGACGCCGAGCGCCCGACACCGAGGAGACCAAGACCGGCGACCCTATCTGGCTTTTTGGCTGTGTAGTGGAGGGCGACGACTGTGCCGAGGCTATGGCCGATGATGACGACTGGCTTGGAGGCTGAGGTCTCGGGTGAAGATCTTTGAAGATGCGTGATGAGATCGTCCAGGTCGGAGACATATCGAGCGACTGATGCTGGCTTTGAAGTGACAGGTGTTTTGCCGAAGCCTTCAAAGTCCACGCCTATCACGCGAAATCGATCGAGTGGGAGCTTGGGAAGCAAAGGCTCGAATGTCTTGCTTGAGCCGCCGAGACCATGAAGAGTGATTAATAACTGGCCAGATGGATTTCCGCTTCTTGTATAATGTGTCTTCGTGCCACTATCAGTCGTGAAGAACTCGGAAGTGGGAGCTGTGTCAGTCATTGTCGCTGCTTACTGGCGACTTTGAAAGTTCTCTACCTCTACCATGATGGTTTTGAGCCAGTACAGCATACAATCCCAGAGCTCCCGAGCCGATCCTGGCCGCGGCCAAGCATGGTCACTCCTGGAAGATTCGGCCGAAACTGCTCGACCGATGCACGATAAGCATGGAACAAGCTGAGGATGTCGGATCACATGTCAGTGATTGGTATCGGCCGGTGTGGTGCGTCAGTCAAATGTCGAAAAGAGTGTTGACAAGCAAGCATTAGGAAGCAAGAGTAAAAGAACATCGAAACAGATTGGAGATCCGGCGACAGACAAATCAAGCTCATCATGGTGATTGAATCAACAACAACGACATCAGTCGAAACAAAGCCGGCCAAAGCAGTCTTGACACTGAAGTCGAATCGAATACCATTACCGCATAGCGAAAGCAGCAATGGCCGCCTTGTTCCCATCCAACACCCCACGAACGGACCCTCGAGCAAAGCAGGTTTTGGTGCAGAGGTGTATGGAATCGATCTGAATAACTTCAGTGATGCGGACTTCGACTTCATATCAGAGGCTCTACACAAGCATAAGTTGCTAGTATTCAAGCAACAACCGGCTATGCTCAGTCCTCAGCAGCAGTTCCGACTCACTTCCAGGTTGGTCAAGTCCTCAGTAGTTCAAGACGAATGCTGATAATTGTTTAGCTTCGACCCAGACGATACGACCGGAGGCTTTGCTCATGGCGCAGATCCATATCTAACCTCCCACGATGGCGTAGACATCTATGGCATTCCCCAGCGCCCTGCGATTCCAGTGCAACCACAAGTCCATATCCTCGGACGTGGCGAGCTTCCAGATGGACACTACCAATTCCCGCCCGGCTTCAAGGTCAAAGGAATCAACCATGTTGACTTCCATTTGCCGCCTCATATCCCAGCAGAAGAGCGCGAGAAGGGTGCTAGCCGGTTCTATCAATGGCATTGGGATGGAGCGTTGTACAATATCCCACCACCAAGAGTCGGGTGTCTGCTGGCAGTCAGAACACCCAAAGGCCCAGATGTGACTGTCAAGTGGGAAGATGGCACGGGGGACGAGATGAAAGTTGCGCCTGGTGCTACGGCAATGGTCGCTGGAAGTCGAGCCCTCGAGCTGCTTGACGATGACACTCGCAACATTGTCATGAACTCCAAGATCGAATATGCTCCTCACGCCTTCAAATGGATGTCAACAGCTCGCAGCACTAGACTCGGCCATACCATCGAAACCGAAGGCAAAGAAATGCCCCTGGACAAACTCCCACCTTGGGACAAAGACAAAATCTGTATCTATCCCATGGTCTGGACCAATCCCAAAACCGACGAAAAGTCCCTGCAAGTCCACGGCCAAGGCGCATTCAAATTGTACCTCAAGAACAGTCCAGACGGCGAAGAACGAATCGTAGAAGATCTCAAAGAAGTCCGAGCCTTCATGCACAAAATCATGAGACCTGCCCTGTCACCCGAGAACATCTATGCCCATCGCCACGAAGAACAGGATGTGATCCTTTGGTATAATCGTGCTTTATGGCATTCTATCACTGAGTTTCCGGAGTCTTATGGGCCGCGCGTTATGCATCAGTGTAATGTCGCGGCTTCTGATCATCCAAGTGGGTAAGTCGGCAAGAGTGAACGGAGAAGGAAGGAGTTGTTTCAAAAATTGAAGAGCCGGCAAAGCAAACTTGGAACATTTGAGTGATCGACAGGGGATCAACGGGTCAAATCTGGAGAATATACGGTGCTATGGACCCGGCACCATTTCAGGTTTTGACTATGATGTAGTCTATTTTGGAATATCTGACGACGGTTGACCCGATGGATGACATCGAGATGAGATTTGTTGTTCGTGTTCCCTGTCTGGTTGACAAGCTGAGCAGTGGATATATACGAATGTCCGCGTCGTGTCCCAGTCTCACTTCTTCCTTCGTCGTCAGCTTCCGCTTCACTCCGAATTGAGGGACTCGTCATCACTATAAGAACTAAACATTCCTCCCTCACCTCACACTTTCCTCCAAGATCTTGGAAACTCCTTCCAAAATGACAACCCTCCTCAAAAAGCTCAGCATAAAAGCCAAGTCGAAAGATATCACAAAAGATGGCAAACATGGCAAAGCAACCGAGATACAAAAGCAATACCCTGACTATGACGAGCAATATGAACAGCAATTTCGACAATCTCAACAGCAGGAGCAAAGACCTGCACTGAATGTTCTTGGAACGCCGGGAAATGCTGGAAGACATCCGAGTCAGTATGGATTAGCGGGTGATGAGAGTACGCCAGTTCCAGGAGAGGTTTATGGGCATGGTGGACATTATCAGGGGGCGAAGGCGAGGGTTTGAGGAAGAGAAGGTGGTTATTGGCGTTGGAAAGGATTGCATGGCGAAATGGGTTACATGGGATGGCGTTGGAAGAGACAGCATTTTGGAATTGATCATGAGTGAATGATCCCGGCATTACGATTGGCAAGACGGCCTTTGCACACAATGAAGTGCGTACACTGGCATAGAGCTAGGAAACTTGGCGTTGCGATTGAAGCTGCTTTTTGGACCGATAGCTTAGGATACACTGATCGTGGCCGCACTCGGTGCCGTGTCAAACAACTTTTTCTGCACATTCTGTGCTTCGACTTTCGATTTCAGCGCCGCATAGTACAACTTCATCGCGTTCGCCGTGAATTCGCCCCCCGTCACCATCGGATACTTTTCTTTCGGTCCTTGGATCAGCGTATCCTTTCGAGGCTGGTTGAAGAAAGCTATGCTGTATCTTTCGCCATAGTAATCGCCCGGCTCGCAAGGCGCTTTGACGCGATGGAACGTGCTCTTGAACCGGTCATCGCTCCAGCTCATGAGCAGGTCGCCGATGTTACAGATGATGTCGCCGGGACCGAGTTCGACTTTCGTCCATGTATCGCCTAGGCCGAACTCTGTAACTACTTCGCGGCCTGGACAGATTTCGAGACCGCTTTGGCCTTCTTTCTGGAAGAGAAGAGTCAAGAAGCCCTGTGACTGGTCAGCAATGTAGCCTTACCTGGAGAGCTCGAAGTTGACTTACCCAGTCTGCATGCGCTCCTGCGCGATGATACACTTGACCATCATTCGTCTCTGGAGTGGCATAATAATGCAGAAGTCGGAGTACTGATTGACAATGGGGCATTGAAGCATCATGACATTTGACAAAATAATCGTCTTTGAAGCCTAGCCCTCTGGCAAAGCATACCATAAGCTTCTCGCTCACAGCTTGCACTTTGTGCATGAATTGCAGCGATCTTTGCTTAAAGTCCGGTACCTGGTCATCACCCATCCAGAGGTTCGCCATGTTTTCTCCAAATTGGAGCTGATACGACTCCTTCTGATCAGCGGCTCCCGTCGACGGCCGGACTTGAGACTTCTTTTCCCAGCCGACATTTTGTGGATTCCAGGGTACTGTCGTCTTTACTTCGTCAGGTAATGCAAAAAAAGCTTCAGAGAGCTCAAACATGTCCTCGATGTCTGAAGTGGATATGCCATGGTCCACCAGTGAGAAGAAGCCAACCTGCTCTGCGGCTTCACACAGCTCTTTCGTGATATCGTCGATTCTGTCTTCGTAATTTGCTAAGCTGATCTTCGGGATGCTACGATCCGCATACTTGGTTGAAAATGCCATGGCAACTGTTACAATGCTGGGCCTGTGAGTGTAAGAGCTTGGGGTGACGTCGAGCTTCCGTGAGCACGTGTCCTGCAATACCCAATCTCATGGATGAGAAGGATCCGAACTGTGCTCGCGAACTAATCCTTGGCACGATAGGCCAAGACTTCATCTGAAAGTGGGATTCGGCCGAGATAAGATGCTGGTCTCCTGGTGCAGATGATACGCCGTCTGAATTCCTGCCGACTGCTCAAGGCCGAGACCTTGATCAAGCAATAGTAAGGAGTCGTATTGTATCCATAGGCTGATGGAAGCAGCAGAGAGATCGGAAAGCAGCGAGATCGCGACATATCTAGGCCAAGACGCATCTTATGAGTATCTGAACATCTTGTCGGTCAGCATAGGCACAGTCCAGTCTTTTCGAGAGTCGAGGAAAGATAGAGAGCACTCAGAATCACTGGCACAATGGCACCTGCAACCCTTTTTCCAGAGCCAAGTTTTGACATTGCAGAAATCGAGAAGAGTCCGAAGGAGCAATACAACGTGAGGAAAGATGCACGCGGTCGGTGAAGCGCACGCTGATGAACATTTAGTTCGGAGCCATTATTACCGGCCTGGATCTGAACAATATCTCTGACGTGGATGTCAAACACCTCCGTGATGCCATCTGGACGCACAAGGTCGTAGTTGTAAAAGGCCAGCAGGACCTTGATCCGAAGAAGCATTGGGAGCTGGTCACTCGATTCGACCCAGATGCCGAACAGGTGCACTCACATGGCGACATCAAGACATTCCAGAACAAAGGCGGTATGCTCTCCAAGCGAAGAGAGGTGCATGGGATTCCAGGCGCCGAGAATGTCCGCTTGATTGGTAAGGGCTACCAGGGGAAGGATCATTATGGTCTACGTGACCTCGATGTTAGAGGTCTGTCCCACGATTTCCATCTCAAAGAACTCCCGGAAGAAGACTTCAAGGCTGGAAATACTCGGTTCCAACGATGGCATATTGACGCTCCATTGTACGATCGGGAGCCAGCGTGGTTCACAACACTTCGTTGCCTAAAGCAGCCCAAAGGTCCTGATGTCACCATAAACTGGGACGATGGCAGCGGGTACAGCTTGAAGTCAAAGCCGGGGCGGACTGCATTTATCAGTAATAGTAGGTCTTATCTAGAAATGACGTTAGGGTCATGGTATGCTGACCTCAAATAGGCCAGCTGTACGAGATGCTCACGCCAGAAGAACAGCAGATGGCAGATCACTCATGGGTAGAATACTTTCCGTATCCTTACATGGCGATTGAGAATTGCAAAGGCAACCCGAATGGTCTCGGCCTGGAGATTGAGGGTAAAGAGCACACCATTGAGGAGATCGGCGACTATGATGAGTCGAAAGTGAGGCGCTATCCATTCGTATGGGTCAATCCGGTCACTGGAGAGAAGGCGTTCCAGGTACACGGCATTTGTGCACGCAAGCTGTATATTCGAAATGGGCCAAACCAGGAGCCAAAAGTCATCGACAGCATCCCAGAGATCCGCAAGTTCTTGTCAGATATTCAATTGAGGATTCTGAAGCCGCATTACGTCTGTATGGCGCCAGTAGAGGAAGGCGACGTTGCCATGTGGGACAATTATGGGCTTTTCCACAGTGCTGTTGATTATCCGCTTGAGAAGTATGGGCCCAGGACGATGCATCAGGCAAATATTGGATCGAGTCGAGGGCCCATCGCTCCGGTTCCAATTCCAGTAGCATAGTAAGATAATTCTGATGAATTAATCATGCTCGCCTGCGTGTTGATATGTTCTCATTCGAAGAGGATTGCAAGGTGGCCGGTTGCTGCCAAGAGAAAGCGCGAGTCATGTCTTCGGTGGTCGGCGAAACGTGTAACCTTCATAATTTGACGCGAAGCTCTTCATACGCTCTTCATCCTTCTAGATCTTCCACGACCTGCGTGTCTTCCTACTTCGCGGATGATATTACGGGCCTTTCCGCGCGCCTATCGGCAGTGCGCTCAGGATTGTGCTACAGTCTATCGTGCTCTGCGACCACGGAATATCCAGGACAGTCTAATTCGTCCATCTCCTAGTCTGGATGTTTGGCACGTACGGCGACGAAACTTCACCAGCAGACCTGCAAGATGCTCCCATAGCACTCGCTACGTACCACGGCAAAGTCTGCGGTCAGCGATTATACAACTGTAACCGAAGCGTCGAAGGCATGGTCAGTACAAGTCGGTCCCTGCGCAGAGGAGTCCTCTTCGATTTGACAGCGCAGCCGACCAGACTACAGTGCTAGCGGAATCGATCCGAGGGGGTTCAAGGCATTTGCCACCGGAAATCATCTGGTTTCCAGGACGCTCGTTCACGCCAAGAAGTGTGGTTGGCTCCGGACCGACAGTCTTGCTTAAGCAAGGAATTTACCTCTGCCAAAGTTGTTGGAACGCCAGCAATGAATCCGCATATTTCAGGTCTGAACTGCGCACAAGTGAACAGGATCTCCACGCGAAAGAATCTCTGCCACTTTCCCATCGGCAACACCGACCACGTGGTGTGGATGTTTCTTCAGATCCGGTGGTCCGGTCACTTCATCCAAAACCGGCCATCTGCCGTCCTCCAGTCGTACACCACTCCAGCCGCCAAGCCAGGTGATCGGGACCACATCGACCCACTTATCGATATTGCTGCATAAATGGGTGCCATACAGTCACAGCTGCGAGGTGCATACGGCTACATTCGCATAATTTGGGACCGCGCAGTCACAGTCGGTCCAGAAGAGTCTCAATACATCGCCAAAGGTCATGAAACCTAAGGACTTGGGTATGGACTTGCTCGGCATTTTATCCGAGGCTGTCCCGATGCACCATGCTTGCGTATGCAGTATGCGTATGTGTAGGAACTGTGGGTGTGAGTATGTGCCGGCCACTGGAGCGCAAAGTGTGCGACTGAAAAAGATTTTGGTCAAGAAGGCCGGTGATCAGGTCTCGCGCGCAAAGACATATACCGTGTTCCTGCTTTCTATCTCGCTGATCGGAGGCACTCCAATTTTTCGCTGGCCTCCTTCGAACGAACATGATGCAACTTAATCTTGCTTTGACTGCAGCTTGCTTCCTGACGTCTTGCTCTGCATCATGGTCTCACCACAGGCACCAAGAGAAGAGAGCTGATGTCTCACTCGGTCAGATCTATGCTTTCGGCGCCAACATGTCAGGCACGCCAGTGTTCTTCAGACACTCAGTAGCATACATTGGCAACCTGTCGTTGACTGGTGTCAGCGGTACTTATGCCACATGTGAGTGCACACATCTTTGAAGAAGGCGGTCTTTCCTAACATGATTCATCACAGTCACCCAAGAGAACGACACCCATCTGATCGCTATTCCATCTGACTCATCTTCATGGAACGCATCATACCTGGCCATCAACGCTACATCTGGTGCTGAAGATGTCGCGATCTTAGTGGCAGATAGCAATGATGCTTCTCTCTCCACAACTGGCTTCATGCACTACGGCGCTTTCATTGCTTGGCTCGCGGACTGTGGTGTGCTTGAGATGAATTGGTACGCCCAGAAAACAGATGTCATAGGTGTCTGGGCGCTGAAGTGGGCGGCTGATGGCTGGACGACTGATATCGAGAACTCGTATGCGATTGTGCTCAGGACGCTGTCGACCAAGGCGTCCTAGAAGAAACGTACTTGTGATAGTGCATGCTACTGAGTGTGGCAGACTGGCCGAGATTCGACTCGAAATATGACATTTCTTTCTCATCGAATCAACTTTCAGACCACTCTAGGCTGTGCGTCTTGACCTATAGTCCCGGGTCCGCCAGCGTCTCTTGCGGTCTCCAAGGTCCGATGATGTCCTCAGAAACATCAGAGCCAGAGCCGGCGGAGCACATGTGCGACCGACGTCGTATCGACGCACAGCTACAGAGCTGCGGAACTCCGACTTGTACCCAACATGGCTGTGAAGCCTAATCATGTTCTTTGCATAGCTGTCCAAAGTCATCAAGCACTGCGTATCTGTTAGCTCGACATGTAACGTCAGAAGTGCTTATAAGACGCCAATGTCTCAGATAAGATCATCACTCAGCTTATCCAGCTCGATATCAACGCAAATGCTCCCCTCAACCCAACTCCTCGCCTTTCTGACCATCCTTGTGTTCGTAGTTGCTGAATGCCAGCCACCAGGAAATACACTGTTGGGACCTTGTACTGCATGGTGTGAGGAGGAATTGGAGCATCGCGATGGTGTATTGAAATTTTGGACTGAGATAATCCATTGCAGCAAGGAGCATTGTCAGGATTGCAAGTGAGTGGTCATGTTGGGTGCTGAACACTTTTGCTGAATAAGACTGATCGGTTGCTTGCAGGGCGCCATGAAAGCCAGGCTGCGGGAAGTGTGACGAGTGTTTGAGTGTCCAGCGATGGCATATACATATCTGTATCTCGGTAGCCTGCTTCGTCAGAATGATTGTAAACAATCTGGCTTCCTCTGCGAGGGTGAAATGCGCCGCTTCCCAGGATGTAAATCACATAGCTGATTTCAAGTAATCATTTATGGTAGCGCTGAAATTGTGGACTGCTGGCTCAAGGCTCGGCTTTAGCACGCTCATCCCAAACTAATTGGACTTTTCGCCGTCGTCTACAATCGCTCTGCCTTCACGGTCAAGCTAACTTTCTCGTCTATAATACTGGCCATAGGGTGAGATTGCAAGCTGACTCTCGTTCTCAGTCTCTGCACTCTTGCAACGGGATTGTATTGCCAAGCATCAGGACCAGACATGTCTTGAGCTATAAGGACTATGATATCTTCCACACTAAGGGAAGCGTGGAATTCTCGTCGCTGGATGTCATGTACAACGCCAACTTCTTCACAACGGCATGTTTTCTGACTCACGAATACACCTGAACCTTCAACCTTGAAGGCTTGGCCTATGATTTCGAAGGTTCGATCGTAGGCTTGGCGGAGTATGAGGCAGCATCCAAGCCAGAGGCCCAGCTCGGCGAGGAAGTCTCCAGCGCGCACATCTCCATTGACGATTGCCACGATTTGGTCTGCCCTGTAGACATACTGCGGCATGATTGTTGTTCGCTGCATTGCAGCGATCGTCTTGTCGGTGAGGCTGTTCAGCTCTTGGTCTTCGGTGGAACCAGAATGCTCGAAACAGCAAGTCAGGCGACCACGTCCATCATCGCGTAGTTGCGTATATGCAAGTTCTATTTTGCAACCAGCGTCTTTGCCACCCTCGAAGCTAGGTATATCAAGGAAACGTCTTCTGTTTACATGGTCTCTGATGTGCTCATCGTTCATGTCGACCGTCAAGTTGCTCAGGAGGTAGCGAATTTGAGTCGCAGAGCTAGACTTCCAAGACTGAATAACTTCTTCGGCCAGTTGAAATGCTGGCTTCCCATAGTCTGGAAATACTGGCAATCCGGTGTCGGCATTCCAGGTGAATAGGGTCAGAATGCCATATATACGGTCGCGCGGATCTGTACATTTAAATTGACCGAGGTGCTCGAGCCAGTCATCGATGGGTCGCTATCGGTCGTGAGCCGTGGATAGCAGACCTTCAATGATGGTGAAAGCAGATCCATGCACAGCTTGCTGGAAACGAGGATTGAAGCACTCGATACCATCAGTGTTTGCAAGTATGTCCATATTCGACATCAGTGCAAATGGTACATCATGTTCACCGCAAAGAATGCGTCTTGAACGAGCCATCATAAGCTCTTGTAGTATCCAAACACGGCTCCAATAAGTCCTACCGATGAAGTTCTGGCTCCCATTCAGAAACCTCTGGAACTCAGCTGGCGATTTGGTAGCTTCCAACCCTTGCATGAGGGCCTTAGGGAGCGGTGCTTCTGATGTGATAGTATTGTTGCCGCTGGCGTCGAGGTCCTCATTCGTGAATCTGTCCGAGAATCCGAGCATGTAGTCGCTGTCGTCGGCCTCTGGCCCGATACAGGCCAGGACTTTTACTGCTTGCCCGTATATCGCTCCCATGATCGCCACTTGCTGACTCTTCTCTGACAAGCTTTCTTGGTCGATACATACTGAGTCGATCCAGATGAAAGAGTCGGCATAATGAAGCCGTGCTTGCCACAGCGCGTAATGACAATTACGCCGGACCTTTCGTGACTCGCCATTAACGAACACAGTCAGTGGGGGCTCAGCTTCGCCCCAAGTATATGAGATCGCGAGGTATGGAACCATGTCGCAGGAGATGACATGGTCATCAAGAGGGTCAAAATGATGGACGGTCATCTCAAGCATAACTTCATCATCTTGCTTCCCAGGAAGCAGCCGTAGAAGTCGTATTTGCCGGTTCGGGTCTTGTAAAGGTTCCATGATCGAAACGGTCGCTTCCGTGAGAAAGTCTGTCTCATTCAATGGTCTTTTGCAAGGCCATGGCAGCGTTTTCAAAGCCGAAGCCTGGGTTTTGTGAGACCTGGTGAAAATGTGAAGATCCAGGAGAGAGAGTAGCTGCGACCTGCACAATATCGCAGGTATCCGCCAGGGCAAGCCACCAGGGCGCAGCGCTGCAGGCGTGCCTGAGGCGTGCCAAATGGGGGCCGAGCAGTGACAGGTACATGTATTTGCTGGAAAGGTGATCGTCTAATGGTAAGACCGCGATAACCTTCTCGAAATCCCGATTCATCGTCACTCCTTCTTGAATGGTGCCGAGCTCTCATTAACAGGATGATCAATCCAGTACTTCTTCGAGAACACAGGCGCCCACATCCTCTCCCAATAAAAGCCCACCTCCGGATTCGTAGCATTCGCTTCTTCAAACCTCTGCAAAGCACGCTTATACACCTCAACAGGCTGGCTCCTGATTGTCTCACGACGCACAGCGAAGATGCCACCATGCATAGCGCGAATCGCAGGCGGATGTTCTTCCTGGAGAACGAAGTGCCAGAATTCGGCAGGTGTGTAGGGTGCTTTCACAAGCGTCTTGAGCTGGTTATCTGTGATCCATGGCTTCTCTTCTAATGCTTTCCAATCAATCGTATCCCAGTCATCTTCGTCGCGAAAGAGTCTTTGCGGGTTGAATGGCGTTACTTCGTTCACGGGTACTTGGAGTGCAGCGTCGACCATTTGCTCGGCGTTTGTGACTGTCGGACTTGTCAAGTCGAATGGATTCGCTTGGGAGAAGATCATGATGTCTTGTAGGCTGTCGTAATGCTCGACGATATGCGCGAGGAAGGTCTGGCCTTCGCGTCCGACGTTCGGAAGGTCGACGTACTTGCGGAAAATGTCATGTGGAATAGTGTCGTTCTCCTGGGGAACATTTCCTTTGCAGTAGACGTATGTGTTCGGGGCGATGCATTCCCAAGGCTCGAGGGATTCCTTGTATCGAGCCACAACTACACCCAGCTTATCTGGAGGTGGAGTTGTAACGGCGGATGCCATGACGACTAGACACATGTGGATTAGCTGGAAGTACATATCAAGGGCATTGAAGGAAAGTTGAGTCTGAGGCAAATGTGAGTAGCAGTCAGAAGGAGCAGCAGACAGTTGGCAGTAATCCCTCAGGCATCACAAGGATATACGTCTGGGATGTAGGAAATAACGGATCGCGAGTTCGGTTGATGCTCACAACTTATGTCGTATTCAGTCTGCCGTACATGAGATTTCTCATCTGCCTTCCGCTGCCCTTAGTTTTTACAAGAGTGCAACTCGCCGCTATTCGCTCTTTCTTCGCGCTTTTGACCATTTGTCGCCTGGTCGAAGGTCTTGAGGTCTTGAACGGCGGTCCACAGTCGGCAACGGAAGCGGCGCAGCGGTGCAGTGGTGGTCTTGGCCCCGAGAATATCTGCCGGGGCCGTGATGCTTCAGTGGAGTACTGTACGACGATGTGTAGGCATGGGAAAGGTAATTTCTCGCGAATGGACATTGGAGAGTTTCACGCGCATGGACCAGAGATTCATGACTAATATGTTACTAAGGTACCAGCACTGCGTTTCGACTCTGGTACGTACTTTCCAGTTTTGAACACCGAAGTATTCTCTTTTCCACCTGAAGCGGTGACTTCTATTTTCACTCTTGGTAGTTTCTGGGCCTTGAAAGGTGGTCGAATTTTCCTCATCTTCGTATGATGCACGGACTTTCCCCCTTAAAATGGCAAGCTCCTACACCATCGCCGCTCCAAGACCTCTGAATTCCATCCTCTCAACGCACATGTGCCCGGCGCAGCTGCTCGCGCGTAGCCCTCTCGCGTCGTTCGGCCTCGCTATCATCCCACTCCGAGGCCCCGAAATTTCCTGCTCGCTGTTGTGTAGCATGTGCTGAGTTTAGTCGATACAACGCTGTTCTGCACATCGGACAAGTGTTCTTCTTCTTCATCCACTCTACCAAGCAATCGAAGCAGAATGCATGCTTGCATGTGGTAGTGGTCGCATTCTTGATGGGATCCCAGCAGATCGGGCATTTCGGGGTAGGATCTGGCTTGAGCTGAGTGAAGAATTCGTATTTGGTCGGCAGTGTCATTTTGTCTTGATGTCGACGGACGATTTCGTCGGGGTCAACGGGAAGTCTGAAGATGTACTTCAAGTATTGATATCAACTAGCATCCAAGAATTATCTGAGACACCTTCCACAGGATTCTGAAGCAGAGTATTTGAAGTCTCCAATGCATGTCTCATTCACAAGTCAATAGAAAACATCATCGGCTCAGATCTTGGGCTTGCTAATGCAGGTTCGCTGTCGTCTTCTCTTCTTTCCGGATACAAGGGCTCACTCTCCGAGCTGGAAGACTGTGCATCAGGATCCTGAAACAATGCCCTACGGCAGGATGGACATGTGTGGTGGCCCAGTCTCAGCCAGCGCTTGATACACCTGAAACAAAAGACGTGGCCGCAACTTGTGGTGTAAGCAAGTATCAGAATGTCCAGACAAATTGGGCAATCCGGAATGAAATCTGGTCGAAATTGGGCAAGGAATTCCTCTCTTGTGAGAAGCGGCATTGATGGTAAGCTGGAATGCAGATCACAGTCGTGGGACCATGCCATTTATTCATCTCGATCGTGATAGAATGCCACTCTTCGACATCAAGCTGCGATCGATCTTCATCTTATCTGAGATGGTTCTTGCGATCCAGTTCAGCCATGCATAACCAAAGCCACATGTAGAAAGCCATCTGGATAAGCTGCTGCCTTCCCCAGATCATTTATGCGAGCAGACAATGGTACTACGGCTCCATGTAATACCGCACTCGCGTAGATGGGAACTCTTTTCGAGGGAAAGATTGTGGGTAGGACAACATTCAGAGCCGTACCAAGCGTTTGAGGCTTTTTATCCTCCTGCTTGAGAGGCACAAGAGATTGAACAACTCGCAGCTGGCCAGGTCTTGGTTCCTCCTCGATCGTATCAGTGGCATCCTGATTCGCTGATGTAGGCAGGTAGATCTTGATTGGAATATGTCGAAGCTCCATGCCTGGCGGGTTGAGCAGCTTGTTGTTGACCACGTTGAACATTCCGCGATTGTCTGATGGTTGTCAGTACTGGGTTTGGCACCATTACAGGCATACATACGCGTCTGTACTGCGAGCCATAAGTTGTCGGAGTCGTCCTTGCTTAGAGACATTACAGTCCTGGCTGTGCCATTCCTGACATAATCTGCTTCCTTCACTGCGTTGATAAATGTATCTTGCATGGCCCTCAGATCCGGATCAAGCTGAATAAGCTGCCCCTCGGGTGCATCGCAGTAGTGCAGTGTCAGCTGCCATGGCAGAGGGTTCCCGCTCGCTGTTGCTTCATCAACAGGTTCCTCCGATTTGCTTTTGCTGACATCGACCTTGCTCGACACTTCTGACGCAAATGGCTCCGCCCCAGCAAAGAGGTCGTATAACAAGCCTGACGGTAGGTGCCACTTGAGCGGAACATCCTCAAAAGAGAGCCAAGCATCATGAAATCCGACCTCAGGGTTGATCAGGTCTGGTATAAAATTGGCATGTAATCTCGGCAGCAACAAAGCCAGATACGACAGTCGAGGATACTGCACGAAATAAGGCTCGCTTTTATCATAAGTCCGGCAATCTGATGCGGCCAGCCGAATCTCCAGCGGTATTGATCCGTTCCATATTCTGGACTGCAAAGCGGCTACGGCAGCTTGCGATGCAGGCATTACCGCAGCGTGTCAGATAGCAGCGTGCTGAGAGGGAAGATGGCAACTCGCATGTTGATGGGAGAAGGATGAGTCGAAGGCAGATTGCTGCTTGTTGAAGTTGACTGGAGGATGTGAAGCCGGCAGCAATGGCAAGAAGTGGAACGTGACAAGCAAGCTTTCGGCAAGTCCAGCCGAGGTGCTTCACATGCTTGAGCTCCAGCTACACTTCAACAACCAATCGACCGTTCGACATCAGATCCTCGACCGCCAGACCAGCAAACAGTCCTCAAAATGGCGACCTCCCTCCTCGACCCTCCAACCCGCGACTCCCCCCAAACAACCCTCAAACTCTCCCAATCCGCCCCAACCTTCATAAAATCCCAAACCTCCACCTCCACCTTCGCACTCCCATACCCCCTCTCCCTCTTCTCCAACTCCGAATCCCTAGAGAAATGGTCCGCAACAGAAAACCTCTTCCTCGCAACCCTCCGGTCCGGCGACAATGATAGCGCCTACGCATTGCTCGAATCTCTGACCGACCGCTTCGGCCTCGAAAACGAAAGAATAGCAGCACTACGCGGTCTTTGGGCAGAAGCTACAGCAAAAACCCCACAAGAACTAGTCGACGTACTAAAGGATTACGAAGAGATACTCAAGGAGGATCCTTCAAATTTCGCGATTCGGAAGAGGAGATGTGCTTTGCTGAGATCTATGGGGCAGACTGAGGAGGCGTTGAATGCTTTGACGAATTTCGTGGATACGAGTCCCACAGATGCAGAGGGTTGGAGTGAGTTGGGGAGTTTATATGAGGAGTTAGGGATGCATGAGCAGGCGATATTCTGTTTGGAAGAGGTGTTGTTGTTGATGCCTAATGCTTGGAATATGCAGGCGAAAATTGGAGAAGTATTATACATGTCTGCGAGTCAGAAGCAGAATGATGTGGGGTTGTTGGGTGAAAGTATGAGGAGGTTTTGTCGAAGTATTGAGCTTTGTGATGATTATTTGAGGGGATATTTTGGTTTGAAGATTTGTACGACGAGGTTATTAGAGGTTCTGGGGACGACGAAGAAGGGGCAGCCGGCGGATGGGGAGTTGCCGTTGCCGAAGGTCGAGAGTGTGAGGAAGTTGAATCAGGTTGCTACTGCGAAGTTGGCGGAGATTGTAAGGAGGGTGAGCGCCGGAGAGAAGGGGTGGGATGGGTATAATGAGGCTGAAATTGCTGCTGCGAAGGAGTTGCTTGCGAGAGAGACGCAGAAGATTGAGCGATGAGGCAGATTGGCTCCGTGAAATGGAATGAATCAACAGGGCTCCAGAGTTTGGGCTCCAACAAGCTTTGCACAGCGGCATGCTGCGTATGACACGAAAGGAAGAGCCATTCTTGGTAACGACCATAAGCCACAATTTACGACCAGCGGCAACTTCGGAGAGAAGAGGCTGCGCCATAGAGGCACGCTCTTCGACATAGACTTTGGCGAGATTCTTGGAGTCGTCCTCCAGTACAGCATAGATGAGGCGAAAGTCACGGTATTCGCATCCAGGCCTCTTAGCCAACTCCATATCAGGGTACTGTCGTGGTATCTAGCTCTCACAAAACACAAGTAAATCCGTCACTCATTCCCATTTCCATTCCAAGCTCGTCCTCCAGCATGGCTACTAACTAATAGCATGCGCAAAAACCTTCTGAGCCAACTCACTAAGTAACCTCATCTTCTCCGGCTGGTCTAATTCCTGGAAGACCGAATAAACACTCTTTCCCCTCTTATCCCTAATCGCACCCAATCTATTCCCCGCCACAGCACCCGCCAGAGCACCAGGTACATTCGCAACAATAAATCCCATAGCCCCACCACTAACCCCTCCTACAATACTCCAGAACACCTTCGTAGGAGAATTATTGCTATCTGCCATCCCTTCATCTCTCATCATCTCTTCGAATACAGATCCGAATTGTTCGTTTGAGTAGCGGTTTGCATCGTCTTCGGTTTTTGCGCTGCCGCCGAAACCGAAGGCTGACCATGGGAATGAACCGGCTTGGGGCCGGGGAATTTCTTCTTCGGCCGGATCTGGGGCGGAAGAGGAGGGGAAGCCGTGGAATTGGTTGCGGGTTAGGTCGTAGTCTTTTCGTCGGTTGGGGTCGGAGAGGGTGTAGTAGGCGTCGTTGATTTGTTGGAATTTCTTGGTTCGAGATTGTCGGTCGGGAGAGTTGGCGGGTACGCGGTCGGGATGGTGGCGTAGGGCTTGTCTGGACAAGAGATGTGGTTAGAGGTGGGATGTATGAGGGTGCGTTGGTGGAAGTACTTCTTGTAGGCATCTCGGATTTGTTGTTGGGTGGCTTTGGAGTCGACTTCTAGCGCCGCGTCTGTTCTTCGTTAGATCCATGTCGGCGTTGAGCGTTAGGCATTTGTGGACATACAGTAATCGACTGGCGGCGCTGTATCTATGTTAGCATTCTGCGCTCGAAACATTTATGTTTGCGCCGGAGCTTACCAGACATGATGCTGAGCTTCTTTGGGTATGATAAGCCAAAGCTTCGACTAGATTGGTAAAACGAAAGTACTGAGCACAGAACTTCGTGAATAGATGTCCTAGGATCGTTGTGTCGCGTGTTGCAAGGAAGAAAGCTATACGTCTTCACATGCGCGAACCTGGTTACGTCATTCCTGCGCATGGACATGGACCCCTGGACGTGCCAAGATTCACATCTTGATCCCAGGACGTGGCTCTTGCCCACAAACTTCGCTGAAACCACAACAGTGACCTTCTGTTCGCTCAGTATCTATTCAACCACGTTGTCCCGATGGGTTCGCGGGCACTTGTCTGTGCGATGGGGCTAGATCCTCGAGCGGCTGTACTCAACAGCCGAATGTGCTACAAGCATGCGGGCTCTTGTGATCTCCGATGCATAGCCACTTCATAGCAAGGTCTCAAATTAGCCTCGCTCTATAGGCTGCGATATGGCCGAGACATGAACCTTCTCAGTCACAATTGTCCGTGAACTGATTCCTCGTCAGCATGGCCATGCTGATCGCAGATCTCGTGCCACTGCAAGATTCAAAACGTCAGATCAGACTGCTACGGTTACTGCCTGGAGGAGACGAGGACGGCATAGCCTGCAAATTGACTGCTAATATGGAGGGCAAGCTCAATATCCATTGCTTGTGGCCAAGCTTTGGTACCCTGGGAGCTGATACACAATTTGTTCGTACTCCGAGAACAACACAAAGCGCCAATTCTCATCGCACCGTGGAACTGGACTTTCGAAACGGTGGCACGGCTTCGCAATAGGGGATGGATTGACGTATACGCCCTTAGGTTGTTCAAGTGCGCAGATGTGCGTGATCGCATCTACGGCACACTTGACATTTGCAAACCGATGGTCGAAATTGGGCCAGAGTATCAGTCTCTTCCTGATTACACAAAGTCAGCGTACGAACTGGCAGTCTCCCTTGGTAGCCTTAGCTCGCAAATGAGCGAAAGACGTTCCTTTTATAATGCTTTAAGAATTACCTTCGACTGTCCGGACGTTCTGAGGCAAGTGGATCGGAGGCGACGACCAGACAGTAATGCATTCACCAGACCAACGCTCGATGTCAGGGGAGTTCTTGGGGATCAATATCCGGACTATGGCTCAGCATTCGATGATAGGAGATCTTTCCAAGTTGATATGTATGAGTTCTTCCGTGCTGTGGTAAGGTGGGCTCAAGTGAGCTATGAGATCAAGGTGCAGAATGGCGAGGTTGAGGAGCAAGATCACGATGGTTCTGCTTCGAGCTAAGTTCATTGTGTATCACTTAGACATCTTCATAGCCAATCTACTTCTTCTCAGTCTCCTGCTTCATCTTCTTCGCCATCTCATCAACAAGCTTCACCTCCTTCTGCGTGAGCTCCGCCTTCATACCCACAATCTTCTGAACCAGAATATGGAGCAGATACCCCTGCAAACCGCTATCATCCAACGCATTCACCCCCTCATAACTCTTGAAGTTCCCATCGGCTCTCCAATCAGTCAACTGATCAGAAACGCCTAGCTCCTCGACTTCCTTGTGGGCTTTCTTCAATTTCTCTTCGGAATCTTCAAATTCATTCAAGAGATGGAGCGCGAGTTCCTCGAGATGTAAGTATTGGAAGCGAGGGGAAAAGGTGAGGTTGCTTACTCTAATGAAGTTGAGAGGAATATCGGTTTGCGTTACGATGATGTTGCCGGGTTGGGAGTTTGAGATTTTCTGGTCGAGGGTTTGGCAGACTTCTTTGAGCTTTGGGATCTGTGGTTGTGCCATGATCGATGCTGTTCGGTTCTGGTTTATTGCTGAACAGAAGTGAGAGATGAAAAGGAGATGGGGTCATTTGTATCACATTTACTGGTTTGCTGATGGTGGGAGGCAAACAAAATTGGTCAAAGGGACACTGGCCATCTCCAACCAGAACTTAGAACGAGCCGCTCAGCAAATCGAAAGGACTGGACTCGACCGGATGTATCTGCACAATACCATTGAGAGTTCGTATGCATGCATTCGATCTGATCTACAATTGCGGCTGCTGCTGGGTCTCCACCCAATCTGCGTCTTGAGATCGTTCTCAGTCTTTTCCCACAAGCTATGCTTTGCCTCGATCTCAACCTCCAGATCTACAATCACCTTGATGGGAACGTAAGAAAGATATTCCCGGCGCTGTTCAGTCGTCAGATCATCGAGACCCCTGGGCGTTAACATCTGGCTTCGATCTGTGAGCACCCTCTCCTGCCCGTGATCTCCGTGCAGCTGGCTTCGAACGGCGTTGATGCGAACAATGAGGTTCTGCAGAAAGTTCAAGCGAGCTTGGTATCTGCTGAAGAGACGAGAGTGGAGACTCTATAAATCATCAGCGAAGTTCGAGTGATGTACAGAGCTTCTTACGGAGAGTACTGCATCGTCCTCTGGAATGTCCGACTTATTAACTGTGATGTTAGCTGGTGTGGACTCTTGGATTTTCTCGTCGATTGCAGCGAAGACTGCTTCAACTTCTTCTGGATCCATGGGTGGTTGTTGGGGACGATACATGCTCCTGACTTGTGCTATGTAAATTGTTGGATGCATTGCGGTTCTGTCCGAATATCATTGGTGATCATAGGAGCCGGAACAGCCAGCAAACCTATCGAATATGGGAGAAGAACCGTGCATTGTAAGAATCGTCTGGCATCTGCTCGACGAAGTTGGGCTCGCCAATGTTCCGATGTCGAAGCATTTCTTTGAGGCATTGGAGAAGCATGATGGCAATACAAAGCCTTGGACCATCGGAAGATCTTGTGAAGTCCAAGACACAGCTTCTCAGTTGCCTTCAGTCAAATAGGTCAAAGCTCACAAGGACATTGAAAGGCTGCGGTAAGCGAACGAAGCGATGACATCGGTATGGAGCTGAACATGTCGACATGTTCTTCCGGGCTGCAATATTGACTGTTCCCTGCCTGCTCTTCGATCTCGGTGGGTACGGTGTTTCGTACAGCTCTTGCTATAGCATCCACAAATCATGTCAGTAAACCAATTGGGGTGGGGCGCTGACATCAAGCGCCAAACTCGTCTACCTCGGAAGGCAATGCGACTCCGTGTCTCCAAGATCTTTCGTCAAGGAATCACAAGTTCCGTTCGTAGAAAAGCTGTAAGTAGTCATTGAAACGAGATTTGATCCACATCAGGCAGCATTGCTAAGCATAGCGGCAGTAACGCATACCGCCGGCCGAAGTTCCCAAAGTCGCACTCGCATCTCGCACTCAGCTCGGGTGATCCAGGAACTTCCTTATAGCAGAGACAAGCCTATAAGAACCTCCGGAGAGGGGAACGATCTATACTCAAGTTACCAGCATCTTACCAGCATCATCCCAGAGATTTGTTCAAGCACGGGACAGCAAGGATGTCTTCGAAGCTCTTCCTCTACGACCACCCCATGTCGTCGTACGCGCAGAAAGTGCGCATGGCACTCCGGCATAAAGGCCTGCCATTTGACAAGGAGACGCCAGAGAATCTTGGAGCAGGGCATCCCAATGCCGCGTTCAGCCAGGCCAATATTCGCATGGAGGTTCCAGCATTGATCGATGGCGACTTCAAGATCTTTGATTCCACAGCCATCCTGATGTATCTTGAAGATGCATATCCTGATACGCCATCCTTGTTCCCGAGTAACGACCCCAAGTCAAAGGCCGAAGCTCGAATGATTGAGGAAATTCTTGACACACATTATGAAGCCATCAATTGGGCCTTGGGAGAGATCAATTGGTTCAAGCGTGCCGAAGGTGCTGAAGCCGAGCGATTGAGAGCCGCAGCTGCGGAACAAATCCAGCAGATTCAAGACTGGTTGTCGACACAGCTTGGCTCAAAACCGTTCTTCTCTGGAGAAAAAGTCGGATATGCGGACTTCGCTGTGGCTCCAATCTTGAACCGTTCCGTCATCAACGGCAATGGGCCAGCTCCTGGATCTCCTTTGGAAGTTTGGTGGAAGCGGTGTGGTGAAGTCCCGGCGATCAAGCAGACTTGGGACGAGGTTGCTGAAGCTGCTCCAAAGATGGCAGGCCTAGGACCTGAGGCATGGAAGAAGGGCAGTGGCAGGAAGAGGGAGTATCGAGATCATAGATTGGAGTTTCTGATCAAGAATGGTGGGATAGGGATTGTGCAGAAGGGCTTGGAGGATGACAATATCAGGTTTAGTTGGCCGCATCCAAGGGGTGGCAAGCTTTGAATGGTGAGAGTGGGACGGTCCTGAACCAACAGAACTCCGCTTCACATGTCAATAGTATAGAGATCTCTGCTCTTGCACACTGATCTGCGAAGTGACCGGCTTTTCGTCTACAGGTTTCCTTTGCCATTGTGGCCTGTGATGTCCAGGAGGAAGTCGAGCTAGGCCAGTCTTTACCAGTGCGAAGAGATAGAGCTCACGTCAGAGCTCGGCAGACATCGCTGTTCTACCTTTTGAGTGCTGAGCGTGATACCTAAATATCTTATGAAGAGGTAAGGGAGGAGAGGAAGTAGGATGTACGAAGTGCAAGATGAGGAAGCAATCGCCAAGAAGCAATCTTGAAGGTAGAGGTCTTGGCGTGCACGGATCTTGGTGTTACTAAGCAGGCAAGTCTCGCTCTGTCACGTCTGTCCGCTTCTTTTCTGCTATGTTCGCGTCCACTGCAGCTCCAAGTGCATCTCGAAGCTGGTCTTAGCGATAGGAGAGCTCGATATTGGAACGAATATGCTGGCAGCTCGTCCGTTCGCGCCCAGCAGGGAACCTAGGACCAATGAACAGGGACGGCAAAGTGAGATCGAAATGCCCGACCAGCGAGACACGCGTTGGGGAATAGATGTTCCCTGCGACAGGCCCTCGTAAAGGCGGCTAGTTCTCGCTGACCGATGAATTCCTGAGGACCTCTGTTCCCGTCCCTGGCGGACTGCTGTCTCGGAGGCCGACCTTCTGTATCTCCCCGGCACCTCGATAAAGCACTGCTTTAATGTGCTTTCTTCAGGCTGCAGACAAGACACATCTTTAATTGGCATGGCGGGTAGAATCACATCACGAGCATCTTCGTTTCCAGAACGTCAAGGGTTTCGAATCCATGAGGGACATTATTTCCAAGGACTCCTACTTCACAGACGCCTGCCGATGAACCACGTGCCAGTCGTGGCTCAGCCAAGCCTCCATACGAGAAGGCTGAACCGGATGCTGTTCTCATGCATGGAATAATCGCGCCAAGTTGAGTCCCTTCACTCTGCGGCCGCACCGGAGATCACATTTGAGAACAGGAATTCTGTCAGTGCCTATTTGAGGCGAAGCAACGAAGCCAGAAATCAATACCCATGGAGACCAGTCCATTTGTGGCACCAAGTCCGACGAGGGGTAAATCTTGAGTGATGTCCCGCGAGACGTCTCAGTAGCACGTGAACGGATACGGACGAGAGCACATTGAAATTGACCTCGATCGTGCTCTTCATGGTCATAGAGACAGGCGCTTAGGACTGTGACAACGATCTCGAAACTACAACTTCGAATTCACATCCGCTAGATCACGCATTATAGTCAAAGCCTCAGCTCGGACTTCCTCGACAATGGCCGCCGCAGGCTTGACTTCCTTGACCAGACCAACGCCCATGCCAGCATAAGTCGCAGTCCTTCCGTCATCACCCCAGGCGGCATCACCCTCCTTCTTCTTCTCGTCATGCAACCTCTGCAACTCATCAAACGACACCCCAGCCTGCTGATCCGTAAAACTCCTATTAATAATTCCTCTCGGCATCAACCACTTTGGCCACCCATACACACCATTCAGATGATTCCACAGGAGAGTCTTCGTTGTCGATTTCGCTCCATCCTCAGCCTTCAACACATGCTCCCGATACCCTTTACTAATCCTAATCTCCTCACTCGCCAGAAACCTCGTACCCATCACAACTCCGCTCGCACCCATTGCCAATGCCGCTGCAACACCTCTGCCGTCGACGATTCCTCCCGCAACGAACAATGGGATACTTCCTTGAACGACTTCCGCGACTTCAGGTAACAGCGTCGTCCAACTCGACCCATCAGTCGCTCGTCCATGGCCTCCGGCTTCAGAACCTTGTACAACGATCACATCTGGTGGCGAAGGACTAGCGACAAGCTCTTTAGCTTCTTGTAAAGTCCCAATCATAACCCAAACTTTCACCGCAGGATTTGCTTCCCTAAGTTTCGTACTCCATTCGTCAAGTTCCTTCTGACCTCCATGACCACCATATAACCAAACCGCTGCCGGCCTATACTTTTCTACTGCTTCGATAGCGTCTGAGAGTTGGACGGCCCAGAGTAAAAAGCCGAGACCAACAGGGAGCTTAGAGTCAGCACTTTTGAGGTTTGAATATTTGTCGGTCTTTAACAGTTCTCTCGTGGTTTCCAAATCCTTGAATAAAGCTTCCTTCGTCATTTGAGGATTCATGAAACCGATCCCTCCGGCTGAGGTTACAACCAATGCTGCTTCGGGACCTGAGTAGTGACGCATTGGAGCGAGCACGATGCTGGGGTGTTGGAGAAGGGGGAATGTGAATTTGAGCATCTTGAAATGCCTGGTGATGAGGGACATATTGGATGAATCGTGTTGTGGAGATAGATTCTCGTCTTGATCATATTTGATTGATGTGAGTAAGGTGAATACAATGTAGTGTTCGATGGAAATCTTCGATATGATGCTTATTACTTGTAAGTTTATACCGAAGACGCGAATAATAGCGATGTAGTTCAAATAATGTTCGTAGTGCAATCAGTAGCGTGGATGCGTCATGCCGACATCGCTGAGACTATTTGGTGAAGCTTAATTCCGCAGCCCATCGGTGTCCCTGATTCACTTCTGAGAGAGATTGTGAAGAGAGATCACATCACGAGCTTCAAGGAGATCCATTTAACGCCTGACTATAGGAAAAGGACCGTTCCTATCTATCCATCCGATTCTATTCCCAGCCACCGCCCAAGTATAAGGAAAGTTTTGGTAACCAAACCAGACCCAAAAGCAGACAAAAGAAACCTTGGCCCTCGATACCAGTCGAAGCAGCCGAGCGTCTAGCAGCGGTATTCACCAGAAGTGTACTTGCAGACACCATAGTATGCGAGCTATTCAAGATCAGTATCGAAAGTCTACACAATCGAAGGTGGTGAGCAAGCAACTTACATTCTGGTATCCACCTTTACCCTTGCTGTGCACAACAGCACCAGGGTACATTTCAAAGCAATCAAAGTCGGTGTTGTAAATGTCCCACTTGAACTTAATGTTGGCTGGACCAAGGTACCTGCTGCCGTTGTCCCAGCAGTAACCCTTAGCGAAGCAAGCAACACCCTTAATGTTTGGATCTTTCTTGTTGTCATAAATGTCCTTGGCCATCTCTGGAGTGAAAGCTTGACGAGCTGAATCGAAGTCTTTGAAGTCTTCGTGTGCTTGGTCCATGTGGGCTTTTGCGACATCGACACCAGCCTTTGCGGCTCCAGCGATGAGTTGGCCCCCGATGACTTTGATGAGGGCGATTGCGATTGGAGAGAAACGCTTCTCAAGACCTCTCTCACTGAGGTCGTTGTCGGAGTTGTCCTTTCTCAAGTTTTAGTTTGGGGTAGCAAGTGAGTCTCCGACGTCTGAGGACTTACCTTGCCAGAACTCTTTGAGCTCTTGGGGGCCAAATCTTCTCCGGCAAGTTGGGCGAGTTGGGGAGAAGACAGGTACTCGACTTGCCCGACTTCGGAAGAAGAGGAGTCCTTGCTGTCTTTGAGGCTGTTGCTGTCCTTGTGACCTTCCTTATTCTTGTGATGGTGCTTGTTCTTCATCTCCATCATCTCAGATGGAGCCGCCGCAACGGACAGAGCGAGAGTGTGCTCAGGATGAGAGCGTTGGAGAACTGCATTTTGATAGTAGATTGAGGAAGAAGGAGTCGATAAAATGATGGGATTTATTCAAGTGTTTGATGGAGATGTGATGAGGGATGATGAAGCTGCTGCCGTTGCTGCTGTAGAGGATGCTGATGTGGATGAGATGTTTTGGATTCTGGTAGCTTTGATGCTCCTACTTATACTCATCTCGTTGCCATTATTGTCCATCTTCGTCGTCCTCCGTTGACCAAGATAGTCAAGCAACAATCAAGCAACTGCCGCCGCTGCTTGCACGCGGTCTCGTATGGAGGTGATTGACCGGACACTAGACCTTGCGATGGACATGAGTTGATTGACGAGCTATTCTCGATCATTCTTCTCCTCCGTTGACCAAGATAGTCAAGCAACAAACAAGCAACTGCCTCTGCTGCTTGCACGCGGTCTCGTATGGAGCTGTTTGACCGGACGCAATACCTTGTGTTGAACTTCATCTGGCCGATGGTCCATGATTCGTATTCGACTTCGACTGCTTCAAAGGTAGTCGTGATGGTTGTACCTGGCTCCGGGACGATGGCTCGCAGCGTGAAGGCAGTACCCGCGTGCAAGGGAAGGAGTCTGCCAGATTCGTACTCCGCCAGAATTCTGCCGTATCGATCGATGAAGTGACTCCGGAGCGCGGAAAACCTGACAGCAGCGCCTCAGAGTGCCTTCAACGCTGCAGGCAGGTCTGCCAATATGGTCTTACCAACCAGGACAATTCATGATGCTGTGACATGCTTGACCATTGATGTTCAGCAGATTAGGCGAGGTTGCCTTGTGAAACAGAACTATCCACACTAAGCCAGATAGGAGGCAGCGCTAGTGTACAGCCACGTGCAAGCTGGGAAGTCGCGACTTACGAAGTGAACCGCGCTTGAGACAAAAGCAGGGAGCTCCTGGAGGACGCCAAGATGTCTTGTTGTGCTTGCAATTCTTTCCAGAGTATTACGATTCCCAATGAGCAGCCTCAGACCTCTGTCCGTGCGAGAGATAGCGCGCTGGCGAAAATAGCTTGACCGAAGGTGTGTCTCATCGATGGCCTTCGCATCAATGCTTAGTCAATAAATCCTAGAGAACAGTCCGGCGATCAGATTATTCGATGTGATCTGCGCGCAACTAGAATGTGTGACGAGCTCGAAAGTCAACGATACTCAAACGATCGAGTGACGTGATGTACCTGAGAACGTGGTAGTGGTTGTTTGCCAAGAACTGTCCCAAGCGCAGTGTTCCAGAAGGCCGGGACTATGCTGGCAGAATATTGCGTAGCTTCACCTAATCAGTCGATGGCCATGCACGACGAAGACAAACTTTGTTCCTCGTGCTAATATTGGAGACTTGATCGACCGGGTAATGTCACTCTTTTCGCGCTGGAAGGTCATGTCTTCCGATTCTTCTTGCCTCTCCAAACGTCATGTTGTTGATAGGAGGAGCCCTGAGAATGGCTGGAAATTCTTGTACACCTCAAACCTCTGCATCTTCTTGGTTTGCTTGACTTGGCGGTTCTTGTTCACGAACAAGATCTGCCCTAAGCCATCAGCAGAGATCCGAGGCAATCACGTCACGACAATTGTGACAAGCCAAGAATTCGATGTAGGGATTCCCCGACTTGGGAAAACGATGGTAGGCTATCTGTGAACAGATTTGGATAGCTAGTCGTTGCTTGATCAGTCCGGAGTATCCAGCTGACATAAGGGATGAAGTCGCACGACAGGCCTCTTTCCGGATGGTGACAAAGCAAGGTTCAACTAGAAGCTGAGGCTGAGCCATAGGGCCAAGCCAGGACACACATGTATCAGGCTTGCAGGGATTCTCGCTCGGATGCGAGGCCCAACCGGAGTGTTACCTTCACACAGTTTTCCAGCCTTCGGAAGTTGGGCAGAGGCAATCGAGATTGCGCACGCTACATGTGCGTAGAGCAACCACTGACGTGGAGTGTCCGGCAGTAGAGACCCACGCTCAGACTTGGACGAACGTCTCATCATCGCGGGTCCGGCATTTTGCTATCTTGGCGACTTCCTTACATAAGGCACCCCTGGCCGGGTACAACAGCCATCGCGACTCTTCACCTCTGCACGTGTGCGGAGGTGAAATTTCCCAGCCCTCGCACTTATATCACACTTAGCTAACCGACTTTGTCACGGAAGGGTTAGGCAGCTGTGGATTCCCGGAGAGCGAAGGACACCACCGACCAATCCCGATGCATGCGATCAGGCGTATCGATGGTATAATGGCCCGGTAGTGACCAAAGAAGCTCGTGACAGAGTCGTATGCTCGTACACAATCTCCGACTTCCATCAGATCTGCTCGTAACCGTTTCGAACAGGTCGTACTTCGTGTACTTCGTCATTCTTGAGAGGACATCCTTAGCCACTGCTTGACTATTCGGTCCTAAGCTGAACGCACGCAGCCGCAGTTGCGAAGACTATTGGCTGTTGGGGCTGAGCAGGTGTTTTGACAATCTTGCCAGGAAGAGTTGAAGAGAGCGGCCGCTGCAATTCCGCCCATAGAGCGATTCGCTTCCCAGTTGATACACTCGCCGACTCGAGCAATAGCGGTTCTCTTTGGAAGTGCTCCGGCTGCGGCTGGAGTTCCATGTCCACCCGCGAAGCGATCCATGAGACAAGACCAAAAGCGACCCCTTCACGAGACCGTGATGGAAGGGCAACCATCTCGTATGCTCTAAAGGGGTTCACTCGGCGCGTCGTATACATTCCGCTGATCTCGGACCTCGCATGTACACTGCTGGGCATTAAGGCTGGTAGCGCGATATCGATGCTGAGCATCGCAGACAATTAGAGAGTACATCCGAAGCCTCACCTTGACACGGTCCAGCCATGAAACTGCTTTCTCGTTGCGTGTCGAGCAGTCCTACCCTCCCGACAGCATCAGCAAATCCAGCCAAGCCTGAATCTGTTTTGAAAGGAAGAGGAACGGCCTGGCGAACCCGATCTTGCAATGTCTAAAAGACGCAAAGGACGCCGAGGCTGAGGCTCACATAGCAAGATCCGAAAGCAGATGACGCTCCAGCGCAGCCGAGCGCGATGATGACAAGCAGGAATGGCAGGGTCAGCTCAAGGAGAAAACATCGCCGGGTGCCACGTTGCCTTTGGGTCAGATTTTGAGGCTTGAAGACCAAGTGTGATAAAATTCTGCTAAAGCCGGAGCCTTCGAAGCAACGAGGACCCGAGTAGAGACCTCAAGCGATATACTCAGAATGGTGCACGGTCGGATACCTCAATTAGTCGCCCGGAATGTGGTTGTTTTCGATAGCACTCGTAGGGGTTTGGTCTGCACATCACTTGGTGCCACAGTCATCCGAACGAGTAACCAAGATGCGACATCTGCATTAGCTATCGACGTCTTCTTTCGCGCTGTGAAACGCTGCGTCCGACGAGGAGTCATCGTGCTCCTTCTCTAGGACTTTCCTTGGAACTTCGAAGAGCACAGAATAGTTCTTGCCGTCTTCGAATTCTCTCCACCTTCCCAGCCTGTGCTCCTTGCCAACAGCGGCAATGACAATAATGCCGTCTTTGGCTCTTTCGCCACGATCCTCGATGGCCAGATCATTGATGATGCCTTCAACCAAGCCTTGCTTCTGCGTTGCATCTGTGATGTCTTGTAAAGCGCTGTTCGTGAGTGCTCCCGCGCTGACTCCAAATTCATCAAGCAAGTTGTCCACTGAGCTGTCGATGCGGCCCAGTCGACCTAACAACTCTATTCTTCGCTTGTCAGATGTGATCTTCCATACTCGGACATATCCGTCCCAGCTTCCGGTCACGAAAATGTCCGAAAAAGGTATTGCTCGGAGTGCAGTGATCCACCTCGGCGTAGGCTTGTTCCTCGCATCTTCGGGCGGCTCTTCTTCTGCGCTTAGTTTCGTCAGAGGCAAGGGAGGATCGATGCCATGCGCCAGTGGGTACGTAAACACTGGCTTCTTCTTGTGGATGTTCCAGAGCGAGAGCGAGCCGTTATCTGAACCAGTAATGAAGTTTTCGTCGTCTAAGCAAGCTATGCGATCCATTGAACCTTCGTGTGCTGGGTCGTTGTCCAAGAGGTCAACAGCGCTATCGTTCGGAGTTGATTTTGATTTCGTCTTCGGTGCACCACCGCCTCGAAACACAAGTTGCGATTCTTCGACCACCTTCCACAAACGCGCAGTCCGGTCTCTTGCGCCCACCGTCACGCACTTTTCTTGCGCCAAGGCCGACACATCCACCACCGAATCCTGATGACCGTACAAGGTGTCGACATAAGTGAGTTCGTCCAAGGACCAAATTTTCACGTTTCGGTCTCGGCCTGCACTGAACAGCTGGTTTGTGCCTCTTCGAAATGCCAAGCTTTCCACAGAATCTCGATGCGAGTTGTAGCTGAACACTTTCAGAGGTTTCAGTGTCGCAGCATCCCACACTATCAGCTTCTTGTCTAATCCGCCAGTAGCCACAAACTTGCCATCCTGGCTTGCTGCGACACATCGAATCGCCTTGGTATGCATTTCCTTCTCGTCCCGCCTCTTGCCAAAAGATCTGCTCACGGCGACCTTCTGCGGCTTCCGGCTCCTGCCTGGTTCGAGATCGACGGCGGGAAGTCGCCACTTGACTAGGATCATGTCATTGCCGACAGTGTATGCATAATCTCCTGCTATCGCAACACCCGTGACAGCTTTCTGATGATGCCGAAATTGTGCTCGACCAGCTTTCGCCCAGTCAAAGTCTTGTGATATCCAGCGATAAATTTTGCCCCTCGTCTCTGCTGTCTCCTCCTTCAGTCTATCGCCCATGCGCTCCGCCAGCAGTTCCTTGTCGATTTCTGCAGCATCAAATCCAGCTTCGTCGATGACTTGCTGTCTGGTGGATTCAAGATATCTTTCTGCCAGTGCAATTCTTCTCGCCGCCGGATCTAGCCCTTCGAGTTCATCGTCCTCGCTCTCCCCCCGAAAAAAGTCTTCTCCGCCTCCTCTAGCCTGACCCTCATCATCCTCATCGTCGCTGCCGCTTATGGATTCGTCGCGGACTTTTCGCGCTGACTGCGTGGCAGCTCTTTTTGGGGGTCGAGCTGGAGCATCGTTCACCGCACGTTTCCGCTTGACTTGGGAAGCGGGCTTGGTGAAGAACGACGACATGCTGCGAATGTGCAGAGGTCGAATCTTTCTCGAAGGCGAACCGAAGCTTGAGAAATGCAATCGCGAACTTTTGGCATTAGACTTTCTTGCAGATGCCGATGCGCCGACTCCCGCAGAGCCGCATGCTGACTACTCCATGCTGAAGCTTATTCTCACGCGACCTCCATCATTTCTACCAATACTTCCAAAACGATTGAAGGTCACTGACAGATAATCTCATTGCTTTGGAGATTTCTCACTTCTCGTCACATCATGATCGTCATCGTGCCAAGATGATATTACCTGAGGCATGGGCCGACGACATTTTCTTACACGGTTGGCCTTAGGTCGCTCGGCCTTCGAACCAGATGTGGAGGAGCCTACAGGATCAAATGAGTCTCAAGAGAGCGGCCCTGCAGTGCAAGTTGACGGCACGGCGCAACAGTACGATGCTAAAGGCAGGCCTTTCAATCCTGAGATAGACGTCTTCAATGCGGAAATGCGAAAGGCTCAGAATGAAGTGTTAGCTCTGGTTGGTGTCGTAGAGAGGAAGGACCACGTCGATCAAGTCAATGAGCTTCGCTTCAAGTATATCCACAAGCATCGTCAGGAGCTCCTACACGAGGAGCATGAGCGTGGTGATCTTCTGGAATATGTCTTCATCCCCATCAGGTTCTTCAGCCATCTCTGGACCGACGCATTCAGGCAACGCATTCAGATAGGCTACTACGACTCCTCTCGAACTATGGCAGAGATATTGAGCACAGAATGGGCAGCCATGTGGCGAGGAGGCACGAGATGGTCTCTGGCGACTCGCTTTCCTGCTCTGGGCGACACCATTGCTCACATTTGCGTCAGAATACCTCTACTGCTGCTAGGGGAGCAGCTCACAGGGACGATGCAGAATGCAGTGCTCCGACGGAAAGGAATCACGCGCAAAGCCAGACAAAACATGTACACGGCCATCAATGTACTTTTCGAAAGTCTGGCCTTAGCGATCGACATCTTCTTACTTCCTATGGAATTCCACGCCTGTGCTCAACAACTGGGTCTCGCACCTGTCCTCCCTCTCTTCCCATCCTGGACGACATTTTTGCCCTGGCACCCAGACAGCTTCCACAACTTCGGCTGGAAACCACTCGCCAACCTCGGGATCTTCAGCTCCCTTACCTCACCCGCCGTCCTCCTACTCTTCCACAAACTAATCCATTATGACATCGTAGATTACGACATTCCGATCTTCTCTCTCCTGACCGACTTCCGCTACCCACCAATCACAGAAGAACTCCGCCACGTCCCAGTCCCAAAACGCAAAGACATTTTCGGCAGTCTCATGCATTACTGCTACGCCCTTCGCCACCGGATCTTGCAATGGACAGGCTGGAACGTAATCAGCCGCGAAAGAAGAGCGACTCAAGCAAAAGACTATGAAAATGATACTATCATACCAGCAACTCGGACTGCGAAATGGCCGATACATAGAAGTACCGCACTAGCGCATCTCCCCGCCCAAATTCTAGCGGAATTCATCGACGAATTCTTCTCGCGGATCATATGTCTACCATTCGAAAGTCTCATGGCAAGATCAATCGCCGCATCAATCACCAGAAATACCGCGTTCGCATCACGTTTCTACCTTCCCTTCGGCGGCGGCCCAATTTCCGCACTCCTCTGCTCACCATCAGCTACGACGTTCCCACAAGCTGGACAGTACTTAAGCAGACTCGGACTTTCGATAGCTTTGACTTGTACGCTCGACACGGTTCTTTTCTTTGGAGCTTACCGTACTGTCAGGTCTATGGGTGTGGAGCATTTCGACTGGGGCCGGAAAGGAAGAATTGGGAAGTTGATTTATACTGAGGAAGGGATGGAGGGTGTCGATGGGGAGGAGATGGAGGAAGAGATGGAATCAGTGCCATGACTCCGAATAGTGCATTCAATGCCGATATGCTGGAGTGGAAATGGATTGTGAGGAGCAGAGTTAGGACCGGAGTGTCATGGCAAGAATGAACAGTTGCTACTTCACTTCTGTAAATTGCTGAGGCCAGTGATTCCGCTGCTCTGCATCCCTGTGATACCACGCGGCAAGAGTCACGTGCCTAGGAACCAAGTGGACGAGCGAAGCGTATCTCAACGCAAAGAGATGGAAAGAGAAGTTAATGCCATCTTCGGATATCTCTGCCCACATGCTGTATCGAACCTGCCTTGAGACTGGAGCGGCGAGACTTGTGAGCCTTCGCAAGTTCATCATGGGGACGTGGGTAGACTGGCGACTCCATGGCTCGAAACTCTCGTTGATCTACGCAGTAAGGTACGGTTGCCACAGCAGCCGCTCCAAATCGGAGCGGAGAGACAGACAACGGCCATATGCAAAGTCATTTATGCCCCGCATCCACCACGGACACTCAATTCAGCACACATGAAGGCTGTGAGCAGTCGCTCTATGTCAAAGAATCGTCGTCGACGTCCTATACTAGAGCCGCATGCTGTAGAGCATGACCGAAAGTGGAGCGACTTTGCACGTGACACTTCTGTGGCACGCTGAAAGCAGTGCCTCTGCGAGGCAGTCATGCTCTAGAGCCACGGAGCGAGATCCAAGTGCCGTGGCAGCACGACGGGAATAGAAGCGGAAAGGAGCAAGTGAGCATATGCAATTCACATTAGACGGCAAAACGGCTATGGACACTCCAGAACACGCTGTGCTCGCACAACACCGGACATTCTATGCAACTGCTCGGCCACCATTCCGCAGCGGAGTCAATTCAAGCCCGCGCCAGAATTTTCACCGCCTCTCCCAAGCTACCAATCTCTTTCTTCAGCTGAGCACGGATACGCTTCACCTCAGGCATCTCGCCAGCAATCTCCTCGAGTTCCGCCTCCGACATTTGTCCGACCAGAATCGGGGAAAACAGGGCAAGGGGACTCGAATCGCTCGTTAGGAGATAGTGATTCGTGGCTTGCTTGCAGACGTTGTCGACGAAGGTCTTGCGCGTGACCTTGTAATACCTGTGAGAAATTAGCATCGCTCAGAGATATGACTCCGAGACAACAGTGCTGTCTGCGACGTGGACTGCTCAGAAGCTTCTGGCTGGCGGAGCGACTTACGACTTCAGGATATCATGGATCTCCTGGACAACATGCTCGTCGTTACTCATGTTGTTGACCTCGGCAGCTTGGTCCACACGCACGACTTGAGTGCCTTCCATCTCGAATGCCTTCCGCTTGAGGCCTGCATGTACCTTGTCGTGGCGCGTCTTCTGCAAATTGTCGTTGAAGTAGTGATTGAGCGTGAAGGGCGTGTCAGTGCTCTCAACTTCGAGCAGAAATCTAGCGGCGTCGAGAGATTTCTGATAGCGCTTCAACAGCTCATCGAGCAAGATCTGCATCAGGGTTTCGCGCACGTTGGCATCGCCACACTCGGCTTGCAGAGCGGCAACGATGAAGTTGTGGACCAGAACGATGATATCGCTCACGTAGGCCAGGCTCATGTCGGCCCACTTCATCGATTGTTTCTTCATAGCTGTTGCCAAGATGGTGTTATTGAACGTGCCAAGCTCGAAACCGCGGTTGGTCTTGAACACATGCGACAACCAGCTCTTGATATTGCCCTTCTCTGGGTAGGCGAGAAGCGACGCGGGATGCAGGATGTCCACCAATTCCACGGAGTCATTCGCGTTGTTCCTATTGGGAAACCCTTGTTGTTGAGCGCCTCTGCCCACATTTGCCAGAGGATTGCCGATGGCCGTGGTGGCTCCGAACGCTGGCTCGCCGTGCTTTTGAGGCTTCGCGCCCGTGGGAACTGCGATGGGACGCTCCTTCCCGTCGGGATCGAGGAAGGCGTAGGTGTGGCCATGCTCAGCCATTTCATCTGAGAACAACTACTCAAGGTTAGCCAGATGCGACGTGGAAGGCTTAGTCGCCGCTCTGAGGCGGAGTCAATTGTACTCACCTTCATTCTAGCCATGGCGGCAGGTGCGATGCGTAGAGCTGATCGCGAGTTGAAGGCATCATCGGCGCCATGATTTGCCGAAAGCGCCAGAGAGACAAGCCGCTGAAAACGCGTTGCGAGTCTCGTGAGGAAGGCGCGCTGGTCGCTGGAGTCGGAGCGTTCTGGACCAAGAGTTTCCAATCGCGCTTTCCGATTTTCGAGCCTGTTCTTGATCTCCGTCCTCACCTGTTATACTCGCGTTAGCATAGGCCTTCCACGAAAAATTGGCTACCACGCACCTTGGGGAACTCTCGCTTCACCAGCGACGACAATACATCCTTGAGTCGCACTCGCAAGGCATCAATGCCCACCTTGTCTTTCTCGATAGTGCTCCAAGGAGCTTGTGAGCGGAAGAAATTCGTCTCCAGCGCGTCGCGATCCAGACCAGTATCTGCCATTTCCATCTGTCCTGGATTTCTGATGATGTGCCATCCAAGCTTCATAGGACGCGTGCGACCGTCGACGAGATCAATAACCCGCGGTTCGGCGCCCTTGTCAACCAGATCTGGCTTTGTGAGCACACCCAGGGTGCGATCGCCATGTGGATCGGCGTCGTTGGCAAGCTCCAGAATCTCTTGGGTTGCCACATCCACGTTAGCTGGGATGACCGCGAGCATGACCGAGCGCGGGTTGTCCATGTAAGTCTTGACCATATTCCGCACCAGGTCGATGTCGGTCTTGGTGGTAAGCCCAAATGTCGTGGACTTGAAGATGCCAGGTACATCAATGACGCTCAAATGCTCTTGGTCTGGTCCGGAGATCTCGAGACGCAGGACGTCGTTTGAGAATGTCGGCGGCTTAGTGGGTATTGTCGCGCTGTCCTCCGTGTCGCTGCTGTCCGCCTTCAATCCCATCACTTCATGAACCTCGTCCATTATCTTGACGAATGCCTTCGAGTCGAGTGTCTCGACGGCCCTGCCCCAGGCTCTCGCCCGAGTGGCGTGGTCTGGCTTCGCATCTCGAGATGGAATAATCGAGACGTCAATCTTAGTGGTGGGTGCGCGGCGGAACACGATCTGGGTCGCGAAGCGCGTGCATAGGCCGCTATCGCGCGGCAGTGGCTTCTTGATGAGTCCTTCGAGAACACTGCTTTTTCCTGAAGATTGGTCGCCGACGACGACAATCTGTGGAAGGTCAACAAGTTCGCCGACACCGCACGCAAAGAGCTTGTCTATCTTTTCCAGCATGCGAGGCTCGCCGAGACCGTAGTGCTCAGTCGCCATGGCTGGAGTCCGCGTTTGCGAGTGGTGGAAAGTTGAAGGTGAGGTTGAAGAGGATATGTTTGTTTTGAACGAGAAGCGGGAGGTCGCTGCGGCCCGCTTTCACTTCACAGTGAAGCAAACTGAGGCAGGTGCAGGAAGCACCGACAGGGATCCGCTCATGCACCGTTGAACAGCTCCGCCAGCACACAAGGATGACGACAGCAGCGTCGGAGACAGACGTCTTGACTAGAAGACATGGCGCGGAAGCATGCGGCGAGGCTGCGACCAGAGCGTGACAGCCTGAAACATCCACGAATCTCACCAGGGCAAGGCTTCGGACGCTCGCTCGAGCATGAATTGGCAAGCAGGAGAGTCGACTGTAGCGACAAGCTTCAGATCGTCCTCATTGTAGAGCCCTTCTACTCGCCAGAGTTGTCCTGAAGAAACCCCACTCGCTATTGAGTGCCGACCTTTTGAAGACACTGGCCGGTCTGGACATATTGGGTCCACACGGGCTCAGAATACCGCACCATCTGACCCTCGTCAGCCAACCAAGATAGCACAGCCTTCCACATCTTTCAGACCTAGCCGGGGCCCTCACTATGGCTCGCAGGCTTAGTGAATGCAATCTTGACTTTGGCCAACTCCGCATATCGGCATGGCCTCTCCACTGAATGTTCTTCAGAAGCTTGGGAGTCTCTCGATGTCACAACAGGTCCTGTCAGGGTACAGCAAGCCCGTGAGGCCACATCAAGATAATGCTGAGATACAATTGTGCTGCCGCCAGGGCAAGAGCAATGGTAGCTGCACGGACTAGCTGGCTAAAAAAGAGTTTTCGATGAAACCATCCTCCTGGGACAAAAGTAGCAGAGATGTCTGCTTGTGTTACTAGCATCGTCTACTGTCCTCAATCAAAAGCAGGTCTCATACAAACACACTGGAACCCTGCGGAGTCCATTCGGCGCGAGACGCCAGAATGCATTCAGCTTCGTCGGCTACCTTGACCTTTAGCGAAAGCAGCGTGTCAGTATGCAATCAATCCTGCTCCGTTCGCGTCCATGGCACGCAACGCAAATCTGCTTCGTTTTCAGAACCTGCCCCGATACAGTTGCATCTCCATCAGTCCTGGAGCCCAACACAACAAAGCTACTCGTGCGGCGAAATTCGGCTTTCACGGTCAAGAGCAAAGTCTGGTAGCGATGATCGCTCGCAGGCGTTCCTTGGCAGAAGCTGAATCAAGCATCATGCATTCGGATCACGGCAGACTCTTTTGAAACATGTTTTCCAATTCAACATCTGCCCCAGCCTCGTCAGAACATGCTTTTTCTACGTTGCACGTCTGATCTACGTTGCGCTAACGATGATGCGATCTGACAGCTGCAGCCATGTGGCCCACGATGCACAGATAGGCGAGAGGTTCTACGATGAGCGAAAAGTCACATCCACTGCATCAGCTTAGGCATCTCCCGTTCGTGGTGGGCCAAAAGATACGCAGGCGAGCGTACACCAGCTGCACACCTGCTGTCTATCGCTCGATCCGGACTCGCAGAAATGCCCTTCAGCATACTACGAAGGAGTGGCTGCGATGCCGCACACTATGCAAGCGCCAAAACTGCTGTTGAGGTTCACCAATGGACGCCAACTTACGATGAATTGCAGACACTACATCGCAGTCAGCGGGCGGGACTACACATGAGGTGCATGTCATTTGTTTCAGAGCTCCGGACAGCGCTCTGATGCACGTCAGAATGAAGCAGCGGAGTACCACCAAATTGAAGGTAATTCCATACCCCATTCCCCCTTCCGGCACATCTTACTAACACTCTTCCTTCCTTTCAGCCCGCCAAATCTCCGGCCTCATCTCCTCCCTCACCTCCTCCCTCACCGCTCTCCAGAACACTTTGGAGACCGCTACCGGAGGCGCTGCCGACACTATCCAAAGCTCTATCGATGGCATTCAGGCTACTCTTGATGCGCTTTTGGGCGCGCTCTAGAGCTTGGAGAGCAGGCAGACGAGAACGAAACATCTGTAGATGAGATGGAATTTTTTGATTGATTGATGAAATGGACCACGATCGTTAAATGATGAGATGAGATGAGAATGGCTGGAATGGCCTATGTCGATCCTTGAATAGTTGAGAGGGAGACAGATTAATGAATAATGTGATTGAGAATATGCTCTTCCCTCTTGCTATTTCCTTCTATCATTGCCATCTCTGTTGTCTCAACTGCAGAGCATATCAACTTCTAATGCTCTCCACCTACCTTGCGATGCGACAAATCTATACCAGTCCGACCCAAGGCCTTCCGCTGCTGTGCCTCCTCTGTGCAGTCGACTTTAGGCTACAGCATACTGTGCCATAAGCCAAGACCGCATGCAATATCGACAGGCATGCCGAGTCGCAAGTGCTACGCGCGCGCTTCTGAAAGACTCCGCCCCATAACTTGAAGGACCGCTCACAGGGTGTGCAGCCACCTGCGCAAATCTCGACGATAGGAACAACTTTGTCGCCCAGCTGCAATGTCTTCCATAGCTCCCGAAGATTCGAAGACCGCCCAGCATGGTTTGCCTTCGCGTAGATGATGAGCGAAACGAGACTGGCATGACACCCGCGGAATCACTGTCGAGACTCTCAGCCTTGACCATTGCTGAGGAAGAGTCTGAAGAAGAGGTCTGGAACGGCCATTGGTATATGACGATCGGAGTATCGACAACTATGCATTGTTCGTGATGGATGATGTTCCGTCTAAAGTGAGTTGCCAAGATGCGACACAGGTGTAACAAAGTTCGCTGACTCAGCTCTCCTTTCACCACAGATGATCAACGAAGTTCTTCGCGGGAACCATGAAGACACAGGAGCTTGGTACCTCTGGGTTGTCGACGACATCAACAACCTGCCAGATATGAGAGGCGAGGCCGTTGATGGGACGCAGGGCGATATATATGATAATTGGTGCTCGCCGTTCACTGGAGCCTCCATTCAAGATGCCGCCGAGTACCTTCGAAACGTGCCGAAACCACGAAAGCCTCTATGCAAGAAGTATTTCACAGTCCTCGAGCGTCAACGATATGAAGAGCATGGACAGCTCTGGATCTGCAATATTGTTGAAGGGGAAATTCAGAGCGTGCCCTGTATTGCTTGGTGGGTTGCGACTTGGCTCACAGGTCACGACCGTGACGTTTGGGAGGAGCGCTATGAATGCTGGATAGAAGGCGGAGAGGCTATCGGCTGAATATGCTCGGAAAACTCGACATGAACTCTTCTAATGCCGAAGGGGAGGTGAGAACATATAAGAGCGGGTCTGCAAGGTCCTCATAGAACCTGTGCCGCAATGAGCTCCATACTCAAGTCCGTGTATTCAGCTTGATCTTAGCACGATATTGCCTGGAGCAGGATATGACTTTCCTGGTAAGAGGGCGAAGTTGAGTAGACGAAGACTAAAGTGTTCATTTTCAGCTTGGCGACCGAGATCGCAAGACTCATTCATATCAGCACGGGATCTTCTTTGCTTATAGCGTGTACCTGAACTCAGGCAGGCCTTCTAGCACCTTTTCGCCGCGATCGGCCTTTCTATTCTCCAACTTAAGCACGATCACTGTCACAGCAGCCAGCGAAACCCCAAGCACGTTGACTGCGATCACTGCAATTATTCCAGGCAGGTAATCTGGCGCATCCTGCATTATCGTCAGCAATTAGATCATGTCTTTATCCCTCCCACTTCGACCTACCTGTTGTCGAAATACAAGTGACGAGTATATTCCGCTAATCCCAGACATCATGATCGCCATAGCAGACGCCACTGATCTTTTGCCATCGCTCCGCACATTATTTGCAAGCCATGCCAGAGGCCCGACTACCAACCCCACAGCGCCTGCATATCCAAGAAACGTTCCAATATACCTGCCGACGGAATTGTTTAAAAATGCCGTCAGACACAAGCCGAATATACCCAAAAGTCCCTGTCCGATCACGAATACTCCACGCTTCCGGATCTTGTCCGACCACCAAGAAAGGACCATAACCTCCAGCGCTGCGAACACTGGCGGAAACGCAGCGAGCAGAAACGCCAGCTCTTGTGAGAATCCCAATCCATTTCGCAAAATGATTGGCAAGAACAGCCCGAATGCATATATCCCTGCAGCTCCGGCAAAGTACATGAATGAGAATGACCACACTCTCCAATCTAACGCCGTAGTCCAGACGACTCGCCAAGTGACTTTTTCGGCATGTTCGTCGCCACCGCGGTCTTTGACCAGCCGAGCAACCACGAACGCTTTCTCCTCTGCCGAAAGGAACTTGTTGCGATGCGAATTCGGGAAGTCCACGACGATGAAGTATGCAAGTACTGCCACAGCCATTGTGATGCCACCTTCGATGATATAGATCCAGCGCCAGCCCTTGTAGCTGGTGACTTTCGAGATCTGAATCAGCCCAAGTGCGAATATGTTTGCAAATCCGGAAACCGACGTTGCGAATACGAAGAACAACGACAAGCGTTTCTGAAGCTCATATCGCTTGTACCAGGTCGCAATCAGGTAGACACATCCGGGGTAGTAGCCGGCTTCGAGAACTCCAAGGATGGCGCGAAGGATAGCCAATTCCCACCAGGTTTGAAGGAAGCCGATGCCCAAGCTGACAGCTCCCCAAGCAAGTGCTATTGCAGAGAGCCATATTGCAGGACCGACTCTTCGTATCACAATGTTGCCTATATCACGAGTCAGTTCTCGTCACGGGTAAGAATTGAGCAGATAAACCTACTCGGAATCTCAAATATGACATATCCCACGAAAAACACCAGCAAAGCTATACTCGCCCGATTCCCAATATCCAATGCAAGATCCTCATCCAATCCAGATATCCTCGCTACCGAGATATTGTTCCGATCCACGAGTGCTATGCAGTACAAAGCTCCAAGTATCGGCAGCAATCTTCGATCGACTTTTCGTAGCACTCGTTTCTCGAAAGCGCGGTCATGTTCGTTCAGCCGCTCTTCATCCGAGCCACTCTCTATGAACGCGACGTCGCGTTCCTCTTTGGTCGCCATTGCTCAGCTCGTGTCGCGAAGTTCGAATTGCAAGTTTTGATGCGAAGCACAAAGGTAAGCCGCATTTCTTTGTCTTCCAGCCGCGGTCATGCGGTTAACTATTTCCTCCATGACACCTCTTCGGATGATGAGTTGTCGTTGTGTGGTGAAATGCTTAATTCTTCCTGTGACGTTCTGGGGTGTCCGCTTTGGGGAGTCTTGGGTGAATATCTCGGTTTCTTAACCAATCAAATCATCGGAAGTGATGTTTTGCTTCGGCTGTGTTGCGAGCGGACCGAGCTTGGCCGACGATCTCCCCTTTCTTTCCTTCTCGCGATTTCGCTGGAGTCCTTCTTTTTACATCGCCGACGCGGGTTGATGGTCCTACATGGCTGTCAACGCATGTAGGTTGAAGCGGCGTGAGTACTTCCAGAATCTGCCCACGCAAGGCATACAGTGAGATTCTACATCAGGACGCTCATTTCACAGACGAGTTCCGAACAATGCTCCTTCAGAGAAGCAATTGAGAAAAGAGACCTTGTTGCCATACACCTCTTCGGTACGCCACAGCCTCGAGACTGAGGACGGAATATGTGTTCAAGCACGGTTTGACAGTCCGGATACACCATCAAAGTCCGAACAAGGCTCAAATTCAGGCCAGAAGCGATTTAATGGGTACGATGCGGGACTGCTTCGCTTCACACGGCCTTTGGGTCATTGGCGTAGCTCTCTTATGCTGCTAGGTACGGACCTGAAACCACATCGACGGCTGCTTTGAGCTTCTTCACAATCTCCTCCAGCTCTGGCTCGGTGACAATGAAAGGCGGACATATGACGACCGAATCGACCTTCCAGGTACCAGGATGTCCCATATTGGCTAAGACTTGCAGACCTTGACCTGCGAGAGCCTCGCGCACTACTCTTTGGGAGAAGTCGTCTTCGAGTGGGAACTCTTTGCGCTGTCCTGGATCAAGCATGAACTCCACCGCCCAGAAAAGTCCGCGACCTCGAATGTCACCGACAAGAGGATGATTACCGAGATGCTCTTTGAGCAGATTGCCTAGAACAGCTCCCATGTTCTGCACATTCATCAATAGATCACGCTCTCTGATGAAGCGCTGGACTGCTAGAGCTGCTGCACACGCTGTCGGATGTGCTTGAAAGGTATGTCCACCTGCTAGACCGCTTGTCGGCGAGGCTATCACATCAAATATGTGTTGATGTACAAGCACTGCTGAAAGGGGAATGAAGCCGCCGCCCAGGGACTTGCCGACCATCTGCAAATCAGGACCTCTTATGCCTTCTTGTTGCCAAGCATGCATTGTGCCCGTTCGTCCCATGCCACACATGACTTCGTCGAGGACCAGCAAAGTACCATACTTGTCGCAAATTTCTCTCACTGCTTGGAAATATCCTTTGGAAGCAGGAACGCAGGCCAGTGTTGAGCCCGCCACTGTCTCGGCAACAAAGGCTGCAACGTTGCTCGGCCCAAGTCGTTCAAATTCAGCTTCAAGCTGGTCAACTAATCTTTGCAGGTATTGCTCATCTGTTTCGCCATCATGCTTGCCTCGAAATGCACAGCAAGGGTCAACAAATGATACGGTTGCCGGCATCCACGGCTGAAACATCTTTCTTCGGCTTTCGTGGCCTGTGATACTTAGAGCACCCAGCGTGTTGCCATGATAACTCTGCCGACGAGCAATGAGATGCCGCCTTTGCGGCTCGCCCTTGGCATGCCAGAATTGGGTCACCAATTTCAGCATTGCGTCTGTTGCTTCGCTGCCAGAACCGAGAAAGATCGCTTTAGACAAGCCTCCCGGGTGACCATCGAGGATATGTGCTGCGAGCTGCTCCGTGGTGTCCTCGCAATATGGTCCGGCAGAGAAGAGATAGCCGACTCTTTGCAGCTGCTTGCTTACGGCTTCCACCACCTCGGGAACATTATGTCCTAGGCAAGCCACTGCAGGGCCGCCGGTGGCATCGATTACTGTGCTTCCATCGTCCAGATGTAGTGTCAATCTAGATGCCGCGACTACTCGTCGTGGCTTTTGCGAAAACGAGCGGTGGAAGATATGAGAAGATTCGAAGAAAGAATCTAGCGCTGTGCTACTCGTAGCTTGAGCCATGCCCAGAGAAGCATTAGGAGTATGGCACCCGTTCTGAGTCGGATGCAGAGTAGAGCAGAGCTGCGAGGTCCTACAATGACTTGAAGTCAGCAGTCCTGGTTTTTTTGTGCCAAGATCCAATTTATCCAGAGCCGTGGTCAGTGGACTTCGTTCATATCCATGCTTGGCCGCAGAGCTGACTTCGGCCAGAGTTGCTTGAGCCGAAAGAGGAAATTCTGCTTGTCTCTGCTTCGAAAGGCTGCTCCCGGAAGTCAGATAAGCCTCAGCCTCCGGCAGTAAGCATTCTTGCGCTAGGGAGGAAGTGAGCGAACATGACGGTGATATTCTCGCGTCCCAGTACTCGCGAAAGAACGACACAAGATAGACGATGGCTGCTGGAGCAGTTCCATTCGAGAAAGGCGCTGAACAGGTCGCCTTCAAGGATCACACCACAGTCCTCACGTCGGTTGAAGTCGGCCATAGCAATGTCACGCTCGAAGATCATACCAAACGGAAGCTCAAGCCACGACATATTCAGCTCATTGGTATTGCAGGCACGATTGGAACTGGCTTGTTCGTGGCGATTGGTAGAGCTTTGATCGCTGGTGGTCCAGCAAGCTTGTTCATTGCTTACACCATCTGGTGAGTATGTATATTGTGATACTTCTCGATTCTGATCTGACGCTCGGTAGGTGCCCAGTAGTTTACACGATCGCACTCTGCATGTCAGAGATGGCGACCTATTTGCCAATATCATCACCTTTCATCAGATTCGCGGGCCGATTTGTGGACGAGGCCTTTGGCGTTGCTGCTGGATACAATTTCTTTCTGTTCCAGGCTTCACTTTGCAAGTCCTCCATCTAGAATTTTGCTGGAGAGTGCTACTAACCAACAGTGTAGTACCTTTCGAGATCACAGTCTGCAATCTCGTCATCCATTACTGAAGCCATACCCACATGGGCTATTTGCTTGATCTTCTTGGCAATTTACGCAGTCTTGAACTACATCAAAGTCTCGGGTTATGGCGAGGCTGAGTTCTGGTAAGATTGCGAAGTCTTCGAGTAGCCTATGAGTCGCTGACTGAAACTTGCCAGGATGTCAATTGGCAAAGTGATCTTGATCGTTGGACTGATCTTCTACACCTTCATCGTGATGTGTGGAGGTAATCCCAAACACGATGCTTTCGGCTTTAGATACTGGAAGAACCCCGGAGCCTTCACCACAAAATACCGCGAAGGAGACCTGGGTCGCTTTCTGGGATTCTTGTATTGCTTGTTCCAGGCTGCGTTCATCATCGCTGGCCCCGAGTATGTTTCGATGACAGCAGGCGAGGTGAGAACAACTTCATTGACATTGACGGTCTTCACTGACGTGGTGTCAAGGCAGAAAACCCTCGAGGAGTACTACCCAAAGCTTACCAATCTATCTTTTGGAGATTGACGATCTTTTTCGTGCTCGGCAGCTTGGCAGTGGGCGTCAATGTGCCATCCAACGATGCAAAATTGATCCAAGCATATTCAAACGGAAAGGCTGGTGCCGCAGCATCTCCCTTCGTTCGCTCGATGGACATCCTAGGCATTCCAATTTTGCCACACATCGTCAACGCCCTGATACTGACATCAGCGTTCAGCGCAGGCAACAGGTTTTCTTCCTCTCACTTCATTATCCATGTCATCGCTGATTCGTGTTCAGTACTACTTACTGCGCAACTCGCAGCCTCTACGGCCTAGCCCTCGAAGGCAAAGCGCCCCGTCTCCTAACGCGCTGCACACGCTACGGAGTACCATACGCGTGCGTGACCATAGTCCTGTGCTTCGGAGGTCTTGCTTTCCTCCAAGTCTCAAACTCCGCTTCTGTGGTCTTAACCTGGATTACGAACCTCGTCACCGCAAGTCAACTCATCAATTTTTGCGTGATTGCGTACACATACATCAGGTTCAAGAAAGCATGCGAGGCACAAGGACTTTCTCGCGATGCATTACCTCACAAATCAGCTTTTCAGCCCTATGCTGCCCGGCTTGGACTGGTCGCTTGTGGTGTTGTTACACTCGCAGCTGGGTACAGCATCTTCATCGACAACAACTTCAACGTACCAGACTTCCTCTTCCAGTACATGATGGTCGGAGTCTTTCCGATCATTTTCTTTGGATGGAAGTTTTGGAAGGGGACGAAATGGTTGAAACCGCATGAAGTGGATTTGGTAACGGGAGTTTCGGAGATCGAGGGATATACTGCCAGCTTTCGACCGGATCCAGATTGTAGTAGGATTGGGAAGGCACTTGATAAAGTGTTTAGCTAGTAGGACGAGACTTGAGCCATTTCTGGCGCCACCGCTCATGCTCTCCCTTGCAGAGCATTGTGAAGTATCTGGACGCTTCGGATCCTTCTCGATACATCCCTTGGAGGAGTATCATCAGCGTGATGTGGCGGCCATTAAACGGTTCCCTCGACCACCCGACCATGAGGTCGAAATGGCGTGCGACAGCTCTCCAGTCTTGAAGATCGAATGAGCCTTCGCCTGTGGTGGCCAGCATGATGTTTAGGCATGCTTCAGCGTCGTGGATCACTTGTGTCTTCCTGCCCTCGAATATGACATTGGAAAAGTTGATATGATGGAGTTTCGGCTGTGCCACAAGTACGGATACCCAAGGCAGCTCGACGAGAGTTTCATCCTCGGGATGGAGGCCAAAGAAGATATGCTCGTCAACGAAATGATGTTCGAACAAATATTCGACGCGGTCCAGGACCAAGACTTCAATTTGAGGGAAGCATTGATAGAGGTCTCGAAAAAACTCTGCAAGACTCCAGGATGCTTTCCATGACGAGCCTAGATCATGATCTTGTACCGACACGTGGACTTTTCGAATGAGCGACCAAAAGACAGGAGGTGCGTTTCCGTGTTGCGGTAGCAGGTCGTGGAGCAAGATCTTGAACGGACGATTCTTGAGCCAGCTGCAGCTCGCAATCCGTGTCCAGCGACGACAGATGTCTAGCCCTCTTCTTTGTGCCAGGGTGATGAATGCGAAAGAGTCGACAGGATTCCGGAGGAATTCGATCGCTTCTTGGAGAGAGTGAGGCTGCTCTTCCTCCCTGTGATACATGTAGGCTCCCTCATTGGAAGCATAGACGGCGTCGAAAATGATTCCGAGAAGTTCTTCTGGCAGGCGCCATAGTGGGCTGTCTCCTTCTGATTCGTGACGCTGTGCCATCTCAGTACGTGCCGCCTTTTTGGCAGGCCTCGATATCCTGGAGAGTGCGACTTGCTGATTTTTGTAGAAAATAAGCTCTTGTATGGGGCCATAGTTCTGGTGCCGATGAGTAGGCTCAAAAGCTACCACAATCCCCTCTCAACCCTACCCGAAGATCTCCTCAAGCGTAATCACCTTCCTCTCCACAAAACTCCCATTGACCTTAGGAATATAGTCCGGCCAACTACCCACAATCTGCTGCAAAGTCCCCCAACTCTGTTCCCCATCAACATCATACGTAACATTTTTATCAAACCCACTAGTATCGATCTCAGCATACAGCATAGGCTCTTCAGCATCCGCACTAATTTCCGCAATCGTCAAACCTTCCCCACTGTAGACAGCAGCATATCCCACAGACGTGAACAATGTCACAGCCCCACTGTTCACAGCGTAGAGACGAGCAGCAGCACTGTTGACTTCCAAGGATTCCCAATAGAGAGCATTTGGGTCGTTGGCATTGGGCATGTAAGGAAAGGAAGCGATGTGGAGGGATTCGAGTTGAGCTTGCATGTTGAAGGTCATTGAGGGGTGGAAGTGTCTGAAATCAATAGGTCAGCATACTTGACAGAGTGAGTAGGTGATGTACTCACTCCCAACATTCTAACAACCCTGTACGACCGAGTGGAGTCTCAACCACTTGAAGTCCGTGTGTGTCTCCATCGCTCCAGAAAGATCGTTCGATGCCTGAAGGTCTGAGCTTATGACGGAAGATAAAAATTTCGCCTTGTGGTGATAGTAGAGCTTGACCCATGTAAATGGATGAGCTTTGTTTGTGGGAGAAAGCAAGCGCGGTGAAGATATGGTTGTCCTTTGCGGCAGATATGAGTTTCTCCCAGTTTTGATCGCCTACTTCTAGCGAGTTGTCGAAGTAGTCTTGAGCATGAGTTTCGATCCAAGCTTCGTCGATGCCTTTGGGATAGCTGCGATCGACTCAGCGTCATAACCAAAAGACTCGCATTCTCGAGCATACCCTGGAAACCAAAGCTCGGGAAAGACTATGATCTTCGCTCCGGATGAGCTGCTTCCGTTATGAGATCGACAGCCTGATCGACTGTAGCATTGATGTCGAAATGGACATTGGTCCAATTCTTGTTCCAGAATGGCTGAGGCCAGTTCGCTGGTGCAGATCTGACGAGAGCTACGTAAAGATTGTTCGCTCCAGCGCTGCCGTTACTTGGGGCAGCAATGGCTGCGGTCGCGAAAAGGGCAGTCGTAAGCAGTAGACCGGCCATCATTTTTCGAGGTAATGCAGATCTCAAAGTTCAGTTCCCATCAATGGGATGCTCCTACCTTTATAGCATGTTCGCGCCATGAAGACTTTAGCGTTATGAAGTTTAACGAGAGTGTCCAGTTGCGGCCGTGATGCGCACGCTCGTCCTCTGCTTGAATGCACTTCTTGTACGACTAGGCCGATAAGAGGTCATCATGAAAATTGTGCCTATATGAAATGGATATGATAAGACCATAGATTGGGCAGGCGTCGGCTCAACCGTGGCAGTGACTCTAGGGCTGGACATGGGTCGTAGGGCTCCCAGCGTCTGAGTATACCACCCTCGACAAGCGTTGATATCTTTTGGATGGTCGTGTGGGCCAAAATGATGTTCCTCCGTCGGGCTTCCAAATCACGCCACGCCCAGACAGCACTGCGGTGGACGTGTATCGCTCGTTCGGCATTCGGGATCATGACAAGTCGTATCTCCGGAGACAAGCGCAAGAGAAGAGACTCGCTATGATCACGATAGAGCGACGGGTTTGCCTGTTGAAATCAGCAAGGAAAGACCAACCTGAGCCGGATTGATGTCAGCGGAATGGAGGTGCAGAAAAGTTTATGCGGAACAGACTCACTAGGTCAACAGCATCCAATGGCTAAAGAGATTCTATCTCAGACGTGTGAGGTCCAGCAGATCGTGGCGCGCAAAGAAAGATCGGCTCTTCTTGCCAAACAAATCTACATGTGTGGGTCAGCACGGCTTCATTGCCAATTGATTGCGCGGTTGAACTTACACATTGGAATCGTCAGGCAGCAGATGACCACCTGCACGCTCGAGATCCAGTAGAAAACGGGCTTGATGTCGCCTTCGACTAGCCAATTGTACCCCGAGAACGTCAGACCGAACGAAAAGATGTTCTTGAAGATCATCTCGCAGGTGAAACCCTCGATGGCAAGGTCCCTGTGGCCGTCGACAATGTACAGCGCAGCTGCAACAGTACCGATCACCATGCCAGCAACCTCACATCCAAAGAAGAAGTCTGGCCAGACCCAGCCATATTTGTAGGCATCCGAGCTCGTGATACCAAAACCATACAGACCGGCGCAACCAAGTATCATCATCGGAATGACGAGGAACATGCGGAACTCCGGCTCGTAAATACCATTGTTGCGCTTGGTCAGCCATATCATGAAGGAGTCTGACATCAGTGCAGATATAATAAGTCCGACTACGGATCCAAGGAAAGCACCAGTGTACATGTATCCAGTCTCGACCTCGTTAAAGAACAGCGGGGGTCCCAACATAATGGCTGCGAGCACGATACCAATCATGACTGTCCAGCCGATCATTACACCTTGGATCAAGCATGACCACAGGATGCCTGGGTGGAAGAAGAGCGGGAATGGTCGTAGGACGAGCTTGAAGAAATTCTCGTCCGTCTTGCGACCGTTGAACAAGGCGATGTTCTCTCGGGTTATGAATTTGAATGGCATGGGTTGGTGCACGTTAGTGATGGTCCTTTCGGTGGTACCTGTGGTGCCCTTGTCCATGGAGCCATTTCCAGAGCCATTTCCGGAGACATGCTTTAGCTCGTGGTCGGAGATGCTGCCATCTGAAAGCTGCGACCAAGTCATGTCGGTGTTGAGCCTGTTGTCGCGCACGAAGGAGGTCTCAGGACAGAAAAGAATGACGACTGGCAGCAGGGCAGCAGCGAAAATGGCAATGAAGTAGAAGGTCCACTGCCAGCCCAGGGTGTGCGTCATCTTACCAACGATAACTGGTGTGAAGAAGGCACCGCCAAAGAGCGCACAGTTGCTGACAGCCATCCGCTTGCCTCGCTCATGCACGAAGTAAAGATCGCCAACACTCACGTTGACCAGTGCTTCGAAAGGAGCCAGACCGACACCTTGGAAGAATCGTGCCGCCATGAGAGACTTGTAGCTGTGCCCGCTGCCACCTCCCCAGGCAGAGCTGATGATGGTGATCACCGTTCCAAGCACGTAAAGATGTCGTCTGCCCCAGATTCTTGCGCTGGCCACGAACATGAAGCCAGCCACACCTACACCGAGTAGATGGTAGCCTGTCAACAATGCAATCTTCGTGAAGCTCTCTCTAAAGTATAGCGTCAAGGTGAGGGTATTTGCGGCGAGAAGCGGCGACATAGTCGACGCAATGACCGATAGCAGACATAGCACGCCGCATATCACGTCTCGTTTCCATAGTGGCCAATTCTGTTCACGATCTCAGTATGACCCTTCTCCATATCTTCTCCACACACTCTCCATACCAGTGGGTCTTTGGGATCGTCACTCGGCTGCGGCACCAAGATCAGACCGCTCTTGCTCTTCTTTAACGTCGAAGTATCTTTTCCGCGTGCGAGCGATGCGGCCGGATCGAAGTCCTCGAGCGTGGCGGTTCCTGGCAAATCATGTTACTCGGTGTCGCGCAGAGGTCGCAGGAGCATTTAGCGTGCTTACCAGGCACATGAGAAAGCTTGGTGTCGTTCAACACACCGAGACCCATCTTGAATGATTAGTAGTAGGAGAATATATTGCGCTGTATTGCGCCGAACGCGCGAGAAACAGAGAAGAGAAACACGATAGCAACCTTGCGGCGGCGGCGTCGTCGCACGCTCAAATGTAGTCCAGAACCTTGAAGCCCTCCACCAATCCTGTCCTTTTGGGGCGTGCTTGGGGAGCTTCGCTTTGGGTATAGCGTGGTAATGTCAGGGTTTCTGCCGCGACCAAAAATCGCAGCCTGCTGTACCTTCCGGATGTACCGTGACATGGTCAATGGTTGGCAGCATGGGTATGAGGATCATCTCAGAGGATAGCAGACATCGCTGTGGAAAGCCGAGTCGAGCAAGAACCTGACTTGGTGATGCTGTATGCCTCTCTGGGTGCACAGAGTCTTCACGAACTGACTACGAAGAGCTGCTTTTCGCAATGATGTTTTCAACCGGCTAAAGTATGTGAGAGCTCTCAGCTCGTGGTGGACAAGCCATGATCGTGGCTCCCATGTCTGTGCCAATTTCGGATCACAGCGGTCCCTTGAACGAGCTGCACGAACAAGTCTCGCACGGAAGCACGGAATGTCATCAGAAGAGCACATAAAGTACTGTCGTGCTGATGGGAGACTCTCGAAGTCATCTTCCCAGCAGCAAGAGCCCGTCAAGACCTATCACTCACGCAGCGACGAAGCCTCGAGAAGAGAATGTGCCTCATGCGCGATGTTGGCACGATACTCCAACAAGACTGACCTCAAGCTGATACTCGAATGACAAGGTAGCTTGCAGTCGGCGTTACAAATGCCGTGTCGAACGATACCGACACAATGCAGCGTTCGAGTTTGTTTGTCACGATCCTGGAGCTTCGGGTCCCTTCGCAAAGAGACAACGAGCAGTCTGCCAAGAGCTGTATACTGAGAGTACAGTTGTAAGAGTGGGTTATGACACGTAGGCTGAACTATCCTGAGTACAAGACACTCGAATCGATAAGGAAGGGAAAGGAGAGAGTACGAAGGAGCTATGAAAGCCAGAATAGCCCAGAGTAGGCTAAGCCGGGCCCTCCCGAGGCTTGGCACGGCCAATGTGTAGTATACTACGTATAGGTCCTTATAACTACCCCCCTTTTAGGGATCGTTGTCCTTAAGATCCCAAGTTTCTATATACCCTTACTTCCTAGGTTTTTTATATATAATCTAGGCTACTATATTTTTTAGTATAGCGTAGATTTAAGTACCTAATCGTAGAAGTAAGGGGTACGATTAGTTCTTCTACTAATCTAAATTCCTTTCTATAACCTTAATAAATAAGATAAGCTAGAAATACTATTTTTAGTAGTATAGATAGAGATACCTATACTAGCCTATTCTAGATTAGTATATACTAACTTAGCGTTATAAGTCCTTTCTACTACTATTATATACTTCTCTTTATTAGAATATACAGTCTAGTTAGTAACCTAGTAAGGGATACTAAGGTAGACTAGATTATATAATAATAGTTATATAACTAGTCTAAGCTAATACCTTTTAGGTTTAGCTCTAATCTATAGATAATAATAATATACTTACTATTCCTACTTTGGCCCCTACTACTCCTTATAGCTTCTATTATACTTTATAATCTATTTATACCTATCGGCCCTCCTTAGCTCGATAGGTTATAAGCCCGGGTTTATAACTATAAGGTAGAAGACTAAAGTAGTATAGGTTACTCCTAAACCTATAAGTCTAGTCCTAGAAGGAAGAGGCAAAATAGGAGAGGGAGACTCGAGGTAGACCTATATATATTATATAAAGAAGCTCTATATATATAAGCTATAAAAGAACCTAGTAAGGCATACTTACTTAAAGCGTATTAGATCGCTTAGAGTATAAAGGGAATAGATAAGCCTAGGTCTTAAGTACTATTAGATAAGCCTTAGATTTAGTACTTAGTACTACTAATACCCTAACCTATAGGTTATAATAGTTAGGAAGGACTTAAAGAAGTTATTAACCCTATAGAGTAGGAATCTATACTAAGTTTTTAGTAACCTTTAAAACTAAGAGGCTTAGTAGAGCTAGGGATCTATAACTAAGGAAGATAGCTATCTAGAAACTATTATTTTTAGACTAAAGAAAGAGCTTGTTTCTAGAGTTTATTTAGATTTAATTTATAGAAGAAATTATAGATTAAGAAGGAGGAATTAGTAAAAGAAGGGCTATACTAATCTTAATAAGAGAGAATTATAAATTATAGTTTAAGATAATTAGGATATACCTAATAAAGCTAAAGGTTAAATAGGTACTAGATAAAATAGTCCTTAGTACCCTAGTATCTATACTATCTAAGTATATCTTAATAATATTATTAGAATTACTAGACTAGTTAATTAGAAGAGCAAGTTATAAGGTTTATAATATAATAGTATTATATAAAATGTTTATCTATATTTTAGAAGATAACTAGGATAAATATTAAGAGCTTAAATATATAAGGTATCTATAGATATAGATAAAAGGAAAATATAAGAGGAAGCTTTAGGTAATAGGAAGAAGCTTACTCTAATAGTATACTAATTTTAGTATAGAAGAAGGCTAAATAGTTAATAAAGTATAGTAAAGCCTAAGTAGTATAGCTAGGAAGGTAGTATTAATCTCTCTATAGTTTAAGGAAATTAAGACTAAGGAGAGAAGGATTTAATAGCTTCTAGTAGCCCTTCTAGAATTATTTAGTACTATTAGGAATAGAATAGATCTAAGATAGGACCTAAGCCTATAAGATATTCTTAGTATCCTAAGAGAAAAATAGGAATAGATAATAAGATAGAAGATAGCTATATTTACTAAGAAAAGAAATTAGATAGATAGGGATTTATTATATTTCCTATATAAAGGAAAGTACTAGATTAGAGAATGCCCTAACCTAGACAAAGCAAAAGTAGCTATTAAGCTAAAGTAGAGCTATAGAGTAGTAAAGAAACAATTCCTATCTAGAGCTAGGAAAGGATCTTTACTAGATAAAGAGCAACTTAAAGAAATAGTAAAGAAACTAAGCCTAAGAATATAATCCCTAGAAAAGAGGACTAGGAAACTATCTTCTAAAAAGGCCTATATAGTATAAGATATAGAGGCATCCTCTAAACTATCTTCTCCCTCTAAGGAGGAAGATATAGATAAGGTAGCTTATTTAACTATTAAAGTAAAAGGTAAGTATAGGCTATCTAAATAGCTACTTAACTCTTATACTTCTACCTATATAACTAACTAGGAATTACTCTTTAGAGATATAAAACCTCTTAAAAGGAAGAAGTAGATTAAGGTTAGAGATAGCTATCTAATAGCTATATATATTAGGAGTATAGTTATAAGTAGGAGGAGAGGAAAACAGATTATATTAAAAGGTATTCTCTTTATACTTAGGCTTAGAGTTAATCTCGTCTCTTAGAACTAATTTAGTAAGTAGTTTAGTATTTAACTACTAAAATTTATACTTTATTTACCTAATAGGAAGCTAGTTATTTAGATAAGGCTTTTAGGAGGAGTACTATTTATTAAAGAAATTAGCTAAGATCTAGATAAATTTATATACTAGTATATTTCCTAGGATTTAATAAAAAATAATATCTATACCTTTATAGCCTAGACTAATTAGGATTAGTAGGAGCTATAGTATAGAAGAGTTAGATACTTTAGAGAAGGACTTCTAAGAGACCTTTACAAAGTTACTAACCTAAAGGAAAAAATTCCTATCCCTATAAGATACTAGCCCTATAGAGTATATTCTTTAGCTAAAATAAAGAAATATAGAGGAAAGGAAATAGAGAGAAAGCTAGCTAGACTTTCCCTTATTTTAGTTAATATCTATAGACCTTTACCTATCTTAAGGCTAGGTTTTAAATAGTAGCTTAAGATTATTAATAACTTCTTAAGAAAGAAGTAGGTATTCCTATTAAAATTAAGAGAAGATATAGTAGATATACTATAGGAATAGAAAAGAAAAGCTAAACTATAATTAGGGAATCCGCTTTAGGTAGTAAGAAGTAATAGGGTAAGAGAATTGCTTATATTACTTAAGTAGTAGGAGAAGGAATCTAGAATCTCCTACTATATAACTAAAGTATATAACTTAATCTAAAATAGAGTTATAGAAAGGTTAATCTAGATATCTAAGGAATATATTAGGGCAATACTTAAGGAATTAAATATACTAGTTAAATTCTAGCTAGAAGTATTAGATACCTATACTATTATAAGAAATACCCTTCTAAATAGGCTAGATATAGATAGACTTAAGGTTTTACCTAATAAAGCCTTTACTAGAAAGAAACCTTCTATATTATACTTTAAGGTTTAGGGATATAGAGTAGTTATATATATAGATACTAAATCTTAGCTAGTTAGGATAAGGTTAGACAAACTAATAAATAGAGGAAAGGATACTATATTTATTAGATATATACCTAATATATCTAAGATATAGCTATTCTAGGAGCCTAATATAAAGGCTATAAGAGTATATAATAATACTATCTAGTTTAAGGATAAGAAAGGAGGGGATATAACTTTAAATATTCCTAGACTTAACTAGCTAAGCTATACTCTAGCTAGAAACCTAGTTAGTAGACTAGTAAGAAAGGAGAAACTAGATCTAAAACTACTATAAGTTTAGCTACCTCTACTACTAAAGGATAAGGACTAATATTAGGTAATAGATAATCTAGAAGAAGAAAAAGAAAAACATAAATAGTAGGCTCTAAATTAGAGCTAAGAGGAACCTTAGTAAGATAACTAGAATATCTATACTTAGGAGGGGAATTTAAAGAGAAGAAGATTAATCTCTAATAAAGGATTAAGAGAAGAAAGAGTTTATAGTATAATTATAAGATTAACTATATAGAAGAGACTAAGAGAATTAGAGGATAATAATTTCCCTAAGGCTAAATATTATAGAGCCTTTATCTACCTAATAAAAGATCTAGATCTAAGTATAGATTAGGTAGATAAACTTCTAGAGTATATTTATAAGGTTATATTCCCTACTTTTATACTAGGGATTATATAAAGATAGGAGGTTCTAATTCTAAGAACCTACTAAGAGGCAATATAAGATCTAAAATAGGGTTATATATAGGAAGAGGCAATCTAGAAAGAGCTAATTATACTTAGAAGCAACTATACCTAGGATTAGGTAGTTCTACTAAAAGGAGCAAACCTAGTTACCTTAAAATAGGTATTTAATATAAAGAGACTAATTAGTAGAGTAATTAATAAGTTCAAAGTAAGACTAGTTATAAGGGGTTTTTCCTAGAAATTTAGAGTAGATTTTTAGGAGACATTTATACTAATAGTAAGATATAATATACTTAGGGTATTTATAGCTACTATATATAAGAAAGATCTAGAATTATACTAAATAGATATAAACAATATATTTACTAAAAGTACCCTATAGGAAGATATCTTTATAATTCCCCTACTAGGAGTAGAAATCCTATAAGATATAGCTCTAAAAATCCTAAGGAGCTTATATAGCCTAAAACAAGTAGTAAGAGACTAGAACAAGCTATATATCTTAAAGCTAGAGAAAATAGGGTTTTACTAATTAGAGGTAGACCTATACTTACTTATTTATAAGGGTAGGAACCTAATAGTTTTAACCTATATAGATAACATTCCTATTATAGTACTAAAACTAGAAGATATTCTTTAGTTTAAGAAAGAACTAGGTAAGGTATTTAAAATTAAAGACCTAGGTAAACTAACTAAAATTCTTAGGATAAAGCTTACTAGAGATAGAAAGAATAGTACTCTAAAGCTTAACTAAGAATATTATATCTAGGAAAGCCTTATAAAGTTTGGAATAACTAAAGAAATAGCCTACCTAACCTTATTACCTCTTAACAACTATAAGAGTCTAAGGAAATCTAACTTAGATAAAGAGAGATATAATAAGATAGAGTACTAAAGCTAAAATAGTACATAGATATAGCTAATAACTATAATAAGACCTAACATTGCTTTTGCCCTTAGAAGACTTAGATTATATATATTAGATCTATCTAAGAGATACCTAAAAGTACTTAAGAAACTAGCTAGATACCTAAGATTATTCCTAAGCCTAGGTTTAATATTTAGAAGGGGAGGAGGAAAGCTAATTAGATATTTAGACTCTAATTATATAATAGACAAAGCTAATAGAGTCTTAATCCTTAGAAGTATCTTCTTTCTCTATAGATTACTAGTTTCTTAGATAAGTAAGAAGTAAAAGTTAGTTACTATATTAACTATAGAAGCTAAGTATATAGTAATAAATGTATATATAAAGCAATCTTAGTTCCTTATAGTACTCCTAAGGGAGATAGACTATATATAGTTAGTAGGAGAATGTTTATTTTAACTACTAATTAAAGGAAATTCTAATATAGTAAATAAGATTAGACCTATTTAGATTATAGGTAACAACTAGGCAGCTTTAACTCTTATTAAAGATACTTATACCTATAAGAGATTAAAACATATTAATATTAGCTTTAATAAGGTTAGAAATCTTTAGTAGTAAAGAAAGATTGTAGTAGAATATACTCTAATAAAAGAGATAGTAGCTAATAGCCTAACTAAACTAAAGATAGGGCTACAGTTCTAGCAATTTATAAGGCAATTATAACTTGTATAAAAGGCAACAAAAGTGCCTACTTAAAGGCGATTAACGCCGTTAAGCAAACAAGATACTAGGCCTAAGAATTGAACTTAGTAGATTAGATATACTATACTAATCTAGAAGCTATTATACCTAATTAGCTAACCTAGAATCTTTCCTAAATATAAATATAAGTAGGATATAGTAGTTTAAAAGGAAAGATAAAAGAATATAATAGAAACAGATTATTAGGATTTGTTCTACTATATTAATTCTAGATTAAAGAATTGAACCTTACTAGTTAGATATACTATACCAACTAGAAGACTACTATATCTAATTAGCTAATTGAAATTCTAAATTGTATATATTTGTTCGGATTGGACTTAGAGACTAACTATTCTAAGTAGGAGTGTTAGAATATATAGTCTAGTTAGTAACCTAGTAAGGGATGCTAAGGCAGACTAGATTATATAATAATAGTTATGTAACTAGTCTAAGCTAACACCTTTTAGGTTTAGCTCTAACCTATAGATAACAATAATATACTTACTATTCCTACTTTAGCCCCTACTACTCCTTATAGCTTCTATTACACTTTATAATCTATTTATACCTATCGGCCCTCCTTAGCTCGACACTCTTAGTTAATCTAGACCTATTTTAGCCTATTCTACGCCGATCTATACTATAGCGGCTAAGTAGCGTAAGGAATAGGCTAATACTAGCGCCTATAATAGTAATCTATATATTAACTACGTCGCTCTAGCTAATATTACTATAGTTAAGTAGCTCTAGATATAGCTCCGCCTAAAATATCCTATTTTAGCCTATTCTAATCTATTTAGAACTTCTATAAGATAGCGAACCTCTAGAATAATAAGTATAAGGACGTCGATAGCTCTAGGTTCTATATAAAGTACTATATCTACTATCTCCGTACTAATAGTAAGTACTATAAGGTAGATATACCTATCTTAGTCTATTTAGGCCTATTCTAATCTATTTTAGTTCCCTAAGTTCTATTAAGGCCGTATCGACGCCTTTAATACTACTCGCTATACTACTATCGCTCTAAATACTAACGAAGATACCCTTAAGACTATATAAGAGGCTACTACGGAGCTCTACGATATAATTAGATAGTATATATACCTAGCTTAGCCTATTCTAGCCCTTACTAATATATTTCTAGCGATAAGCCCTTCTTCGCTAATAAGGATAGCCTATACTTATATATAGGCGCCTCTACGCTCTTCGAGACTAGCCTACTTATAGCTAAGTATACCCGTAACGACCGTAGCTTTAAGGTATATAAGCCTATTTTAGCCTAGTTTAGCCTAGCTAACCTTATTATAGCGTAAGGTAGACGATAATAAGGAGAGTACTCTCCGGACTCTAGCTAGTTCGAGTAGAAAGAAGCGCCTAATACCTACTTCTAGTATAGTAGGTAGCGCTATAGATACTACTACCCTCTATAAGATAAGCTTAGTCTATCTTATCCTAGTTTAGCCTATTCTAACCTATTCTAGTATATTAAGACCCTCGGTACCGTCCTCTATACTATTAAGACTACTATCGCGGCCTAGACTAGAGCTACTACCCTTTCTCGTATCCTCTTTAGCCTATTAGACGATATTATAGTCTCTTCTAATAAGATTAATACCGAGGAGGACTAGTTTAGTTTATTTATATATTATATAGGCTCTATAGAGGTATTCTAGCCTATTTTAGCTCTTTTCTTAGTCTCTTTAGTATAGTATTTAGGAAGATACTCTAGTTAATAGTATATAAATATATCTAATAAGACTTCTAATCCCTTTTCTAAGTTAAAGGATATCTCTATCTATCTATACTAGCCTATTTAGGGCTATCTTAGCCTATTAACGCTCTCGGCGTCTCTTTATACCTTATCTAATCGATCTTTTATAAGCGCGTATTACTAACCCGCTAATATCCTTAGTATACTCCTAGGTATCTTCCTTAGAATTATATCCTTACTAGGATACTCTATAAATCTACCTTCTATCCTTATCGCGGTCCTACCCCTTTATCTTCTTAACTATATAGATATCTAGGTTACTTAGGGTAGGCTCTTCTAGATTATCCTAGGCCTTTATAGCTTTATCTACCTCCTTATATAGCTCGAGTAGTAAGATATAGAACGTTAGGTAGATTAATATCGTTTTTAGTAGCTCTAGAATATATACTATATCGCTAATAATCCTCGAGATCTAGTATAGGCTAATATACTTATAGTCTAACTTCTTCGAGGCTCTATTAGTAGCTAGGTTTCGGGTAGATAGGTATACTATATCCCCTACTACGTACTTCTTTAGTATATAGTAGTAGTTATAGTACTTTACTTAGTCTTCCTTAGCTTTTAGTAGCCTCTACTTAAAAGAAAGCTACGTTTCGACTACTCGTTTAGCGAGCTACTCCGTATCGGCCGAGTTACTACTCTTCTAGGCTATTTTAGGCTATCTCGCGCTTAGTAGATCTTATACCTAATATACCTAGAATAGAGTAGCCCTAGTAGAGGAGTAACTTAAGTCGTTATACGCGAACTCCGCTATACTAAGTAGCTTTACCTAGTTATCCTACTTATAGTAATAGTATACTTATAGGTATTACTCTATTATCTAGTTCTAACGCTTAGTCTAGCTATTAGTCTAAGGGTAGTAGGCCGTACTAAGGGCTCTATATACCTTAAGATAGTAGTAAAAGAAGCTCTAGTACTTAGATATTAGAATTAGCCCTCTATTAGAGGTAATTAACTTCGGTATCCTATATAGACGCGTAACTTCCCTTAGGAATATATCTACGAGGCCTTTAGCTAAGATATCCTTCCTTACTAGGATATAATAGGCTATCTTAGAGAACCTATCTACTATTATAAGGATTAAGTTATATATCTAGTCTAGATATATACTTAGTAGGAGGTCTATAACGAAGTCTAGCGTTAGATCCTTCTAGGGTACCTCTAGTAGGGCTTCCGTATAGAGTTTACTATACGGCTTATAGCGTCTAGGCTTCGCTCTACTATAAGCTTTATAGCTCTTAGTATAGTCCTTAACGTATCGTCGGATATCTAGCTAGTCGTATACTCTCTATACTAGCTCTATAGTTCTTTTAAACCTAAAGTAGCCTATAAGAGGGTTATCGTAGTAGGTTTAGAGTACCTTAAGTCTATATAGATCTACTAGTATATAGATATACTTATTAAGCTATAGTATACTACTCCTATCCTTCTATCTTACTAGCTAAAGATCTTTCTACTAATCCTCGATCGCTTTATAGATCTATTAGGCTATTAGATCTTCCTACTAGGCTATTTAAATTCTCTAGAGGATATCGGTCTTATCTTCTATCTCTATCTATACTATCGAGACGTACTTAAAGGATCCCTCCGGCTTCGCTACTATCTTTATAATATTAGTAGTAATATCCCTATCTATTATTAGGCCTCCTAGCCCTAACTAGGCCTATAAGGCTTTTAGAACTAGTTTAGAGTCTTCTTAGACTATCTAGCGGCTAGAATAGTCGACGTCTATATAGTCCGGCCTCCTACTCGCTATATCTACTATACTATTAAGCTTACCTAGGATATACGTAATTATAAAGTTAAATACGGAGAGCTATTCTACCTATCTTACTTAGCGCCTTAATAGGAACTTAGTAGTTATAAACTATTATAGATTATTATAGTCCGATATTAGCTCTATCTAATACCTCGCGCCTTCGAGATAGTATTAATAGTACTTAAACGTCTCGACTATAGCTAGTAGCTTAATATCGTATATATCGTAGTTCCGCTCCGCTATATTTATCTTTCTTAAGAAGTATATAACTAGGAATTACTATATCTTAGCCTTAAACTCGTACTATTAGTATAGGATACCTAATACTATATATCCCGATATATTAGTTTCGATCCGTATAGGCCTTTCTAGATCGAAGTACTTTAATATAGGCGCCGAGTAGAACGCCTCCTTTAGGTCTTAGAATAACTTAAGTATATCGGGCGGAATATAGATTTCCCGAGATTCCTCTTTCTACTACTTATAACTACTATAGACTATATTAGGCCCCCTCTCTATTAAACGGTTTAGTAGCGCCGTAATACGAGAGAATCCCTTAATAAAGCGGCGATAGTAGTTTATAAAGCTAATAAATACGCGGATATTATATACTAATTTAGATACTAGCTAATCTCGTATAATATTAACCTATTCTAGCTCTATCTCTACCTCTTATAGGCTAACCTTATATCTAAGAAAGGATACCGAATCCGTATAGAACTCGTATTTAGACGGTTTATAATAGAGCTTATACCGTTCTAGACGCTTAAAGATCGCTAAGATATATTACTTATATTCCTCTTTATTTTTAAAGAAGATTAGTATATTATCGAGATATACGATATAGAATATATTAATTAGATCCGATAAAGTACTATTAATATATACCTAGAAGATTCCTAGAGTATTCGTAAGCCTAAATAGGACTACTATATACTTAAAGAGGCTATAACGGGTCCTAAAGGCTATTTTCTACTCGTTACTATCCTTAATACGGAGCCTATAGTAGATATTATATATATCGAGCTTAGTATATACGTTCGAGCCCGCTAACCTATCTAAGGACTTCTAGATAAGCGAGAGAGGATAGCGATTCTTAATAGTAATAGCGTTTAAAGCCTAATAGTTAATATATAAGCGTAGACTATTATCTTTCTTCTTCGCGAAGAGGATATCTATACTAGCCGGTAACCTCGAAGGTCTAATCTAGCCCTTCTCGAAGTACTCTTCTAGGTACTTCTATAGAATCTCTAACTCTATCTCTAAGAGGTTATATAATAGGCCCTATAGGGATAACTTACTATCTACGAGGTCGATACTTAATTCGTATAGCCTATAATCTAGTAATAGTAATATATCTTTATCGGAGAAGATCTTCGAGTACTTCTTATATCGCTCTAGGATAATCTTTATTAATAAGGGGTTATTTAGCGCTAGCGATCCTATATATAGTATAGTCGAGGGGTCTAATATATCTTATAGTATAGTTACTATAGCTACGAGGGCTAATTTACGCTATTTTCGGCTATTTCGTTTTCTCTATACTACTATACGGCGGTAGAAATTAATAGCGGGATTCTATTAGGATAACTAGAGTATATCTAGGACTACGTCGAAACCGTAAATCCTATCTATAGTAAAATTATCTATATATCCTCTCGCTATACTATTTATATCTAGTACTAGAAACTTTATACGATAGTAGCCGTTAATAGATAGGCTCTAACTATTAAGAGTCCTATATCGAGTACTAGGCTTACGCTCTAGATATAAACCGAGCTCTTTAGCTAGTATATTACTAATAAAGTTACCTTAGGCGCTATAATCGAGTAAGCCCTTTACCTTCCTAGATCTATCTAGTCCGGTAAACTCTAGATCGAGTCTAATTAGCTCCTTATAAGGCTTTAATACCTTAGAGCCCGGCTCTACGGATTATCTCTACTCCTCTATATATAAAACTTCCTCGGCCGCGACGAGGCGTTCTATAGCGCGGAGCTATCGTTTTCCGACCTCTTCTACTTTAGAGCCGGATATTCTAGTCGCTTATAACCTATCTCTTAGTAGTAGTAGTAACGAATCTAGTTATCGTTAGCCCTCTAGGATAGTCCGCGGTCCGAATTAGGCCTCGATAGACTATTAGGCCGCTATTAGGATCTAGATAGTCGTTTACGGTCTAGCGTATCCTTATCTATATTACCGTAGATTATATTAGAGCGCGGGCGATCCTTTCCCTTCGCTCTACTATCTTCTACTAGTTTTATATACCTCTATTATTCGTACGCTCTATCCTCTACTTCTATTAGAGTAGCTAGTAGCGGCTTAATAAGACTTAGTCTCTTCTAGAGGTCGTCGTATAGCGCTACTATAAAAGTATATATCTATTAGGACTATCTATCCTTACCGATCTCGTCCTACTAGATCTTTATATACTCTATAAGCTCTAATAGATCTTAGAGGCCTTATTTAGTATAACGAAGTCGTATATAGATCTATTAGGCCCTCTTCTCTATAGATTCTATCGAGTTTAGTATATATACCTTTATTTCTTCCTATATAGGTTAGGTTATCCTAAGCGACTTAATATAACGCTTCTATTTCGACTAGTATTTATAATCGACCTATTCCTCGCTAAAGTCTACCTTAGTAAGCTTAGTAATATAGATAGTTAGGTTTCTATAGAAGATTCTCTTTATTAAGTCGGCCTATTACTACTATTCTACTCGGCTTTTATCTATAAAGACCGTTAGATTATAAGCCTTAGGGATTATAGTCGAGGTTAGTATAGTATAGTCTAAAGTAGGCTAACTAATAATAGCTAGCGGTCTCCTAGCTACTAGTTCTATAATCGTCGCGTTCGTCGCGGTAGTCCTAGCCTTAATTTTAGCTAGTTTAGCTCGTTATTCTATCTTCTTAGTATCTTTCTTAGCTATAAGGATCTATCGCTCTAGATTATCGTCGTCTAAGCTAGATTAGTTATCGACTAGCCCTCCCTAGTTCTTTATAGGTCCGTCCTTATTAGGCGGGGCTAGTCCTTTATCTTCGTCGCCTTCTATAGGTATATTACCTTCTCTCTTAGAGATAGTATCTAGTATTACTAAGTCTTCTAGCTCGCCTCTAGGTTAGGCGGTTTATTTACTAGCCTTCTTCGAGGTAGGAGCTATTACTAAATAGTTCGTTATATATTAGAAGATCGATTCGTATATAAGAGTAGGTTATAATACGTAGGCTAAACTATTCTAAGTATAAGATACTCGAATCGATAAGGAAGAGAAAGGAGAGAGTACGAAGGAGCTATAAAAGCTAGAATAGTCTAGAGTAGACTAAGCTAGGCCCTCCCGAGACTTAGTATAGCTAATATATAGTATACTACGTATAGGTCCTTATAATAGTACTGTTTTTTAAAGTAGCTACGTCTATACGTTACGCTAATATAGAGCGCTAATACCCTACTAACTACTAAACTAATTCTAGCTAATATTTAGTTAGATATCCCTTATTTCGAATAACGGCTTTATAGCGCTTATATATTAAATCTATTATACTTTTAAGTATATAGTCTAGTAGCTTCTACTATAATCGCTCTATTTCCTAATCTAGCTACGCGACCGTTTCGATCTAATATATACGCTAAAGTCTATTTTTAATCTATATCTAAATATATTCGATAGAATTAAGATCTAGTAAATTAGAAGATAGTACTAAAAATCTAATACTAGCCTATTCTAATACTTATTAATTAGTATATATATAGTATATAGAAGTATTATTAAGTAGTAGTATAGGATAGATATCTTATATTTCTAGCTCTATTTTAAAATATACTATTTTTAGTATAATCTTAGAAATAAAGGCTACCTAGTTATAGTTATTAAATTTAGTAATCTCCTATTTCTAAAATAGCCCCTTCTTTACTAAAATTACTATATCTATCTAATAAGAGATCTTATAGCTACTACTATACTTATCTATAACTAGGATTATAAAGTCCCTATAATTACTCTATATTCGTATAATATCGTATAGTCTAATAGTTCCTATACTAATTCTAAAGGCAACTTAGTCTAGTACTAAGATATAATATATTCTAATATTATTCTACTATAGAAGTATAATTACTTATTAAATCTAGTTAGCTTAAATATAGGGTAAAGTTTTAGGCTTTCTTATCTACTAATAGCGGCTAAGATCCTATATCCTAAGCGAGTAGTTAATAATAGCTTTTAGTATATAGATACTAAGCTTAGCTATAATCTAAATAAATAGCTTATCTTAATTAGTTAGATTATCTAAATAAGCTTTAGCTAATCTCTCTATATCTATAGAATCTAGTATTCTAAGTAGCTAATCCTTCCTTAGTAGCTTAATCCTATCTTTTAAAATATATCTAATAATTATATATAGTATAGAGATTAAGACTATAATTACTCTTTTAGTCTAGCTAAGATCGCTAAGGCTATATATATATCTATACTAGGCCTCCTACTAGTACTTATAAGATAGGTATTTAGATATCGATAATATAGAGATATTAGATTCTTATAATATAGTTAGCTCGCTTAAAGAGACTAGTAAGATTTAAAGTAAAGTTTTTAAACGGTTTAGGTATCCGCGTTTTATGCCTGTAGAGCCGCTTCTAGTATGTTCTATCTATTACGTTAGTTAATCCCCTGCGGCATGTGCCGATGCACGGACGTTGCACGGACGTGGCCACTTCAAAAAACAGCACTGTACATGGTTGGAGTTTATGGAAGAGGACTTGCGGGCTCGGCAGAAACGACAAGAGCATGCAGAGCAGCGGCGCGAAAATGGTCACTCTCTTCTGCATGGAAAGGGCTCCCCGCTCCTGTCGCCGTGCTACGCATCGCAACAAGGTCGTACTCTGCCGTCCGCAACGATGTACAGAGCAGAGCGCGAAAAGAAGTTTCTACACCACCGTGCCGCATGCTCGACTTCGCAGTCGTGACCGAAGAATCTGTATGCGCTTTGTGGACGTCTCCCGCTGCGCGATCAGGCAGATGGCATCAGGCAGATGGTATAACGACTCGATGATAGTCGTAATGGTTTGTACTCGCTTCTCGGACACCGAAATCCATCGCCACAGTGAAGTGACCCGTCGAAAACCAGCTTCCTATATCCACGAGAGTTTTTCTGAGGCGCCACGGACTCGAGAGAGTCCTGGCAACTCTCATCTTGAAGGTGCTCTGATGAGCGTAGATGAGAATCGTGGCAGGCGCCTGTCTTTGATCTGGAGGAAAGAAGGTCAAGAGTTTGCGAAGAGAGCGAAAGAATTGAGTGCGAGAGCCGCGCTAGCAGCGGCAAGTCCCTAGCGTGCTTGGCGGCATCTGAGCTGCGGTTGAATCTCGGCAACGTAGCTGGATGCAGACTACGGAGAGAGAATGGTGAACAGTGTTAGTGAGCTCAAGGAGGGATTGTTTGTCATTGATACACTCTTGTCATTGATACACTCTTGTCATTGATACACTCTTGTCATTGATACACTCTTGTCATTGATACACTCTTGTCATTGATACACTCTCATGTATAGTCAATGAGGATCTCATCTGTAGCAAGTGGCTGTGAGCATGGCTTTCGATGGAGCCTCGAAGCGAACTGTCAATTTCAGCAGCTTTCGCTTCGTCTTCCAACTGCTTCTCGGTCTTTCGAACGTAGAACAAAACGAACTCGCCATGAGCAGGATTGTGCTATTAACAGTTAGCGATGCCTCAAAAGCTTGACAGTTTCAAGACTCAACTGCTTTGTGAACGGATCCTCAAATCTCGCTGTCGGCAACATATCGTCGAATTTTGCCCAGAAGTAGTTGCCATTGGCATCTGGCGCCTTCGCGTACGCCACATAGTGCTTGGGACTCTGGCGATGCTGAATAATGGCGGCCAGACCATACTTGGTAATGCCTTCAGCCGGTTCCATGCTGCCAAGCACATCCTCGCTTGGAAGGCGCTGCTGCACATACGCACGAAGATCAATCTCGGCCTCAAGCTGGAGCGGATTGGTGATCATCGCTGCAAGGCTTTCGAGACCTTCCAAGTCGCCGGAGCCTTCCAGCAATAAGCTATCCAGCCTCATACGCTCGATTCGAATGCCAAGAACATTTGGTAAGCGTAGTATCTTCTTGGCTGGAGGATTTCGGAGCCCATGACCTCTATCGTACTCACAGCTGCTTTGATTTGAGCTTCGGTGCCAAAGGTCAATCAGCTGTGTGACAGTGTATCGACGAGTTGTGGTATAATCAGGGCTGTCCAGCGGAAACGACAATGCAATAAACCTCTCGTACCCATATCCCCTGCTGAAGGGACTTGGGCAGTCATTGGCGGTACACTCTGACTCGAAGACAGTCCAAAGAGTCGAGAGATCATCCGCAGAGGAGTCATGTCCTGTTTGTCGATGTGCATCCCAGTGACGGGGCGCATCCTCGGAAAGCGGCTCTATCATGCGACCTTCCCTGTTGCACAGGTCAAGATGATCGGTCAGCTTGGTGTTCGGACGCTGCCTGGAATCACCGTCAGCTAGGTAGTCAGATCGGCCACCCGCTGCATCTAGAGCAGATAGTAGATAGTCGCACAGCGAAGAAGGATCACCTTCTTGGCCGATCGGGAATTCGTCGTTGAAGCGACGCAAGATCCGCATAAACTCAAGAGTGTAAAGCGAGCGGAGTTTGTCTTTCGTCGATGGCAACAACGCCATAATGGCACGCCATTGATCGAACAGTGCTTGATGATTGGCAAAGCCGGGGTCATTGAGCATATGCATGCCATGCAGTCCACGACCGGTCTGGATATTGAAAGGGAACTTGGTGGAAGAGTCTACCAGTTGTCGAAGCGGCTCAACACCATAGAATGCTTGTATGGTCGAAGAAGCATAGCATGTGTTACTGCTATTGGACAGATTGGCGCGGGCGACTGCGCCTTCTGGTTGTGCTGTTCTGTTGGATGGCTTCTCTTTCGAAGGCTTTTGCTGCTGGCCAGATTTCGTGCCCGCGGACTTTTTGGCGCCTTTATTCTTCGTTTTGTACTTTCTCTTGCCGCGAGTTGGTCCCACGTCACGCCATGAAGTCTTGGGAACTGGAGGCACGACACCAACACGACCAGTGTTCGCTGCATTCCAGTACGGATCGTTCTCAGGCGGTACGCTCGCAATGGTTTGATAGATCTGCTCTTGGTATTGATCAAGATTGCCTCTGGCCATATTCCAGATCCATGGCTCACAATCAATATTCATGTCCTCAGGCACGAAGTCCGCAAGCGACTGGTAATTTTCGGGGAAGCCAGTTGCCATGTCCAGTCCATGAGCCGCATGGCCGTACGAAACTCGAAATGCATGATGCGTATAAGGCTCGAGCATCTCACGCATCCAAGCTCGGCCTTCTGGCGGGAGAGCGAGCTGATAAGCCTGTACCAGCAGTAAAGTGTCGGGCTTGACCGTGGTGATGTAGTCTTTATTGGAAGCACGTGTCATCCAAACGGTCTTGTAGCTGTAGTGTCTCCTATTCGCAACCCAATTCCACTGGGCTGGCGCATTGCTTGGATTGAACAGATAAACAGTACCTTGGACGCGATGAAATTTGACCACCAGGTCACTCTCGATCTCGTCGAGTATCTTCTCAACCGTAGTGAGGTTAGGAAACTCTTTTGCTCTCTTGGAGGTCAGAGATCGGCCAATGAATCTTTCCTTGGTAACCACGGTTTTCTCGTCGGGACTGAAGATCTCGGTGCTACCGATCTGCCATGGCTCAAGAATACGTGCGCACGATTCCGGATCGGCTTCGCCTTTGGCGGCTTGCTCTTGAACTGCTCTGATGAGAGGATCGTTGGCTGCCATTTCCAGTCGTTTTGCTCTCTCCCATGGCACTTGCATACGCATGAGATAAAGGTGATCGATCTTCGTCTGGATTTGTCGCACACGTTCTTCGACGGGATCGTTGCACAGCTCTGCGAAAAGGCCAATGATCAGGGCGTCAAAGATGTCCTTGAGAGAGTTGAAAAGCAGACACGTTGGCGCAAGATGTTCAACGGCATGCGTAGAGGGCTGATCTGCATCGTCAATGGTAACAGAGAATCTCGCGTCAACACTCATCTGCCAAGGATAACGAGATTCGTCGCTCTCGGTGAATGGTCTGTGTTTCCTGGAGTAGACATCATACCAGCCATCCTTGGTGATTTCGAACTTCTCGCAAAACAATAACCAGCCGCGGTCAAGCATGCTGCTTCGAAGCTTGAATGCAGCATTACGCGCCTCATCGGATGAGTATGATCGATCATATGCATCTCTCATAAAAGCTCTGTCGAAGGTGTATCGTGCGGCTCTGTATGCAGATGACTCCTTGACGAGAGCCTTCTGCTCTCGAATGGTGGCTTTCTGCTCGATTGTGAGATCGTCAAGATTCTGCGGAACGTCTGATCCTTCATCGAGATCTTGTTCATACGAGCAATCCTGATCGAGGATGTCGCAGGATGTGCAGACTGGCTTCTTGCCGTCGCAGGCAGAGCCCTCCGTCTGGCATTGTGTGCATGACTGCGGCGGAGGCAGTACCTTGGGAAGTGAAGCAGCTGCAGGAACGCAGTGGGGGCAGAGCAACTCTTCGCCGTGCTGCTCCATTTTGCTTGCCTGGGTAGGAGTGAAACACTTTCGGCAGAGCTTGACAGTCCGAGGTCGATCACTTGGCTGGCATGTCTCTGGAGCAGGCTCGTTGTCACGCCACAGTTCTTCTTCGAAATCTGCACGAATGGCTCCCGATTCCCACGCCAGCTGCTCGTCGGCTGTGTTGAGCCAGTTGCTTTCCATGACTTCGATTACCCTTATCAGTGCCGGGACGCTGAGTGGGACGCGGATGGTCGAAAAATTGGCCCACATGGGTTCGACAGAGAAATGAGTTTGATGACGCTTGACACGATACATCTCACCGCCATCGTAGATGTTGTCACGGAGGCTGCGCTTTGTGTTCTGGGTATAGCGGCAGCCAAGGATGTTCAGTAACGACTCCTTATATGCATGTATAGCGGAGCCAGGCGACAATATCCGAATAGTGCCAAACACTCTGCCATGACACATACTCTGTAGCCACTGCATGACTTGAATTGCGCGCAGTTGCTGCTCATGAGTGAATCCGCACTCGTCAGGATTGAGGAGATCTGGAATGTGACCTGCGCGGAAGTTTCTTGGCAGATCAGGCGTGGTATGGCACTGAACGAGGTCTTCCAACGCTACATCTAGCTCAAGATTGTCCTTTGCAGCCTGTTTAAGATAGCCAGATGTCAGACTTTCGGCGGTGTATATCGTGATGCTGGCCACAATGTGAAGCTTGGACTTGTTCTTGTAGCGCCCTCTGCCGAAACGAATATCGGGTAGTGCAGCGCTGTGAAGCTGGCCAGTGGCATATCTTGTTGCTGCCTCTGCCAGAAACTGCATCGACGACTTGCTGAGATCCAGTGGAGCGACTGGAATACGCTCGCATAGCCGCTGTAGGTGATGGCTCACCTCTTGCATCTGAGAGGCACTGAGGTCGCGCCAAGCACTGCATTCGAAAGCGATCACTCCTGCTTTCTTATCAAACACACGATACATGGTACCCTGAGTGTAGTGGCTACCTTGGGGCAGCTTTGCTTCTTCTCCGGCCACTCCGAGGAAAAATGCGACCTTTTGTTTCTTTTCCATTTTGTCATACACTCGCAGATGGAGGCGTCGAACGCGCTGTGGCAGACAATCAATCAACTCCGTTGGCCTACTCTGAGATCGCGTCATTGGTGCTGGTCTGGCAATCCCTGGGACATCTTTCTTCATCTGTCGCCATATCATAAAGTTCTGTCCATTCTGAGTACCGCTTATCTCGGTAGCATCTGGACAGCGGCCCCAGTAATTTCCAAGCAGCACTGCCTTGGGCTGCTGTAGAAAGCGAATGCGACCGTCCTGTAGTCTTGGGAGACCTGTCGTGTCATCGAGGTGTACGTTTTCGGTCGATGTCGATGTCGGCTGCTTGATCGAAGTCGTATTGCGTTCGCCGTCGCCAATAACGATGGCAGGGATATGTGGATCGGCCATAATTGTGGCAGTTCACCTCGATTGAGTGTGGATGTTGACTCTGGCTTGATCGGTCTCTATGGGTACGCGAGAAGTAAAATCGACAGCTCAGAGGTCGAGTCGAATCAGGAAGTTGGTTTGGACCAAGAAATCCTCAAATGCGACTGGGCGTGTCATCGCGTCTGAATGATTTCAACGAAGTCTTTCCCGCCCTTTCAAGAATTGTCTTTCATCTTTGGGAGGTCCGTCTGCACTGTTCTGGCAGCGTTTGCTGTGGGTCTTGCATCAAAGGGGGGTTCAGTGACACAAGCTCGTCTGTGCCCGGCCGTCCACCAGCTCTGGCTTTCTTCTTTCGCTTCCGCTCGAATCTGTCGCTCCAACATTCCCAGATCAGAAGGTATCTAGAAATCATGGCAAGGAATATAGAACGTTTCTACTACGAGGAGTTCGAGAGGGTGAGTTTCTGCGCAAGCTGCATTACCGTCAGACAGGCTGACCTCCAGTCACAGGCCGTCCAGCTTTTCGACGAGAAGCAGTCCGAGAAAGCTGCAGATATCTGCTGCGAACTGGGAGAAGAATTCCTTTGCCCGAGAATTGTCCAAGTGCAGGCATTGCAGCTTCGCTCCAATTGCACGCAGGAATACTGGCCAGCCCAAGAGTATTTGCAGAAAGCGCTCGAGCTACTCGAGAGTCTGGAAGATGGCGAGGACGAACTGGTTCGCACGTACACGATTCACACTGTAAGTCACCACCATGAATTGCGAAAGGCGTACCTGGATTAGACGTGTGGTGCGCCATGACAAGACTTGAAGCGCCCCACCCTGCTCCCGGACGTTCTATAGATGCGAGTCAGTGGATCGGAGAGCATCGAGAAGCCTTGTTGCAGCAAATGCCTAACGTCGTTCACAGAAGAAGATGATTCGATCCAACGAAGCTATTTGGCTCGCATTCTGGAAGGAGAAGGGTCGCCCACCGCCAGCCAAGTCTAGCGCTGCGCCAGACCTCGAAAAACAGGAGGGTACCGAGAAAGAAGCAGGAATCGAGCAGAACACCGGCGAGGAGAAGCGTGAGGTCGAGACAGCTTGGAGGAATTTCGAGTCCATGACTTTGGGTGACGAAACTGAATTGCCAGTTCTCGAAGAAGACCACGAGATGTCAGGCACGGCTGAGGTAAGTGTGTTGATCTATCATCAGATGAGATACTGACATATGGTAGACTGTCTTCGCACAGCACGACCGGTCAGAGTGGGCCCAAGCCGGTGGCAGCTCTCCTGCCGAAGGCAGACCTGGTGGTGCGGCGCGGCCATGGGAGCGCGATCCCCCAAATGAAGGCGCTCCCACAGGTCTCCTCTCGCCATTCTCTGATTTTGCTCCAGGTCTGCTCACGCCAGAGTGGAAGCCTGAGCAGCAACCACCGAAGAAATGAGGCGTTGCCTCCTTTGCGAACTCTCTCTTGTCAGCGATGCAGCTGTGCTCCAGGTTTCGACGATAGCTTAGCCGAGCGTGATATGGGCGAGCAGAAGGGATGGGCGCATTGAGGATACCAGTATGACAAGCAGCGAGAAGGAAAAGAACGCGTGTGAAGCGTAGTTGGCAAGGTTGAGTGTGCGTTGAACTCTCCCCTTCCAAGGTCATGTGACTGTTCTTCCTTCACAATAGCTCTAGCGGCTTGGCAGTGACCTGGGGTTCGGCGGTTACTTGAAACCTCTTCCTTTGTCTGCTGGCTGAAATTGAAGGTGTTCGAGATTCTCGTTTCAGGATTGTAAGAACACGAACAAAGCGACCACCGTTTAATAAGACTTCCAAGCCGCTCGTCGCACACGAGAATAGCAGGACGGCCACTGCATCGCAGGTCAAGCACACATTTCCTTTCCTTTCCTTACACCTTCACTCTTTCGGCGTGTACATCAAAACAGCAGAAACGACTTTCGTTATTCTCTCACGACAGCGTTGATCGCAGTCGCAAAAAGTCATTCGCCCCTCCCAGCAACCCAAGCCCACCGAGTCACGCGAAGAAGCTCACGCAGTCTGTTCGAGAGGCGAACTTAGATCGCAAAGGTCCAATCTGATCGACACAAGCCAAAGCAGGATCTAATCCCGGACCCATGCGTACAATGCAAGGCACATATTCGTTTCGCGTGCTGGCGAAGTCACTCTTTGTTGGAAGTGCCTTGGCTGCAGCTACCGATTCATATACGACATTGACGTCAACTACCACGGTCGCTACTTCGACTACAACGATTACTTTGACACTTTCCAGAATAGCTTCAAGTTCTGCGTCTGCGACAACAGATTCTTCGATCGATCCACCCACCCAAGCGAGACTGCTAGCCAGCTCGACTTTCACGACTACTTCAGCATTACCTTCTACCACGATGGGCTCGTCATTTCAGAGCGAGGTCCTCAACAGCACGAACTGGTATCGTGCACAGCATGAAGCCGCACCCTTGACCTGGAACTCTACTCTAGCCGACTACGCCCAAGACTATGCCAAAGGCTGTATCTGGAAGCATTCAGTAAGTATCCAACATCATCACCAACATTCTTCGCAAATCACCCACTAACAATAATCCCAGGGCGGACCCTACGGCGAAAACCTCGCCGCAAACTTCGCCTCCCCAACCCTCGCAATCGACGCCTGGGGCAAAGAAGAACACTCCTACTCCTACAGATCCGGAAAATTCACCGAAGAAGACGGCCACTTCACCCAACTCGTCTGGCAAAACACGACCCAAGTCGGTTGCGGCCTCGTCCAATGCGATAACGACGCTCACGCTGGCGTGAAAGGCGCATACCTTGTCTGCGAATATTCTCCTCGAGGGAATGTCGATGGTCAATTCAAGTATAATGTTGATAAGCCTGGAATGGAAGATGATGGGACTTTAGGTCTCGGAGGTGCAAGTAATATGCATGATGGGGCGAGGGAAATGGTTGTTACGCTGGTCGTTGTTTATGTAATATTTGCGCTTTGCTTTTTGTGTTAGTGAAGCAGGGAGAGGTGGTGTTGCATGATTGTATGAGAGATACCCTATTATGATGTTTTAATGGCGTTGCTGTGCATAGCGTGGTTGTTCATCGGGTCCTGAGAGCATATTAGTGAATTCTTACCACACCGTCATATTTCTCTCCTTCACTTCCATGATCGTGCGACGAATTGCGAGGCTGACACTTAAGCTGACCTGTGTGGTATCCTCAGAGCAAGTGTACTGCCGCCTCTTGCACTCGATCGAGCACTTCTCAACTTGAGATGTACTATCCCATTTCCTTTTCATGCTGAAATGCTTCAAATATGATTCACAAATCGCTATACAGTTCCTTGAAAACCGCATAGCAAAAAGACTCCAGCCTAGTATCTCTAAGCTTGTTCGCCCGGTTCTATGGCCAAGTCCATATCCCTATTCCTCCTCCCTCCCCTCTCCTCTCCCCCATCCCCCATCCCCCATCTTCCCCTCCTCTATGACTTGCCCGCAACATCCTTAACCTTAGCCTTAACATCCCCCGCAATCTCACCAGCCTTCAAACTCGCCCTCTGAATCTCATCCTTCGCCTCTCCCAGACCCTCTTTCGCCTTATTCTCCAGCGCCTTTTCCTTTCCACCCATATACCAATAATTCACAAACCTATAGCCTTGTGTGACTTGTGCGGTGAAATTTACTAAATGGCAGCCGAAGAGCAGGTAGTTTTTGGGTGTCACGGCCATGGAGTAGCGCATGAAGACGCCGGAGTAGCCGCAGAGGGCTAGGGTCATGCGGCCGGAGATGCTGGGAGAGAAGGAAGGGTCAGTAGGAGGGAAAGGGAGGGAGGTTGGGTTGGGGAGGAAAGACCTACAAGTCTGGGTCTTTTTGTGTGTCCATTACTGCTGCGAGGGGAATACCGAAGTTTGAGGCTGGACCCCAGAAATCTGTTTGCGCATACACATGTCAGCTTTGGTTCTTTCTTTTTCTTGTTGTTTGTGTAGAGCTTGGCCGTTCAGACGTACGTGTTGAGCAGAAGTAATCGGTCACCGGGTTGGACCGGATTTTGGCATTGAGGGCCTTGATTGCCGCCGCCATGGTTGTCGCCTGTATCTGGAGTACGGTGTTGAGGTCTCGGCGGCGGTGTGAACAGGCAGCGGTGGGTATGTGGGTGGTTGTCGCTGCGACTCAATGGTAGCAGTTTGAAGCTGTGAGCAAAGGTTCAGGTCGGCATCTCCACTTCGGCGAAGCGGACCGATCAGCACGCCAAGACGAGAAGGAACGAACTCCTCTTCCCTGCCTTCAGCCTCAACTGTGGATATCAAAGTCTAAAATACTGGTAGACGTTGATGTTGATGTATTTTTGAGAGGCCGACAGCCGGTATGTCTTCCTGTGCGCAACGATATGGGCATCTATAGGCAGGTACAGTTCTGACAGCTTTTGGAGAGGGCACTGTCTGCGGCCGACGGTGGAGCACGCACTTCCCCTTTTGTGACATCTGTTTTCGTCTCCCAGTCTGCATTTCATTCTGCTTCATCGACACCTAGCCCAGCCCAGTGAGATCACACTGCCCAACAAAGTTTTGTCAGGGACGGCCTCTATTCTGGAAAGTACAGGTGCTCGACCCACAGCAACATCGGCAGGGCTCCCACGGACATCTTCACATCAGCGCAGTTCACGAGGTTCTAAGGCACCCATACAGCAACTCACAAAAAGAAACAATTGTCTCCGTCTGGTCGGGTGCAATCTACGACCGGCCATGGCACTTGGTCGTTGGGTGTCTCGACAAGTGGTGCGAGAAAAGCGGCCGTTATTGGCCACTTGCGGATTGGGCTTATGCTGGTTGCGGACGGCCAAATACTCGCAAGGTCCTGCAACAGCCGGAGAAAAGTCTGAACTTCAGTACGAGATCGATGAATCTCGGCGTCAAGATGCACCTCCTGGCCGAGGGAAAACGTCATCGCATTCTTCAACCAAGTCTGCTTCCTCAGCGAGACTCACCCGATTTGCACATGAATCCCAAGCCCGTCGATCCCGATGGCATACGCGAAGAAAGAGAGAAGACTCTCAAGCACAGCCCGAGCACACTCGTCGTGTCGCGGAGCAATTACGAACAGCTCCGGGGAATGCATCACAGATTTTAATCGACTGCGTCGCCTCGGGAGAAGATGTTCCCCAGCAGACCATCAACTTGTGTCTCCGTCATGCCTTCATGAGGCGATATTTCGGCAAGAAGAAAGATGAAGGACCACTCGCTCGCCCGACTTTGAGCTACATTCTTACAGATAGCGAGAGATGGCTTCCATAACTTCTTGACTCCACCGACTGGTCGAGGGTCAATCTATGCTACTTCGCAATCCTAGAAGGACTTGAACAGGTCATTCAAGACCTGTGCATGGTTGAAGTCAAAGATACTGAGATTGGTCGAAAGCTCACGCCGCAGAAACTTCACGTATGGAGAGGGACTCTTTTCGCATCACTCGTGCGTGCGCACACATTTTTGACTCCTGGCAATGTTGACTCAGCAATACGATCCTTTTTTGAGATGGTCGCTCGTAAGGAACAGCAATTGCAAGAGTTGGGATACAGAGACATCAAATTCGCAACCGGAGAGAAACCCGGAGTCAAGTGTCTCGCGTTCTGGCCTGCAATGATGTTCATCATCAAGGATATAACAAATCGCAATCTGCTCTGCTCCGACAGAGATTTATATGAGAGATTTGAAGTATTTTGCCGTCGCGAAAAGGTGAAGTCCAAGTCAGATCCTGCACAGTACGCCTGGTATTGTGCCTCTCTTGCTCTTTTCCGCCCGGTGCGCCCGAACCAGCAGCCAATGGTAGCATTGCTACGAAAGATCGTAGAAGATCATCGAATCGAGCAACAAGGTGAAGGGCATCCTGTCCCTGACGTGCTTCAACAAGCATGGGCAATTAGAACGATCACACGGACCCACGAGATTGCTTTGCAGAACGGCAATGCTCGAGACGCAGAGTGGCTGGCAGAAACATTCCGCGAAGACTTGCATTGATTGCGATGCATCTAGACGCAATAAACACGCTCGGGTCTGATCCAGGTCATCTTGCCGTTCATCAGAGACGATAGTGTGTCTGTCCAATGACAGTAGGGAATCGTGGGAAGCTTCCGCGCCGCAAAACACGACCTGAGATACAGTTCTGAACACATTATGATGTTCTATTCGTCCTGGATCTTTACGACCACCTTCCGTCCATCGCCTTTGTGCTTGAAGGCCTTGATAGCATCTTCGAGTCCGCCACTGCCAATCTCCTCATACTCCAAGGGCTTGATTCTTCCTGCCTCAAAGAGTGATTGGAGCATTCGATTATTCTCTCGTACCTGATCATTGAGCTCTTTTGACTCAGTGCGTCCTGACAGGCCGAGATGAATCTCATACGTGGTCCCGCCTTCGAAGTCGCCAACACTGCTCCAGTCATTTGTAGATGCGAATAGCTTAGGCCCGCTTTCGACTTTCTGGAACACGGCCTTTGCCAGCTGGGGATTCTCGGCTGAAGTCGCATCAAAGATTTTGGTTACATCTCCACTGGTGGTCTCTAGCACTGCCTTCAGCTGCTGGTCGATACTGTCACGATAGTCGATGACATCGGTGGCACCATACTGCTTCACCTTGTCGGCGCTTTTCTGGGAGCAGGTTGCAACAACGCGGTAGCCGTGCGCGGCTGCAATCTGCACTGCCGCGCCACCAACGCTGCCGGCACCACCCAGAACCAGGATCCAGTCATCCTTCCTATTGGCATAGGATATTTTCAGGCCTTGGAACAATCCAAGGGCGGCCGTCTCGAAAGCAGCTCCTACCGTGGCAGCTTGTGGGATAGTCAAATTTGACGGCTTTCGCATCGTCACAATGGCGTCCATGAGGAAGTACTCGCGTGCGGTTGTGTACTCTTTTGAGTATCCGACTCTGGTCACGCCGCAGACATAATCTCCTTTCTTGAATCCATATGCCTGCTGCGCTTGTTCGCCAGCTTCCACCACTACTCCGGAAGCATCAGCGCCAAGACCTACTGGCCAGGACTTCACAAGTATGCCAAATGCTGGGACCATCGCATCACTTTGTCGTGTCAGCGTGCAATCTCAGGATCAGGATGAAGTTGCACCTACACTGGATTCATCGCTGTGTAGAGCGACTTGACGAGGAGCTGATTGCTTGCAGGAGTCGGCATCTCACACTCCTCAATGATAGGCTCTGAGCCTAGGGATGGAAATATGACGCCCTTCATGGTTGCTTGCAATGCAGAATCGAAAAAATCTAGCCTACCGCCGGTCTCATACTTTTGCGTCAGTCTTATAGACTACAGACTGTCGCAGGCTCGCAGACACAGTGCATGCCTTCCATTCTGTGATTCAGCATCTCCATGCTGAGCTCACAGCAAGCAGCAATATTCTCTGCATGTGGCGCATGTGGTGCTACTTCGCCAACGCGAACGCAAGTGCCTTGTCATGGCTTACTTAAAGACTTGGCGCGTCTGTGTGGACAAATGATGCTGACTTGCTGATGACTAAAGCTGCAATTTCATGCTGTTCCTATGTACACCACTACAGCGGACTCTTATTACTCGTCTCCTCATTGGACTTGATGTCCGACTAGTTCTTCTCGGAAACGCTGACCTGCTCAACCACACTCATGCGCTTCTCTGCCGAAACGGCAAACTCCCTGTACCGGTTCTCCTCATCTGCAGCAGTGGCACGGATGATTCTGGTGGCCTCCTTGTCCAATCCCATCAGGGCTCTTGGGCGGTTGTAGAAGACTTCATCGATCTGCTCAAGAGAGCGACCAGATGTCTCCACTCCGAAGAAGTAAGTCAGCGGCACAAAGCTGGCACAGACAATGGCCCAGATCCAGAAGTAGTTGCCACCAATGTTCGACAGACCAATTGGAGTGACCATGACGACGACAAAGTTGGAAGTCCAGTGGCTGAAAACACCGACTGCGGTAGCCTTGTTACGGACACGGAGAGGCTGGATCTCAGCACTGTATGACCAGGAGACTGGAAGGATACCGAGGGTGAAGCAGTCGAGGTACAGGAACATGAATGCTACTGCAGCGGCGGCACTGCTGTAGGACTGGTTGAGAAGGCAGCCGGCAATGACAGCCATACAGATTGCACAACCAATGCTGGAGTAGATGACTGTCCACCTGCGACCGATCTTGTCGATGTAGAAGTATGGTGGCCAGGAGAAGATGGCGTACTGGGTGAAGGCGACAGAGGCGAGAATCAAAGACATGGAGCTGCTGAATCCAAGGTATGACTCGAGGATGTAGGCGAGGTAGTAGCAGAGGGCGTTGATACCAGACCACTGGTTCATCATGTATGGGCCCATACCGAGAAGGACGCGCTGCAAGTTGCGAGTCTTGGTAGCGTTGGAGAAGACTTCGGTCCAGGTTGGCTCGCCATCTTGGTCCTCAGCGGCAATGGCTTCGAGAATCTCGTTGAGTTGGCCCTTGACTTCTGGGTCCTCCTCTGGCTTGTCCAGCAGGCGGGAGATGACATGGCGGGCTTCTTCGGTGCGACCGTGCTTGGCGAGCCATCTTGGAGTTTCTGGGATGAATGGGCAGCAAAGCAGGACCAGGAGGGAGAAGAGAATCTGGCACGCAATTGGGAATCTCCACTGCAAGCTCGAGTTGGCGTACAGGCAGCCGAAGCAGAGCCACGAAGCGATGGCAACACCAATGATGATCAGAGCAGACTGAACGACCAGAAGTGCACCACGGTTGTGTGATGGAAGTGTCTCAGATTGCAAAATCGGAACAGCCACAGTCGATAGACCGACACCGACACCTGCGATAACTCTTGCGGCGGCCATCTGCCCGTAGGAGTAGCATGCTGTCTGGATCGCGGCGCCGACGATGACAATAATATTGGCGATGATGATGCTGCGTTTACGTCCGATTCTTTCTCCCCAGATGAAAGCTGCGACTGCACCAACGGCACAGCCGAGATCGTAGACGCCAGTTACGAGACCAGTGAGGGTGGAAGATGGGTTGCCAAGCATATCCTGGAAGCGTTGACCTCCCAGGATACCGCCGAAGAGACCTTGATCATATCTGTGATTGACTGAGTCAGTATTCTGATGTGTTACAATCGTGTTCTGCGGTATGCGTACCCAAAGAGCAAGAAGTCCAAACCAGAAGCCAGCAGAATCACTGCAATGAGCTTCGATCCTCTAAGTTCGAACACCATCTTGTCGTCGTGTCGAAGTGGATACAATGTTTACTGAAGAGACAAGGATCTACAGATCTTCAAGAAAAACACCAGGCGAAGTCGAAGAATCTTATACTGGCACCGGTGGACACCGCTAAACCATGTATGCTTGTTCGCCACGAGATTGTTGGTAGTGGCTAGCATTTTCCGAGCAATACCCCGTTCTGGCCTATGAGCTTAAGCTCTCCGCTTGGTGATCTTCGGCAAATGTGTCTCTCTGTTTCACTTTTGCTCCGCATGTTTAGATTCCCCAGATATGCTGGGATCGTTGTGCGGAGTGAGGTCTGGGGTTAGCTGTTACAGTTTCCCCAGACTGGCATTCCTTTGGGTGTGCACGTGAACTAATGCAGTGCTCGGTGTAAGGTTGAACGTTTTGGGAAAGCCGGTCACGCCCAGCCAAGACCTTCGAGAAGCATTTTGTGGTCGATGCTTCTTGAAGGAGTGCAGACGCCTTCCGGACTTGTGGTTCTGGGCGTCGCTGGACACCTTATGTGGCTTGCTTTTTGATAAGTTTTGACAGCCACGCGAAAGACGCGTGCTGGCGGCACGAACCTTTCTTTGACTGTTGACTGTGATGGAAGGCTTGAAGAGGAAGGCCGGGATCACAAGCGCAGAATGCACTGTTGTGCTATACTCTGGAGGCACGACGTTATCGATGTGCCACGAAATGTTGCACGATGCGGTGAGATTGGGCGGCTTACGATCACAGGTCACACGGACGGAGGTATCTGCGTCCTTCGCAGTTCGGGGAGTTCGAGACTGCTTCAGGATCTTCACGATCCTCGAAGTGTTCTGCGACTGGACACTCCACGACAACATCGAGAATACGGCTCAGAGAACATCGCGAACCAGCGCAATGCGAACGTCGACCTACGCCGCCGGCCTCAGATTCATACAGGACTAATCATAGTATTTCACGCTGACACCCTTTAGGACCTCCTTCTGATTACCACGACGCGTCTCCGCCTTGTCCTGGTTCTGCTTGACACGCATCCTCACCCAGTCACCAGCCTTGATGCCAGCAGCTTCGCCATCCTCGTCAGTCTTCAATCCCAGACGCCTCAGCAAAGGGCTGTCGACGGTCTTAAGGTCTAAGTCGTGAGCAGGCCTATCGAACGAGAGTCAGTACACGATTATAAAGCACACAGCGAGCAAGTCCAAAACCTACCGCAAGAAGTAAAGCAGACCTAGTCGATCCAGATGAGCTTGATCGTCCGGAGGAGCAGACACCCTGTGAATCGATGACTTCAAGTATCCATTCGTCCAGAACTGCAGCACGTCCGCGATGTTGACAGTGATGCTACCAGGATACGGCTTCACCCACTTCCACGTCCCGTCCGGCATATACACCTGCAGAGCAGCGATCGGCTGTCGGAAAAGCAGCGTCAAAGACCCAAAATCAGTATGACCACGCGAGTACAGATTCTCGTACTTGGCATTCTCCTCTGGCGTCCTGGCTCTGTAAATCATATACCTCAGGTGACAATCACTCAAATCATCGTACTTGTGGCCATTCGACAAGTAATCTTCTGGCAACTCCAGGACAATCGAGATCAAGACAAGGAGCTTCTGGATCGTGTCTTCCGCAATATGTCTCTGGAACTTCTCGATCTCCGCACGATGATCGTGAATGATCTGAGGATGAGACCGTTCCAATTCAGGCAGATGCTTGAAGACGTTATACATCTCGACATTGTCTCTCAGACCAGGTAGGATCTCGATCGTGCCTTTTGGTCGATAACCAGAATAATGGCCATGCTCGAGATCCGCTCGATGAGGTAGCTTCTCTTCGACTGGTAGGGCGAAGAGTTCTTTTCCTATGGCGAATTGACGATCGACTTCTTCCTGGGTGAGACCGAAGTTTGTGATCTGTTGACTGCGTTAGTGATCAAGGACGTTTCCTGAACGAGACGCGACGCACGTAGAAGAAGCCGACATTGTGGACGGCATCTCTGAGCTGGTTTGCTAGCTTCTGCTTGCCACCTGGTACGTCGAATTGTGATAAGTCTAGAGTGACAAGATCTGCCCAGTCCAGCTCGTATTTTGATTCGGCGGCTTGCTGATATGTTGGCAGTTCTCGACGAGGCACGTCTTGGACTGTCTGGGTCGCGGTGGCCATACTGGAGCACTGTTTTGCGGTGATATGGAAAGATGACAACGAGTATGTATACTTGTTTTCGAACTCCTCGAACGACTCTAATAAGACTGACAACACTTTCAGACTTATCAACAGAAGCCGTCTTGCCCACTTGGCCGATAGCCGGCACCCCTCATACAACGATGACAGCTTCGTCCAGTAGCATTCGGAGCGTACCTGAGTACGTACCATGTTTCGAGTGGATCTTGCTTACCTACCTTCATCACGTGCTACAAGCTTAGCTAGCACGCCATATGCATGTCGACTTAGCAAAACCTTGCTTCGAAGCACTTCATATCGAACTATCATATCAATGCTTTGATGCTATAGGATAACGACAGACTCCTCAACTCGCGTGTTGAGAGATTGCTGTTCATCATTGGCGAACACGGCACTACATTCCACTGATCTGCTTTGACGTGATGCCATCAAGCCGGCTTGGGACATGCGAATGCCGGCGGAAGAGTTCAACGTTGCAGAGTTCTCGCGTGGGAGCCTTGCGACATGGCGCGTAGTCGGAGACCACTTCAGACGATGCGGCCGTTGAACTGCTCCAGGGAAAAGACGGTAAGTCTTAAAGTAATCGTACATCATTCAGTTGTATTGTCTCTCTTCCCCGGCATATCTTCCCTTCGCAACGGCAAACGAAGAATGGCAGCCGTCACAATTGATCACGATGCTGGACGAGAAACCGACACCAAAGATCCGGCAACAGCAGAAACAATGACGCCTACAGAGTCCATCTCGGAGGACACGAAAGCCAACGAGAAAGCAGCATATCGTAAAGCCGATATCAGAATTCTACTATGGTACTCCTTCGTCTATCTGACCATGCGGATACATGTCAGCAACATCACAAACACTGCTATCATCAACGTCGAAGAAGGAGATGGAATCAAAAAACAACTCGGCAACCTCACGAGCGGACAATGGGCATGGGTATTGAGCATCTTCTACTACCCATACATGTTCTTTGAGCCTACTTCGACAATGCTGCTGAAACATTTCTCGCCTCGGATATGGATGTCGAGGATCATGATTACTTGGGGTGAGAGTTCATAACAAGCAGAAGCGATAGAGGGTTCTGATGTTGTACAGGTATCATCTCGATGTGTCAAGGTGCCACTCAGAATTATGGCGGTATGCTCGCTGCGCGATTCTTTCTCGGTCTTGCCGAGGCCGGCTACTATCCCGGAGTACTCTACCACTTGAGCTTTTGGTATCCTGCCAAGAGCACAGCTCTACGAATTGCTCTCTTCTATGCTTCGGGACAGTTCTCAGGAACGATCAGCGGTCTCTTAGCTTATGCAATCAGCTTCATGAATGGAGCAGGCGGCCTCGCAGGCTGGAGGGTAAGTTAATATCTCCACAAAGCTTCTCGAGCAGCACTAACGATGAGTAGTGGGTCTTCATCCTCGAAGGCATCCCAGCAATCCTCTGCGGCATCTACACTTACTTCATGCTCCCCAACTATCCCGAAACCTCATCCTTCGTCACAGAAGAAGAACAACACATCATCCTCGAACGGCTCCCGAAGACTCAACCAACCTCAAACGCCAAGACCTGGAACTTCGACCAGATCAAGACCGTATTTAGAGACCCAACAACATTAACCTTCACCTTAACCTGGATCTGCCACGCAATAGGAGGCTGGGGCGTCTCTCAAGTCCTCCCAATAGTAATCTACGAACTAGGATTCACAGACTCCGCAAATTCCCAACTCCTAACAATGCCAACCTATGCCTTTGCTTGCATCTGCCTCGTAGGTATCGGCTGGTCAATTCAACGCCGCATCCTAAATCCCTGGACAGCAGCTATATCCCTCGAGATTCTAGCATGTATTTGCTATATCATCCTCATATGTGTGAGGAATTCGATTGCGAAGTATATATTGATTATGATCGCTACGAGTTGTTCGATTTGTATTTATCCGATCTTATGGCCTGAGAGGATAAGAGCTGCGCATGGGACTACTGCTGCGGGATTGACGATTGGGTTGACGAATGCTGCGGCGCAGATGACGGGGATTGTTGGACCGCAGGTTTATCAAAGTAGATTTGGGCCGACGTATAAGGTTAGTTATGAGATTTCGATTGGGCTTTTGGTTGGGGCTGTGGCGAGTATTGGGGTTACCTGGTGGTTGATTCGGAGGAGGGATTTGGTGGTGGAAGAGACTGAGGAGGAGAGGGTTGATGGGGAGGTGATGAGGAAGAGGTGAGGATGGCTTAAGACGACGAGGTCTGTGGAATTTTCGAGAAGTTCGGAGGTGCATTCAGAGCAGCGAACAGCAAAACAAAAAGATATTTGGTCTCGCTACGATTCGAACGTAGATCTCCCGCTTTACTCCATCGATCTTGCATTCCCTCACCTTGCGATGTCTAGTCGGCTGTGCGACTTGTGCGTTATTCTGGTCGACGGTGCGACTTGTGCGTTGGTCAGGTCGGCTGTGCGACTGTTGCGATAGTCAAGTCGACGGTGCGACTCTTGCGTTAGTCAGGTCGACTGTGCGACACTTGCGTTGGTCACGTCGGCTGTGCGACGAGTGTCTGATTCCCAGCTACCGACAGCTGGGCGCGTTATCATCTGGTGGAGGGAATGCAAGATCTCAGATAGAGCGCGGACGTGCTACCATTACACCACGAGGCCGTTTATTGGATGCTGGTTGATAATATTGAAACGACTTTATGAGCAAGTTTGCAGAAAAAGTGGAGCACGTGAGAGCTGAGTGAGGGAACAGGTCCAGCTTTCATTTTCACTTCGTGCCAAGATATCCTGCAGATAGGCCAACATAGCCTCACTCGCCTGTAGCGTGAAGATTGCCTGGCCTCACGCGAAATTCATTCTCTTCCAACAGAACACCATCCGCACGCGCTCGTTTCCTTGCATTCTCGCTGAGCCATGCTCAATCTTAGTCATCACATGAAGCCTGAACCACGCTTAGCCTGAACCACGCTTCAAGAGACAAAACACCACTGCGGGTCTCGTTCTCACTTCGCCACGGACTTACTAGCCTCGATGTTATCCTTCGTGCTCTTCATTTTCCGAGCCCAAGAGATAAACCCTTCCGGATCCTTCGTAAATGCATCAATGACGACTGCATCCGGGCGCTGCAGAACATCCTCCTCAAAGTAATCACCCTCCTTCGTTGAACCCGCCTTCATCTTGAGGATAGCCGATCGAATGTGCTCAGAAGGCGACATGTTCGTGCATTTCTGGTACTGAAGTGCCGTGGCATCTGAGAAGCCGCAGCAAGACGAAGAGATTTGCACGGTCTTCGGCTTCGGTTGCGTAACAAGTGGGTTAAGCAGCATTTCCATCTTCTTCACGTTAGCCTCCCAGACTCCGGTCACCACACCATCTTGCCATTTCGGAGGTGCTTCGGCAGTGATTGAGAAGCCTTTCAGGCCACGGACTTTCTTCCACATTCGGAAAGCGCGGATGGTTTCGAAGTCTTCCTGCTCGAATATATGTTTGACCGCATGTTTGGAGTCACATCGGTGGGTAATGTGCGTATTCGGTCGATATTCAATGCTTCTCAGGGCTGGAAATGGATCTATGCAATCTTCATACACAATGAGGTCGTCTGTGGGCACCTTGACCACAAGAGCGGTAATGTGCTGCGGCAGAAATGAGGGTCTCGCCATCAGCGTCGTGTTGTATATCGGTTTTACGGATTCTAGGACAACCGCGAGGTCCCAGCTCTGGTTGCGGATGTATGCTGATGCTGATGCGTGGAAGAACGCTTTGCTGACGCCGAGGAAGTCGCTGACTTTAGGGCCGGGATATGGTTCGATGGGCTTTTCATAGATACCAATTTCCTCTCGAGCCTGGTTCCTTCTGATGTCTTGTATCCACTGCGTGCGAGATTTGATGCGGAAGTCTTCGATGGTAGCCTGTAGGGTATGCAAAGTTGAAGATAATGTCAACCATTTCCTGCGGTAGGTCGAAGAGCTCGCGACATCGTTCGCGCAAGTCAGCCAAAACACCAGAGTCTGGGAGTCTGCGCGCGGAAAGCACTCCAGGCGAAACAGGCAAATTGGTGTCGTCAGGCGAGACGCCACGACCTTGGGCGCCACGTGTCGGCGGAGCGCGTGGTCCGCGTGTAATAAGCAATGGAGTCGGCTCGGCAGATTCCACAGATCTAGAAGTCGCCACAGTTCCAGGGATGTCAGAGAGACCAGAGTCATCGGGCGAGACGTCGATACCTTGCGTGCTAGACGCCAGTGGAGCTGACATATCGCCGCTGGTGAGCGATACTTGCAGCCCATCGACTTCATGGTCGAGCGCTCCACGCGAGGAGCGCGAGCCAGGCTTGCGACCAGGTAGGTTACGCAGGCGATATCTCTTGGCCAACGGCGGAGACCTCGCAGACGCCATTGCATTCGCTCGCTCGAGTGTACCGTCGTCACTGGGAGGGTGCAGATCCCGCTTGGCTGCTGCGCGGGTGCGTACCATTTTGGGTAATGCGCAGTTGAATGTCAGTGATGTACTTGTGGAGGGAAGAAAGTTGAGTCGGGGAAGGCGATCGAAACAGGTAGCCGCATTGAGGTAGAAGGTCCGTGCATGCTAAAGCATTTGCCACACGTAAGTGAAGCACGACTTATCTGATTCACTTCCAGCACGCTGGTACACCTAGACAAGTGATCTCAGAATCTGCACCTCCTTTTTGCTCAAGAAGTGTGAAGCACATCGTAGACAGGACGCTATTCTCGAACCTCGCTTTGAGGATGTGCGCAGCATCAACATCGATCGACTGAGAAATTTCAAAAGCGATGCACAGAGGATCGCCGAATCGAAGGGCCATTGGGTAGAGTGGTCAAGACCACGGAGCAGGCCATTCTCCAAAACCTCCTTCGATGATGGGACACGCGACGTTTCGAGGCGAGCCCAGAAACATGCGTACATATCGCTTCTGAGGTCAAAAAGCTGACGAGCAGGTCACCAAAGGGGTGGTCGCTTGCCGAGTATTTTCCCAGAGTGTCCGAAAAGGGACTTCAGATCAGGCACTCAAATTGCACCAACTTGCCTGTCTACCTGTCTAATCCCCATCAAATCCAACCACCCTCTTCTTCTTCCTCTTGACCTTGACAGGCTCTGCCTCTTTCACCTCCTCAGCTCCCGCACCTTCGCCACTCTCTTCAACCTCTCTCCTCTTCTTCTTTTTCTTCTTCTTAACGACCCCCTCCGCACCATCTCCCTCGCCCGCACCCTGTTCCTCCCCAAACCCAACAGCCTTAGCCTTCTTCTTCTTCCTCCTAACCACAGTACCCTCCTCAGGCTCTCTAATCCTCTCCTGAGCTCTCTGCATCTCCAACCTCAAACGTTCAACTTCCTTGATAGCTTTCGCCATCTCTTCTTCCTCAGCCTGTCTCCTCTCAAAGTCAAGTTTATTACCACTGTCGTTGAGAGACAGAGAAGACAGCCCGCTGCTGTCCACTTGAAGAAGACTCTTAGCACCTCTCGCAAAAGCAGGCTTTGGCAATCTCGAAGACAGTGCCGGACCATCATCACCACCCAAAGTCTCATCTGCAGCGATTTCGAAATGTTTCCGTGGCTTTCGTGTAGGTTGTGGGGTACTTGATCGTGGTCGTGTGTCGGATGGAGCGTCGAGCTTTAGCTCCATGACAGGGATGGAATCGACGTCGAGATCACTGCCGTTCGCGTTGCGGAGGATGCTATGCATAGGTGTCGAGGTTCCAGATCCGCGTTCTGAGTCGATGTAGTAAGGGTCGTCTTTGTATCTTTCTCGTCTCTCGGCTTTCTTACGAAGTAGTGATTCACGGTCGACGTCTTCTTCGGAACCTTGATAGGAAGCTGCTCTGCCGAGCTCTGGCTCTAAAAGTTCTGCTGCTGGTCGCTGCTTCTCCAACACCACCGTGGATGGCTTCTCGTGATAGAATCTGTATACTTCGTCGTTGTCATCTTCGTAATCTGTGTCGTATTCTGCCTGGCTCAGAATCATCTGTAGACTGCTGTTGATCGGTGTGTCAAGGTCGAGTTCTTCAGGTTGCGGCACTTTTCGTATCGCTGAAGCAGCGACGGGGTTGAGTTCCATGCCCGCGAAGAGTGCTGGTATTGCTTGTGTAAGCAGCAAAGGGGGTTCAGCATAGCCACCGTCTGCATTAACGTCCTGGTTCGATGCAGCTTCGGATGCCAATCTCATCAGATCTAAATACTCCACAGCACGCTCCTGCACTTCCAGGTTCGGATGCAATGTGAGAGGTTCCAAGAAGTGTGTTATCCGTGCTGTCAGCAAAGTGGTCTGCGACTTGATCGCTGTATTCCAAGTCGACTGCTGGCTTCCAGTCAATGCCGCGAATATCTTGGGAATTGCTTGCAGATAGCTCGCCAGTGCTTCCGCAGGCAACGTCGCGCTGGAAGGATGAGTAAGAGAAGTCAAGACAGCTTCTGCGTCCGGCAGCATATTCGCAAACTCTCCTGCAATGAACGCAGCAGCTGACAGCACACCCTGACCACTAGTACTCCCGGCTGGGAAGAGCTTGTCACGCTGATCGATGAGCAGAAGTGACTGCGCTGCTGCCGCAGCTTCGGGCCTCACAGCCTTCACCCTCACCGAGACATTCAGCAATTCCGAGCCAATACCATCTGCCATGCTCGAAGTATCACTCGAGCCGAGCTTGCGGGAAGAAGAAGGACATTGCCTCACCAGCTCCACAAGCACACCAATGTACCACTCAAAGTCGTTCATGTTGGCGTACGTGTCTCGTGAGCACATGTCGAGGATTCTCTCAATCACCGAAGTCCTGTAATCGTCCGGCAAAGGTGGTGCCTGCGTAGACTTAGCTGCCTTCGGCCTCACAGTCGCTTGCATATCATCATCATCCATAGCCATAGGAACGATGCCCTCATATGTGCCCCGATCATTCTCCGGCTCATCCTCGACACTAGCTTTCCCGGCAGTCCGGAGCTGCTTCAAAAGCCGCTCGACGACCGTTTGCAAATTACTGGCATTGATCATGCCAACAGCGAGGTCCAAAGCTCGTGTCCGGATCGAGATATCCGCATCATCGATACACTCCAGAATGACATCCTGATGCTGAGCCACGAGATCCGCATGCGTAGTCGTGAGTTTCGCCAAAGCCAAAAGAGCGACATATCGTAAATTCGGATCTCCTTCAATAACCAGCATTGCTCTCAGCTTACTGACACAAAGCCTCGCAATCTCATCACCATCAGTGGTGCCTCCCGCAGCCTCCATGATCCCACCTTGAATGATACCATTGATACACTCGTAAAGCAAACTCATCGCCGGCGTAGTCTTAATCAAACTCGTCAAAGGCGGAAGCAACTTCTTCACCAATCTCGGCTCCAGAGGCGTAAGAACCGAAAAGAGCTTAATGATCTTAATCGCCATCCAATTATTTCCACCAGCAGTGAGTAACTCAAACAATCTCGGAGCGAGCGGCAAGAAGTCATTAGGTCTCCTCCAACCCAATTCACACACGACATTCACAATCGCGGCCGTGACACTGGCATCCTCATTCTCATCCAACAACCTTTCCTTGATTTTCGGCCAGGCAGGTCTCAGAGTCTCAGGATATACCAATGCAAGCCGATAGAGCGTAACAATCGTCTTTTTTCGAATCGTAGGATTCGAATGTGCCAATCGTGGAAGTAAATCCGTCAGAAGCGAATTCGCCATAGACGGATTTATAACATGTGGAATCGCACCCAGCGGCAGCTGAATCGTAATTTTATCCGGAGAATTCAAATCTTTCTTCAACAAATTTTCAGCTAGCATCAGGACCTCAGTATCAGGCCGGAAGCTCTGTACTGCAGCCAAGTATCCCACTCTTTTTTGGAGGTATTTTCCCGAAGACATGACTTCGAGAACGTTGAAAGATGCCCATGACATATCGTGCCCGAACATTTCGAGGTACACAAGCTTCATGAGGGCTGTGGCTTTTTGGTCCATGTCCTGACTTTTGATCTCTTTGCGACATTCTTTGAGGGAGTCTTGGATGTATTCTCGCTCGTTGCCTTTGTGGGCTCGCAGCCCTCTTATGAGCTGATAGATGTCCTTTTCGAACATTGTGGCGGTATCTGCCTGACTTTCATCTAGGTATGGTATGTGGTTGCGCAGCTAGAATTTCGAGATCGCAGCCAGGAATCATCGTGGTGCTTGCGTTACCGGAGGAGCATTCGTGTCATCGTAGGAGCGGGACAGAGGTGGATCTCTCGTAACAGGCGTATTCGTTTGACGAGTGTCTCTGTGTGCTATAGTGTCGGAGTCGTCGGTATACAGCTCTTTTCAGTGTCAGGCAGGCGAAAATATGTGAGGACTCAAGAGGTGTCGTTACCAATTCAAAGATGTCGCGTGGGGCACGCATCTGCAAGCACAAGCACGTCAAGATCTCGGCCCGTCGGCAGCGCTTCCGAAAAGCATGTGATGATCAAGGCAAGGCATGTGTGCAGAACTGTGCCGCAAGAATACATTATCGACACATGGATTTGAGTGTGATGGACGCAGGTACGTTGTCCGTCGGTAACTGTCGTTGAATCGGACCTCAGTAGAAGTAGGATTTCATGTCCCTGTCTCTGTCTGTCATCTTATTCTCATCGCATCAGCTTTCATCGGTAGCAGACATATCAGACAGCATGGAAGGGAAAGACGAGGGTAAAAGAGTATGTGAGTCGACAGTTCTCACAGGGTCAACATGCATTTTCGAAAGTAATCGCTAACGCCACCCAAGAATCAAACGCTTCCCTCCCTGTATGCTTTGCACGAGCATCAAATCAAAAAGTTCCCGCCATCGCCACAGTAGTCACACTCCTCGTGCTACCATCGGCATGCTGAATGCGCATCTCTTCCTGTCTGTCGTGAACATCTTGGACTGGGACCAAGTTTTTCTCGGCCGTCACATTCATTCGTCAAAGACCTTTCAACTCTCGTTCATCAAGTCGATAATCTCCTCTCCAGTATGCGGAGCATGGTGCGAGTGATCAGTCGTCTGACTCCAATGCTTAAAGTCGCAGATCCCACAATCGCCTTCGTCGCCCTCGCATTCGATGCCGGCGCGCCACCGCTTTCTTCGCTCAATGCCGGCCTTGGAAGGGCCTGCACCTGCGTAGCACAGCACATCAGCGAAGGTCATTTCCAAAGGACCAGTTCCTTCGACGAGCTCCATCTGCGCTTCGGCTAACCCGCATCATCATCGTCATTGCCCTCATTCTTGTTATCCTTCCTGATCGGAATCTTGATACCTTGCTGAGCGAAGCACTTGCTCAGCGGCGTGGACTCGATAACTCCAGGGAATTTCTTTGCGCTGTAAACTTGGAACTTATCCGGGAAAGTCCAGGCGAGCACTGGAGCAGTACCGCGATTTACGCCCGGAGCGCCTCGATTGCTAATGTCGATGAAGCTCATGCGTAATCTGCGAGATAAGTCAGCGATGCCCTTCAGCTAACAGTCGCAATACTATTCACCTGAAGAAGCCTTCCGTCCGCACACTCAAGTCCTGCAGAACAAACCAATATCCGGACTTATTATCGTTATCGACGAGTTTAGCGGCGTTCACAGTTAGACTGCCAATCAGATTCCGCGTATACATCGCATTATTCGTCTGCGCTGGTGGCATGTACCCGATCGGCGCTCCTCCACCAGGCATTCCTGGGTAGTAAACCCCGCCACCATACACGCCCGTCCTTTGAAGCGGCACAGCATATGACGGTACTGCCGCATAAATCGGATGTCCGTCTGCGCCCATGTACATAACCTGAGCAGCTTCATGAGGCATATGTCGTGGTGGCTCTGCAGGAGGAGGATAAGAAGTGGTCGTAGCACTGCTGATACTGACAGCCGGACTGTTGCTGCTCGCGCGAACAACGTTGGCCTCCCGATCAGCAGTCTCCGCCCACAAATCGACCTGAAGAACGAAGAAGCTCGCATCTGTCCCGATATCTTCAGGATTGACTTCTTTGCCATCGATTCCAGTAATCACCAATCTCACACATGGTGGTGGCGTGATCGGTCTTCGATCCTTGTCGCCGAATCCGCACATTCTCGCGCGTTGTGGTTGCTGTACAACTTCTAACGAGTATCGATAGCCATCCCTTTCGCTGCTAGAAGACATCTTCTTTTCGCCGGTCGCTGAGTTTGTGCCTGGTCTGTTGCCAGGTTGAGGAGGTAAGTACGATTGCTGTGGAGGTTGCATGATCGGAGGTTGCGGCATTGAGTATGGCTGTGGGGGCTGAACTGGGTTAGCAGAGCTGTGCGGTCGTGAAGTTGGGGATTCCGTTACGGGTGGAATTCCAGCCATTGGCGGACCCATACCCATGCCCGGCAAAGCAGGCAGTTGATTTTGCGATTGCGGCATGTAGGGTCTCTGCTGTTGTGGCTGTTGCTGTGGTGGAGGTTGTCCATACCCTCCGCCATACGCCTGATATGGGTTCATGTGCGGATTCATGTCGCTGGGACTGGCGTTCTGCACACTATGCCCGTTCGTATATTCCGTATGCTGCGGGCTGGCGTCGGGGTGTATGCCGTTGGAAGGATATTGGTATGCGTGAGGATTGCCGTACTGGTGGCTCTGCTGCGGTCGAGGGTTCTGCATTGCGCTGGTCGTGGCACGCGGGAAGGCGCAGAGGCTCCTTCCGCTCGAGGCAGCAAACAGATATCGAAGGGAAAGAGTATGGTCGGGTCGAGGAAGGAGGAGCAGAGAATTCGAATTCGAGCTTAGTGGGCAGACGGTAGGTTGGTCGTGTGCAGCGCCGGCAAGCTGTTCAGACAGAATGACAGGCGCGTGAGGGGCGGGCGATATGGATCTTTGACTTCGAGGTGATCCAGGTACGCGGTATCGTTCGCGACCACAAGCTCAGGATATCACAACAAGCGAGCCCGACCTTGCTCAGTCCAGCACTTTAAAATGTATTCTACAGTGTTCCTTGCTCATGCACGCACATCTTGGCCTTGTGTTCACAAAAGTTTCGAATGGCAGCAGCTAGCACTAGCACCTACGGTATTATGCGTGAGGTGCTGGCTGTGGGGCATCGGAGAATACACTTCCTCCAGACGTGTGTTCAACGTGTCAGTGTCAGGCGCAGGAGGCGGCGTTGCGGCGATATGTCAGGATTCGTTGATTGCTGTGTAGCACAAATGCGTCTGCGAGCACCAGTCAATTTGCCTGTTCTCGAACGTGAGGCCCACAGCGGCCATGTGCCGGGTTCATACATGAATGCAGTCCGGCCTGCAGTGTAAGTGCCAGGTTCTACCTCCCACCACGTTTGTCTCGTCAATCAACAATCAACCAGGCCTGGGTCTCGGTCTTCGAGATCGTCTTGTGGCTGTGTTGTGTTGTGTGTTGTAGCAGAGCGGTGATCTGGTGGAGGCCCGATGCAATGGATAGCTGCGCGACAGCAACGCGGTGTAGCTTTGGGCTGCCCTGCTTGCCGGGTGCGAGGTATGGAGCTGTGCTTGTCGAACGGTAGGGACAGGACAGGACAGGGCAGGATCAGAAGATTCAACGAATGCTCACAACGAGAACGCAAATGCCCATGCGGTTCCGCACCACAACAGATATGGAGCAGCCTGCTACACGATTATTAAGGCCTAAGTTGCTCCTCGATGTCGCGTATCTGCTGCTGCTGGCTCGAGCAAATAGGAGGCAGATTTATGTGATAGCGGGGATGAGCAGGTGGAACTCGAGCTTGATCAAGCAACGGTGTACCACCGCCCTTGGGCCCGCCAGCAGCGATAGTGCCAGTAGGATGCGGGATATCCGATTTCCGCGGCCAGTGGCGATGACGCGAGGAATCCTTTGCAGCGCATCAGTTCCGTCTCCTCTCCTCACTCCAACATGCTGTGTGCAGTAATTTCTGCCCGAAAGCGAGCATCGCAATCACCTTGCAAGAGAGGAGATCAGACGATGTTCCCGAAAAGCGGCGTACCGGAAAACGCGAAACTGCACATCACGAAGAAACTGACAAGTCACGATCTCAATTGCAAACACCAAGCCACCGCACCGGTTGCAAAAGCCCAATACGCGGTCTCGGAGCACTTAAAATCAGCCTCTCGAGTCCGAATTGAGCGAGATGCGTGGCGTTTAGGAAATCCTGATCCCAGCGCAGTGTGCATTGGCGCGGCTAATGCTGCAATGCGTTCTGCCAGGGGTTGTCAGAATGGCTCGTGAGGTCTTTTCTCACCAACCTCTGGAGTAGTTTCAATTGCCACGCTCAACGCATTTCTCGCTTTCACAACATGATAATACTGGTATGAAAGTTTGAAACAATGCAAGGCGGCGCTCAGATCTGAGACCGCATGAAGGAGCCACGTGATACAGCAGCAGTAGCAGAAACTTTGACAACACATCTCTTCAGAAGTTGTGGAACGAGGCACGCGGTGTGCTCGGCTGTCAGAACCCTCGAAGTTCCTGTGAAAAGTTGAGGTGAAACGTGCATGCAGAAAACGGCCGGTATACCCACCTTGGCATGACAGCGACGCCCGACGTCTTGTGTGTTGTACAGGTAGGTCGAGCAGATACGAGGAGAATGCTATGGTACGACAGATTATCGCCTTTTGCGGTTCCTGTGGGAAAAGTATTGCTTGTGCAGACTGCGTTCGAACAGGATGTGAAAAGCCTTTGAAATTTTTTTCGATCGTAGTCGGGCATTCTCGTGGTGATCCTGTTGAATTACTGCCAACGAAATGGTCGACGAGTGGTGCGGCTCAAAACACCAGACTGCAGTCTTGAACAAGCACTCTTTTTGCTGATCCTGGTTGTAGTCTGGTTGGCGCTCGCCTACTTGCATCCTGAAGGCGATCAAGTTCCTGGATGAGCTGTCAGGTGTTGGTTGAGTGACCAGTCGGCGTGCTGCCACGAGCACGTCAGATCTACGGTACCGCTCATGCCGTCAATGCACATCACTTTGCCGAATGTAGCTGGTAGTATCAACGCCGATCTTGACTGTTTGCGCCTGTTCGTGAGTGAGCTTCATATGTACTGGTGTCTACGAGATTTGAACGTATGAACCAGCACATGTAATGCACCTTGACAGCATATCGACGTGTTTGTCCCGATGGAAAGGAATGCTGACGAGTCATTCATCCAGCACTTTGGGATCCTGGTTGATTTTCTTGGCGAACGCAATTTGCTGGTTATTGTCACGATGCGTTGGTGAAAAGTACGGAGTTGCTTTGTCCTGGGCCGAAATTATCATCTTCGGTCGTGACATGCGGCATCGAGCATGTGATCCAGATATTTGCTGTGGTCGAATTACCTGGAGGTGGAGATCCAGTCCCGCGGCATTGCAATGTAATTCCGAGCGTTCTTCCATGGCTCAATCTTCCAAATGTCCCGACCGGGCGGCATGGCTGCGTCGAACTGGAAATCTTGAAGCTATGCACATTGGTGTTGAACGGGTCGTGTAGAAGGTGTCGATAATAATACTCAGACGATAGGCGCTGGATGGATAGTCTCTGGCTCAGATATCGAAGTAGCATGTGACAAAATTCGTTGCTCTACCGCGCGAAGCTGGGCATATGCCTGCTTCACGTACAGCCCTGAAGCTGGTAGAGATCCAAAACGGTGGACAGTTCGGACCAGGCAAGTTGTCTCGGGTCCAGCTGGAGAAATGTGCAAGGATAGGGCTGGTTTGGCGAAGATTCGACCTCCTCTAGCCAATGGCGCCCATGCTTGTCCTGAAGCGATCGAAGATGCGAGCAAGAGACTTCATTGAGCTGCATAAGGCTCGAAAGAACTCCTTCATTTTGAAGATCCGAGGATGCATTGGCCTGTTGTGGTAATTGCTGCCGCATTTGTGAAGAGTTCTGTCTTGACTGCTACCACCGATAGCTGCTTATGAGATCAGTTGTTCTTGCCCTTCAAGTCAGCACAAAGACCAGCATTTGCAAATTACCGTATGTGGACTTCTGTCCGCCGAGAGCTTGTCGCGACCTCCTGAGCGCTTTAGCCCGTTCATGAGAACCAAGCGGAGTAACTGTACTGATTCCGCGGATCGAGACAGTCGGCTCCGAGCGTAGTAGTCAGAGTTCGCGAGCACAAATGCAGGCTCACATGTGCTCGAAGCCAGTGGTCTTGGTCTTCAGGTGTAGGGTTTGGACCCTTTGAGACAGCAAAGTAGCGCTCCATGGTACTCGCGAAAGTCAAGGTCCATATATGGAGCGGAGACGGCTGTCAAACACCGAATAGGTAGTGAGCTTGATAATTCCTCCTGAAATGGGCATCAGAGTCGAGGTCCACAGGAATAATACGTCTGGAATTTGTCGCAAATTCGCGCCTGGCCGCTGAACAGGCGCGATGTCGCGTCCGCAAGAGGAGAAAAGAGGCACCGGCTTCGTGTTCCTGCTTCCGCGAGCAAAGTGACATTGCGGCATGAACGTCCGGCACCGCGCACGTCGCCACGGGTCGGCGCATAAGGCAAGCCACATTGATGTGGTGTGCTCCGTTGTGCTCGCGCGTATTATCAGAACGCGTTGTTATTGTTGATGTTATGAAGGTGCGTGTCTGAAGTGACATCTTTCGTTTTTGGTCTGTGCATGCTGACTAAGTGCACTTGTGGGACAATGAGTGGCAGTCACGAATGATTGCCATTGCTTCGATGTTGAAACTATGCTGAAGCTGTCAGGCTACAGATGCTATATGCTTTAATTTTCGTCGTCCTCTTCATCTTCTTCGTCATCATCCTCATCATCTTCTTCGTCTTCCTCATCTTCATCCTCCTCATCCGCTCCTTCGGGCGCCTCAAGTCCATAGTCATCCTCGAAAAAGCTCAGTTCCTTCAACTCAACCTTGAATCCTTCCTTGCCGAAGTTCTCGACCATCTTCTCCTTCATGCCATCAGCACAAGTCACAACCAGGTTTGCGCTTGTCGGGTTGAACAGAGGAGTCAGCCATTTCGCGATCGCACCCTTCACCTCATCGGTCGTCACAGCCTGAATCTTCTTCAACATCCTCTTGTTCCAGTCTTTGCTGATACCTCTGAGTACTTGGCTAGCAAAACTCTCGTCCGCAGCACTTCCCATCGTAGGAGCTTCATCAGCCATTTCAAACACGATCTCTCCGACAGCAGAATCAATGGCGAGTTTCTTAAGTTCTTTTGCTCCGTTCGCATAGCCTTCGATTTCGGCTTTCGCGGCTGTGTAAGCTTTGTAGCAATCTGGTGAACGATCGATCCAGAAGTGGATTTTTCCTAGTTCGGTTGTGCGTCGGAGGGTTACGCCGTATGCGAGACCTGTGCCTCGGATTGCGACCCAGAGGGGTCCTTCGACTGCGCGGAGGTAGGCGATTGCAACCATTAAGGCGGGGAGGTCGGGATGCTCGTATGTGTCTGGACCGAAGGATGTGAGGACTGCGTAGGAGGAGTCGATGGCTGGGATGGGTACCACGTAGGCTGCTGAGCCGGGTTTGAGGCCGACTTCGCTTATTGTTGCTTTGCTGTTGTCGAGTGGTGCTAGAGGCTTTGAGAGGTCGAAGCCGGATGTTAGGGTCTTCCAGGCTGAGACTGGGTTTGGGAGTTTGGTCAGGTCTGCTGCGACGTAGACGCGGAAGTTGGACGGTTGATGTAGGGCCGAGCAGAGAGTCTTGAGTTTGGTGATCACTGCTTCTGGGTCGGCCTTGATGAGTTTGCGGAGACGTTTGAGATAGAGAGTCTTGGTGAGGGCTGACATAGCACGACGGTTGGCGGACCGGTTCGAGTGAATCATGGAATTTACAGCCCATGCCATGGAATCACCGGCACGTTTCTCACTTGGCAGGTCAGCGAGAAGTTTTGTAAGAGAGGCTTGAAGTCGCACTGGGTCGTGGATGGCGTCGAAGAGAACAGTGCGAATGCGTGAAATGATGCTCTCGTAGGTGTCCGGCTCGGTGATGAAGCGGACTGCGAGCATTTGCGAATTGCCTCCGTGGGCTGAGTCGACCCAGTAAGAAGTAGTTTCCTTCTCCAGCGTCGATACCAAGTCTTCGAATTCCACTCGCTTGCCATCGATCATGACAGGAGTGGTGAAGAGATTCGCCATATACAAGCTCAGCACCGGACGAAGCTCATCAGGTATGCTGGCAGTGCCGAAGTACACCTTCACGCGCACAAAGTTGGAAGGAATATGCTCGAAGTGGATGAACAGTGGCGAACCGTCATCGGCTGTGTCGATGATAGTCTGTGCGTCTTTGTCCCCTTCTCCCAACTTGCGAGCGGCTCCAGACCGAGCTGTGGACGTATCGATAAATTTGACAGACTCTGCGCTTGGTATTGGGAATTGCTCGAGAACAACGTCTGGAATATGCTGGCCATTTGCCTTCTTCGCCTGCTCGAGCTTTTCAGCGAGATCTTTCAACCCCTGCTCGCCGAGACGTTCTTGCTGAGCCTTGACGCGAGCCTTCTCCTCTGCAGCACTGGTCTTTTGTAGTTCTTTCGATGGCACGCCAAGCACGCAGACGTGGTGACTGTCCACGAACCACTTGATCAGAAACTCACGCCACTCTGACTCAGACCACTTGTCGACCACGTCCAGCTCGCTGATCGTCTCGAGGTCTTTGAGAGCGCGGCCATCTCGTGGGCTGTACAGATGATCTTCCAAGATCGGCTGTGTGTAGAAATCCTCGGAGTTTTCGGCACTCTCCTTGATTCTGCGTCTTTCGCGCTTGAGACAGTCTTTCATGTAGTTCATATCCAAAGGCTTGCTCGCAGTCTCCTTGAAGAGTTGCACAAACCGATCGTACACTTCTCTGAGTCGTTCAGTTTCTACCGACGTGAGATCGAACCAGATGACCACATCTGGACGAGTCTCTTGTTCGTAGTAGACACCACTGCAGAGTTGCTCGCGCTCGACCAAGGTATTCTCAAGCACACTTATCGGTGATCCTGCCAAATAGCTCATAAGCACAGATAGTGCGGCATTTGATACAGAATCGTCACACTTCGGGCCAACGTAGCCGACGGTGATCTCGCCCATGGACTCATCATCCTCGGGAAATTTTATTGTGTCGACTTTCGTTTCAGTGAGTGCAGGTGCAGGTTTGGAGTCTACCCAAGGTCTCCTGAATGGCGCTTCCAATCTTGGCACATCATCAATAATCGATGTTTCGAAGTCATCCGCTATCTGTAGAAGCTCATCATGATCGACTTCACCAGTGATGATCACACGAAGGTTCTTGGGCTGATACATCTCCTTGTGGTAGGCTCGAATCCGGTCTGCGGTCAGGACTCGCAACTCTGGTGTAGTGCCTCCAGTCTCTGATCGGAAACCGCTTCCTTCCGGGTAGAGCAGTTCTCTTCGTCTCAGCTCCATCAGATCTCCCGGAGTGTTCTCTCGAGCTTGCATTTCCGAGTATACGACACCAGCATCGTGACCAGTTCCATCCACGTGATGCACCTCGGTGTAACAGCCATGGTCTGTGAGGGTCGGTACGATCAAGTGCTCTAGGTAGATCGGTAATATCTGAGCAAATCCTTCCCATCCTGCAGTCTTGAGAGAGTAAGATGTATAGTCTGTGGCCGTGCCAGCATTTGTCGTGGAAAACGCTCGTGAAGATAATCTATCCAGGAGCCCTTGGTAGTGATAGGATTTCGACCCCATGAAAACCAGATGCTCTAGTGTATGCGGTGATCCGGAGTTGTCGGTGATCTCAGTTGCCAATGCAAACTCGCCCTCTACCTTTGGACCTTGCTTGTCGACCACGGCAATCCGCATGCCTGTGCGTGTCGACTCATATTGCGTGATGGTAATTGGTGCATAGTCTATGCTGAACTTTTGCACAGTCTTGAAGCGTGGCTCCTGCTTCATCGAGGCCGGCATGTTTTTAGTTGTTGCTGGCTTGTTTCTAAGTTGGTTATGTCTACGCCTTGGTACCAGCTCCAGTGTCGACTTCGAAGAGGAAGTAGCGAGATGGCAAGAGCTTTGTGAAGCAACTTCAGCTTGACGGCCTTGGACGCCTGACCTGCAGACTGCTTTTGTTTGGTAGTGGACTATGTTTGCCTCAGTGACACATGTGATGTTGGAACGCCAAAAATATATGTGCAGACAAGCAGGCAAGCAGATGCAGACGTCAAAGAGAGTTTGAGTGTCTCCATTTCGGACGAAGATTTTCAGGCAGATCTCAGGCTAGAACTTTTTCGCCCACGACAACGCAGCTATACCATTCTGTCAATTCCTGCATCAAGTTCCATTGGTTTTGTGTAACTGTTCTCACTGTCTCTCGGCAGATGATGAATCATTTCTATTCATCGACTGCGAGAGAGGTATTGCGAAAGAAGCTAAGGAGAATGACAGTGTGGCCAGAGAATATTCTTGGCGATCTGAAGCTTCATGCTTCGGATGACGCTGAAAGGGCCATACCGATTGCGGCAGTCTCCGCAGCCTCACATCGGATGGGAAGCTGGGCTGGTTGCGTAGGAGCCACGTATTGAGCCTGCGATCGCTTACTGTCGCAATGCGAACCCTTCTCTCTTTCTCCATCCACAATGCGACTTCGACAACCGCATCCCATACCATGATTTGCATGCGATAGTGATAATTGATGCGCGCGAGCAGTGAAGGCGATGCCGGGGTTTATGGTTACGCCTTGAATCAAGCTTATCTATCCGATTGCGCCTACCCGTGTAGCTGTGTCAGGTTGAGACGGACCTCCTGAAAGCATGAGCTCCCTCTCCCATATACTGGCCTCCGAGCCAACACCGCCCACCCCACCCGCTCAAGCACCTCCGCCCCCCGACGAAGCTGGCGCAAGTCCAATGCCTCCCAAGCGGAAAGCCGATGTGCTTGACGACGATTCCGTCGCAACGCCTAAGGCAGACAACGGCGACAAGAACGATGGCGACGAACCATTGTACACGGCGACAATGACTTCGACCAGAACCAACAAGAATGGCGCGACATCTTCAGTCTACTCGGGAAACAAGATCAGACACTTGAAGAAGGAAGATGGCATACCACTCTGGCGCAAGGACATACAGTATGATTTCCTTAAACTGGTGTTCTACGACCAAACGAAATGCTTCACCAAGTACAGCGACAAGACCAATGGCCATACATTCGCCGACGTGTACATCGACGCCATGGCTAAGAGCAGCAAGTGTAGCAAGATCTTGAAGGAGAAGCTGCTGCAGGACCAGGAAGGCGCAATCAGCATGGCCATGGTGTGCTTACTGGTCAATGTTGGCAGAATGAATACGACACTCAATTGTACGTCAGTATAGCAGCCACAGCTCATGCCGTTGCTAACGTTTGCTAGTCTTCCCTGAAATGCGCGCACAGCTTCGGACCTACCACTCAATACCTGCCCTCCAAGCTCACCAAGATCCAAACGCATACAAGCAGCTTCAGGATGCTCCCCGGCTCAAGTCGATCCTCAAGGGCGCAACCGAAGATGAACCTCAGCCGAGCACAATGGAAGACATCAAAGCAGCTTCGATCCCACGCACGAATCCGGTCAACCTCATATTCGTCATGAGCCAATATGCGCCCAAGATTAGCGAGGTACACTTTCCGCCACCGCGCGACTTCTTCGATCTAGTCATGAGGTCGAGCCTGAGCAGTGAGAGCAGAGCCAAGGCATTCTTGTGGCTCATTTGGTGGTACTTGGAAAGTGACTTCAGTGCTGAAGATGCCAAGCGGAATCCGTTCGGGCCAGGACAGTATGGCGAGGGTGAGGAAGGCACGGATGCCCTCCCGTTGCAGGTGCCCACTTTGGAGAGCTTGACGGAAGAGCAGGCTGCGGAAGAGAATGTGGACACGGAGGAAGAGCAGCTGTTCGGCGAGCAGAAGCGGAAGGAGCGAATAGCCATCTTGGCTAGCGAACCGAGTCCCGCAATGACTGCACTCAAGCGGGCACGGAAGGAGAAAGGCTTGACGACAGGACACAATCCGGTGCCCAGCGACGACGAGGGCAGTGAGGTTGGCCACTACAGGTCGATGCCAACATCGGTCGGCAAGTCTGCTCTGCATCACGAGACCGGCAGCGAGTACACTCGCTCGCCTTCGCCTGCTGCTTCTCGTGGCTTCCAAGCGGTCAATGCCAAACCGAGCGGAATGGGTATCAACAACCTGCTCAATAGCGATGACGCTGGTCCAGATCCCTCTCCGCCTCACGCAACGCCCACCGCCCCACCAGCGAAGAAGGGTCCGGGTCGAGGCAACTGGAGACGAAACAAGACGAAAGAGATGAATGCCGCAAAGGAAGGTGCCGCATCTTCAGCACCCGTCCCGCTCCTGCCTAATACCGGCCAAATGCAGTTCGTCAACAATGGTCCTACATCAATGAGCAAGCCTGGCTCAGGCTCGTTCAGCTATGGCAACAATACGCTCGCTGCAGCAACAGGCATGTCACCTGGCCAGAGCATATCATTCCAGAGCCCATCGACTGCCCGCGACCACATACCCACTCCATCCTACCAAGCACAGAAGCGTCATCGAGGCGTTACTCAGCATCAATCGGCTGTTATCAACCACCGCAAGATGCAGATTGACTACACTCTGGATCGCCGACTTCGCCATGCACATAACAAAGCACGCGACTTCCGCGAGTCGCAGAGCACACTTCTTCGCGCATGGAAGCGGATACGAGAACTGCCCTTTGGGTATGATTCTGAGGAGGAAGCGATCAGAATCAAGAAAGCAAAAGACAGGGCTGAGAAGAATGACGAGGATTGGCGCAGCATACATCGCGGCAAGGAGAATGACGAATATCTGGAAAACATAGACTTGTGGCGACGACCCAGAGTACTCTATGCTGGTTTCGCAAGGAGACAGAACGAACCTAGCGATGTTGGAGAAGAAGCCAAGTCTCTTGCTCAGTCCTTCAGAAGAGCCAGCAGGCGCTTGGAAAGATGGCAGGAGGGAGCTCTGCCAGGACAAGCCATCATCAATCGCAGGAAATTGGACGAAGACCTCATGTATCGTCGCATCGGAAGGGCCAGTCGCAAGCAGAGCCTGGCTCATGACGGCCTGGAGATTGTGGATGACGGACCCTCTGCGTTGGCTGCTGTGCAGAAGAAGCGTGGCAGCGCTGGCAGACCAAGTGCGCGTAGGGAACAGACCGAGCCTGAAGATAGCAGGATGGACGTCGACCCCGAGCCTGACGATGACGATGGCGGCGCCGAACTTGATGAGGAGGACCGAGAGCTACTTGGTGAAGTTGATGCAGACGAGGACGAAGACGATGATGAGGATGAGGAAATGGAGGACTAAGCTCCGACTCAACACCTACGATGGTACGATGCCGCACTCGAGCCCGAACGAAGTCTCCGACAGCGACGCTACCAACACAGAAGCGCCACTCTCTGCTGTGTGGGCCGTTGATGCTACCACCATCCGCAAGTGTGCTCTCACGCCAGATGCTTTCGCTGAGCAGGTTTGCCAAGTGTATGGAGGAGTGCAATCTGACAGCGACGCTACCAACGCAGAAGCGCCACTATCTGCTGTGGGGGCCGTCGATGCTACCATCATCCGCGAGAGTGCTCTCACGCCAAATGCTTTCGCTGAGCAGGGTCCCCAAACGCGTTCCGGGTGGATGTTGATAAGCAGTTGTATAGTATCACTCCATTGACATGAATAGAACGCGGCTTCCACTTTCATTCCCTCTCGTAGGAGGGTCCTGCCGTGTCACCGATGTCTGTGCTTTTTCACGCGACTTCCAACCTGAATTCTTCAACCCGCCTTCAAAAATTGCAAGATTTCACTCGGACGCAGGTAGAGCAGGAATCAGACATTACTGTACGTGACCGTCCTGCCGCCGAGTCATTGCATATGCCAGCTGACACATCATACATCCAGCGCAGTCAACATGATATCCGCAACAGAGATCACGCTTGCCGTGCCCATCACATTCGACCTCGACGCGCTATCCGAGATAAGAAACAGCGACTATCCGCCAGAGAAGCAATACATCGTCTCAGCCACAAAACAAGCCATCATCGAAGCAATTCCCAACCACATTGACGCCGTCAAGCCCAAGCCATTCGTTCGCGAACCTACGTTTGATCTCCACATTCGTGGCAACCCAATCAATGCTCAACGGATCACTATTACCGTGGCACCATTGACCACGCTGAGCGAGCTGATGATGCTTCTCGAGGATGAGACCAGTCTGCCGGCCAAGAAGCAGCGTCTCTTTCTCAGTGGTCGGCTAATTTGTGATGGCAATGGCGATGACGCGAGGCATCTGCCAGTCAAGCATGTAAGTCATGGTACATTGCGCGTGGGCTGTGGTGGGTTACTAACTTGTGTTGCTGCGTAGTTCGGCATTGCGAATGGGTTCACTATCAAGCTGGCAGAACGTTTCGCTGTCCGAGACACATAGCATGCGAAGAGGAAGCAGCGGGACAGCACCAGGCCGCTCGCCATAGATAATGGCAGTGGAGGTCCAATTCTGCTTCGTTGGTTTAGCCGCTCCCCGTAGATCTAGCACTTAACAGCGTCGGTCTGCGAAATTGCGAGCATCGTTATAGGGCCGTTCGCAGAGCTGTTCCTTTCGATATCTAAGAGTCTCTTATAGATTAGCGGCAGCATAGTCTCATCAAGCAGAGTATATAGACGCTCGTGACTGCCATGATTTATGGCGGGCAGCCTGGCATGTGCTAGGCAAAGACATCTGGGGCGTATTGTCGAGATGCGTGATTACGGAACTTAGGTACCTCGACGTCGCATGCAGTCATACATGCTGCAGCGAGAGAAGGCATTTACAACGGATCCGAGCCTGAAAGCTTGACATGGAGGACCACAGCATAGAAACGGAATCACAGGAGTCGAATCGAGCCAAATACACAAAACTGTAGCTTTGAAGTGGGGTCGATGGTGTGCAAGGTAGAACTTTTCTTGGTCGACAAGCTGATATACTTCAGATTCCCGAAGTTCGAACATCACGCGGACAAGTTGAGCCAGTGAAAAGCTGCTGGTAAGCACATATGCCTCAAACTCTTGGCCTGCCGCCTGAGAACTGACCCAAATCTACTCCAGAGACTACAAATGCGCAGCACCAACCTCTAGCTCGCGCTGCTAATCTGGCGCAATACAGCACCTTCACATCGCACACTATGGATTCATCACCACCACCTTCATACTCCTCGGCCAGATCGCAGCAAGGATCCATGAAACCGGACCGATCTCACCAACACGATCGGGAAAAGGCTTTCATGATCTACGCTCACACTAACATACATCTCGTACGCCGATGGCGTAACCGAATCAAGCTGGAAGTGTGCGATTCCACCACCATGTACGAGCTGCTCGTCATGATCGCAGATCGAGCAGGCTATAGTCTGGTAGGGTATCACTTTTGGTGTAGCGGGAGATTGATTTGGGAGGGTAAGAAGTGGACTGATAAGGAGAGGAAAACGGCACTGAAAGATGTGAGTGGTACATTTGAACTTAAAGGTGATAGAGCTGACTGAGTTGCAGCTGGGTGTTGCGCAGGGAGACCATATTGATGTTATGAGTCCGAAGATGTGGTGAGGGCCGAGCTTTGGCTGAGTGGTCCGGGTTTCTGTGAGATATCTGGCCCACACAGCATGTGACGGACAAACCACTGACCTCCGTCAGATCGCGGCGGCACATGCGTTTCTGGACTCCCTCAGATCTGGCCTCACTTCAAGATTTTTTCACAGACGGCGACTACGTACCTCCACAAAGCGACACTCACCAATCTACACATCGCTTATCGCCAAAAACATCAGCTGCGATACAGAAAACATCAGCCACAAGTTCTTCAAGCGCAGCAAGCGTACAGCAGGAGCTACAATGTCTGTCGACATCACCATCAGTACCACGATCCAAGTGCCGCTCGAGGTTGCTGCCGCCATGCAAGCTGCTGCCAACACTACGGGCGACTTCGAAAATGTGTCGGATGTGGAAGGCGTCAAAGACAGTATGAATACTGCTCTGGTCAACGCTTTCAAGGCACTTCCATACCGGATCCAGCCACCACCTACACCAGCAGAGGACCCTGATCCACCTCTTAGTGCGCAGGAGGCATCTCACTATCGCAGTCGTCAGACCGTTATACCAGGATCTCGGAATCGATCTCGATCGCCATCTTCCCACACCTCTTCAGCCACGGCAACCTCATTCCACATCTACGTTCGAGGGATCTTTAAGAACTTCATCGTCTACGCGGAGCCAACAGCCACCATCGGTCAGCTCAAGGATATGATCCAATCCGAGGATGGCTTAATTAAGCTTTCACGCGCCCTCTTCTACGATGACAAGACAATCTGCTTCGCCGTCGATAGTGTCCGCAAGCGCAACATGACACTCCAAGCGGTAAGCTACGCGGCGACTGAAACCTTTGAACTGCGCTAACTCATCTGGTAGCTGGGCCTTCGTGGCGGAGAGACCATCGACCTGATACCACGAGCGTGTACAGAGTGGGACGGATCTCTCGAATGGGAGGACGGAGCGGTCGAGTGGATGGAGGAGCTGGAGCGTGAAGCTATACAAGCTGAGATGGATGCTGCTGCAGCGATGGACGAGAGCGACGACGATGCTTACGAATCGGAGGATGAACCGATTGCCAGACCGAGGGAGCGGAGAGGATGGCGGCGGAGGCTGGAGATGGTGATGCCATCTCGTCGTATCTAAGCATGAAATGGGGCGATGCGAAACTGCGAAAAGTGCGAAGAGATTTAAACATGGCTACAGTATGGAAACTCTTTGGCATGTGAAAGTCGGAATATCTTAGTTCCGGCGCCAAGGTAATTGGAGCTTGCGACTTCTTCTAAATTCGAGGCCATGCCAAAAGATTTTCAAACCATCATTGACATCGCCGTGGCAGACGCCATCTCCCAAAAGCGCACATCGCCGCTCGCAGGTACTTTTCAATAGATGCGTGGTTCTCGCCACAGGATACTGACTGTGCTTACAGCGCATCTTTTACGATGTCGGTCAACATCGATCTCAACACTACCATTCGCGTCCCGCTCGAGGTCGTTGCTGCGATCAAGGCCGCTTCCGACGGCGACGTAAGCAGCATGGCCGGTATGGAGCACGTCACAACCGCTCTTAACGCCGCTGTGGTGGACGCCGTCAAGGCGCTGCCGTACGAGATTCGAGCTTCGCAGCGCCCTACTCAGGTCCCAGGTACTGTCATGGCTGCGTCAGCGAACGATGGTAAAGCGACATCTGAGAGCGCGGCATCCCGCGAGATAGGCAAGGTCTCGCTTCAAGAGACACAAAAGCCCGTCAATGTGCACTCATCGCAGCCGAGCGCGAAAGACCCGAACCCGTCGCAGCACCCAGCTGGCACTCATCGCTATCCAGTAGCTCTCAAGAAGACACCCATTATAGGGTTTCCTGGTCCTGCAAACGATCAAGTGGTTCATCTCTCCTACTTCGACATGCTGCAACACGATCTACGCTATCTTCGTTGGAGCCCGTCTGTTAGCATGGGCGAGATTCGGCGCAAGCTTGAAGAAGCTGGTTACAAGCCACGCTGCACATTTAGGCTCCATCACGAGAGGAACAAGTTCTATCCGTATAGACCTGGCTACTCCCTCCAGGATCCCGATCGTCTTACGCTACTCGACGTAAGTCTCACTACTTTCGCTTTCTGTTTCGTCGCTAAAACAATGTTCAGATGGGATTCAAGGGCGGAGAATACATCCAGGTGGTCCCGCTCCAATGAGGCGCTTTCTTGACAGCGCTCGAGTTCTTGAAGGGGCTTGTTTGGCCACAGCCGCCACACTAAAAGTGCGCTGGAGATGAAAGCTTCTTAAGGCGCCAAGTACGACTGTACATACAGGACTGGAATGAGGGAAGTCGCAAAGGACGTAGGGTCACCGCTTCCGACGGAGCAAGAGAAAGAGCAGGCGCGCTGAGCATATGGAAGTTGAAGCAAGCAATCTGCTGCCAGGCGACTCACCATAAAACACACATAAACATGTTTTCTTCGACTTTTTGCCTCAACCCGATCCAATTTTGCTTCCTTCACACTACAACTTAACAAACTCGCCGCTATGTCTGGATCGGAAGAGTTCGCAAGCGTCAAGCTCCCCAAATGGCTTTTGCTCAGTACTCTCGCCGTCGCCGATAAACCTGTTCATGCGGACACCAAGTCGGGGCTAAGAAAAGAAGTCTTCATAAGACTTCAAGCGGCGAAGCTTTATGCGCCTACCTTTGACGGCGATGACGATGATGAGAAGGCGACGCCTGGAGGGGACGAGCTTGTCAGGGTGGACCTCCCTTTAAGGCTTCTGCTCGATATTCAGAGCGATGCCGATGGGCATATATCCACGCACACCAAGAGGTCTCTAGCAAACAAGGTCATAAGGCAACTTCAAGCAGTGAAGCTCCAAACACCTCCCTTTGGCTTCGACAATGATGAGAATGCAACATCTTCCACTTACGTTGATGCCGCCATGGATGATACTCCGGAAGACGAAGTTTGCGAACATCTCAGCTCAGCTACGCTCACCAATCGTGGTACAACTGCACCGAACAACGAAGTCCGCGAACGTCTCAATCCAGATACGTTCAACGATATTGGAACAAACAATACAGAGGATGCCCTTCGATCAATGTGTCAAAAAGGCCTCAACTCCGAGTCCAAGAAGAAGTTCAAGGTCAGAGGGTACTGCATGGACACAGCAACTAATTTCAGCTTCTCCGTGTCAAAATCAAAATTCGTTCGTGCCATAGTTGAGAAAGCACAAGAGATTCGAGATTCAAACGTGAACGGGACACCTTTTCGTGGGTGAAGAGGTCGTCAAGATCGGATGGGCAGGTACACCTTAAGATTACACTGTCTCGCTTTGAAACGCTGATGGCAAGTGGCCCACCAAGTCCATTTTAGATCAAAACTGATCAAAGCCATAGGACAAGGGGAACTTACCTTTCGACGATGGCGTGACCCTTTACGTTCAGCCGTCTGTCTCTCGATATGTACATCTCATCGCCCTTAATATCATGATTTACGATAATCGAAACCATCCTCTCGACACAAGAGTGGAGAAACATAAAGCTCATGCGCAAGTACCGGAGAGCTACATCAGTGTTGATCAGCTCACTTTGGGTCCCGATGATACTTTCGATCGGCTCAAGCGGGATATTCGCGCCTATTGTATCCGCTGCCTCAACGCGAAGGACTTGGAGCTGTATAAGTCTACAGAGGATCGATGTGCTGGACGCCAAGCTGATGCCTGGTCGACTCTGAGAGAAGTAAGGCATCAAGTGGTTGCTCTAGGGACCCTGCAGTACTGACTGAATTCTAGGCTGGTATCAGCGATACGGGAAAAGTTTACCTCTGGTGAGCGCTCTGGTATGGAAGGCGCAAGGAAGGATCTCGAAGCACGTTACAGAGTATCAAGCTATCCGACAATACCTGCAGCAATTGAAGAGCTACATTTGACGCAGTAGAAGTTGCACGAGGTAGCTAGAGTCAATCGGATGAAGCAAGCGGTTCTGGCATGTGAAAGTCGGAACAAAGAAGATCCGATGCCAAGACTGAAGTCCGGAAAAACCACAGCCTGTACTTCGATCTTCCGCTTACTCCTCTCGCGACAAGCAAAATCATTCAACATAATAATTGCACATCTCTTCCAAGACTGTAGCGCACTGCAATGGACAATATGGACGCCAATACAGCTATGAAGAATCACCAGATGAAGGTCAACATCAACACCACAATCGAAGTACCGCTCGAGACCATGCTCGCTATTAGAGCTGGTGACGCCCGCACTGTTGGTCTCGGGCCAGCTATATCTGTTGCCTTGAGGGATGCTGTGATCGATGCAATCAAGGCATATCCCAAAACCGCAGGCGACAGCTCACCTTCACCGCCCAACAGTAGCGCCGGCTTAAGAGAAGTCGATCGAACGGCTTGCGAAGGAGCGGCCGGAGCTGTTGATGAAATGGAAGAGATGTTGCGGAAGAGTCTGCTTGAAGACAGTCGCTACAAGGCAAGAACTCAAAATGCGAGCAAGATCTTGGCAGAAGTGAGCGATACTCGACCCGCTTCAGCTGCAGATGTGAAGACGGATGCCCAAAATGAGGTTGGCACCATCCGCATCGAAACACCTGCCGAAGGTTCTGATACCACGGCCCCAATCACAGCACCCACGCCAACTGGCAAGCTTGTCGGCGTTCGCGTTGGATACAAGAATTTGCAAATGACAAGCCAATTCTCGGATACTAGCACGATGGACGACCTCATTGCAAAGATCCGCGCCTCTCTGCCGAAAGTGCCCGATCACTATCGACGCCTCGTCTGGTTTGCTGACAGTAGACCCGAGGCTGAGGGGATTGTCTTGCGTAGATCGACTAAGCTGCGCAATACAGACATCTTCAAGCACGGCATTGCTTATTTGCAGGCTGGAGAGTGCAAGACAGCTGGACCAGACGAAGGTCCAGCACCAGAGGAGCGCGACATCAACATCAGCGTTGTGAGTTACAACGGTTGGGAGGAGGACTTCCAAGTCAACGACTCGTACAAGGACTCACGCGGTTATCGCCTACCTGGGCCGAAGATGCTGGCGGCTCGCAGAGCTCGCAAGAAGGATCCGAATAATTACCATGAGCTTTTCAACGTGACTATGAGCCCGACGAGTACATTCCTCGACATCAAGGAAGCTATTGATGCTTCCAACGATTGGTTCAAGGTGAAGGATATTGAGCTATACACGTCCATCGAAGATATGGAGGCCGAGCGCCAGGCTGATGATGGTCAGACATTGGATGAGGTAAGGATGTGCGTGCGCTTGGGTGAAGGCTTGTGGTGCTGACAATGCTCTAGACCGGTATCAATCAGGATTGTAAGATCTATTTTGGTTAGACTGGAGATGGCTTGGTGGGAGCTTGACGCGAGGCTCAAGGAGTACTGGGGGACTTTGTTGCAAGAGAAGCCAATATGACTTTCTGAACAAAGTGATGGGAGTTGACATCCAATGCGCTGTGAAGTGTGCGGCCATGAGAAGCTCGCAGCTGTGGTGATAGCGAAATGAGCGATGAAGCTGTGAGAAATGAAGTCAGCATGTGAAAGCCAAGACCACCTCACTTTCTTGCCAAGAGTAATACGTCACCCACCAACCTCCTGCATCTGTCTTCTTTCGTTGCAATCTTCCAGATACCAACTTATCACGACATCTCTGCAGCGACTGAACCTCTGTGAGGCATCCAAACCATTGTCACACCATTGCACAGCATTAAAATTGATCTTTCAGCAGCGCCGCGAAGATGTCGCAAAAAGTAAAGGTGAAGGTTGAGGTGGAATTCGAAATTCCGCTCGAAGTCGCCAACGCCATTCAGAATGGCGATCGCGTCGAGCAGAGGCCCGAGACCTGGCTGAAGGTCGCCGATGGCTTCTCTGTGATGCAAGCTCTCTACGACGGTGTTCAGACCCTGCCATTCCAGCGCAAGGAAGAGAAGATCTTCACCATATTCATCGCCCTTCCGAGTGGAAAGACTCGCGCAGTGTTGGTGCGGCTCACCACTACAGTTTGAATGATTGCGAACATGATCGAGATCCTGGAGGGCATCCCGATGGGTCAGCAATATCTTCGCCACAAAGGCAAGCTGCTCTGGGGCGCCACATGCGATTGTACCCAGTCGCTGGCTGGCAGCGAGTTGTCAGAGGTAAGCTATTACCTCAAGAGGTCCAAAGTCTCGATACTGATCCGGTCGTGTAGCTGGACATCCGGGACTGCAGCACGATCCAGCTGTCAATCCGTCACGCACCGGTCTTGGGACCCCGGCGTGCTCGCACAGGCAGTCCTCCCCCACAGTCTCATGGTCGTCTTCGTCCCGCTCATCGCGAATCAAGCAACCCGCCGCCACGTTCTCACCGTCGTCTTCGTCGCCCTTATCGCGTCTCACCAAATGCGCCGTCGCCGCCGACAGTCCAGCCCCCTCTTGGGGCGCCAGTCATCGATGGCCCATCTCAAGTCGGGGAGACGAATGACCAGCGCAGCGCGCAGCCCATAATTTTCTCCAAAACTTCCATCTCGATCATGGGCGCAGGCATCTCAGCCGGCCATACTATCACACTTCCAACAGCCTGGCTCGGTCTGACTTTGCGGACGGTGGCGGAGATCGTCAGTGCCAGAGAGGGCGTGCTGCTGAAGGATGTTTCTTTGTACGCTGACGGTCAACTCGTCTTCTCGGGAATTTGCGCTGTAATGGAAGAGGTGTTGCAGCTGAGAGCAGTATGTTCACGTCGAACACCGATCTTGAATGACGCATGGTACTGATATTGATTGCTTTAGCTTTCGCCCAAGCAACGCGACAACCTGCGCGCTGTTATCTGGACGGAGAACGTCAACCCAGCTACTCAGCCATCGCTAGCAGCCTCCACTGAAGGCGATTATTTGTACGATTGAGTAGCCAAAGGGTCCGCGAGAAGGCTTAAGGAGTTGAAGTCTGCTAGATGGAGAGGAAATATGTTCGTTGTGCATGCTTCAGGTGCAAGGGTCGGTATTCTGTTTGTTAGTGTGCAGTAATTGTGCAGCGCAAGGCCAGAAGCCTTGGAGATGCACTTGCGTGGTAGCGTGGCAGAGTCCTATTTGGGTGAGCACAGCGCATCAATGACGGAATGAAGTGTGTGCTGCTCGACCACAACACGTCTCCCGCTAGCTCCTGATTTCTTTGCCAGCATTCCCGTCGACATATGGTTGCGAGGGTCCTTTCAACTGCGAAAACGCCACTTGTAAAAGTCGTTTCGAACCCGGCTTCTTCGCCTCGCGCGATATACTCCATCTCCGAAGCAGCAAGGTCGAAAGCTTGGCCGGTGCCGTTGTCGTCGCCGGTGTGCTTGTATCAGTCGGGCTTGAAGCAGTGCGACTGCTTTACTGAGCCAGCTGCGAGGACAGACCACTCACAAAGCAGCCAAGACAGCCCTAAGTTTATGGCGCTCCCCTACACGACCTCCAGCCTGCACCAGATTGCCCACTCAAGTCCTCGCCTTCCTCAAAACCCACCCATAATAATCAAAAGAACTCTCACCACCACCAAGAACCTCCATCTCCATCTCCCACTTCCCATCCGGATTAAGCAAAGGCTTCATAAAATGCGGCTGCCGATACGTAACATAAAGTAAAACTCCATCATCTTTCAACACCCTATGCACCTACCAAAAGTCAGCACAACCTCAAAATCATTCAGGCTGGCTCGCCGCTTCGCTGCGCTCACTCACCTCACCCAAATACCTCCCACTATTCTCAAGCACATCATCAGGCGGACTCCAAGGACTTCCATGAATCATTGCATCAAGAGTACCTTTATCAAAAGCTACGTCTATCGAACTAGAGGGGATTTCGGGCATGTTTCGTACATCGGCCCATTTCCATTCGATGCCTGAGTCTGCAGGTGTTCGGGTTTTCATTAGGTCGATGACGACTTGTGAGAAATCGACGCAGAATTGGGATTTGTAGTTGAGAGATGAGAGGTCGAAGGGGATGGTCTAGTGATAATTAGCATTGAGGCTGAGTTTTGGATGGAAAGTCTTACGCTGTCGCCGGAGCCGAGATGTAGGATTCTGGGATTTGTGTTTGCGGGTTTTGATGCGAGGAGACGTTTTTCGAAGAAGAGTTTTAGGGCGTCGAAAGAGCGAAACCATTCGTGCGTTGGATTTGAGCCATCGGATTTTTCGTAGCGGGTGTTCCAGAATTCTGGGGTCGCGAGGGCTTTGCCTTCTTCGTCGGCTCCCATGGCTGGAAAAGGTGTGGTATGTGGAGATGAGAGTGGAGGAAATTTATGGAAGGTGTGAGGTGAGGTTTGGTATTGGTCAAATATTGAAGCACGACTTTGATTCAAGGGTTGATTAAGCACTTCTTGAAATATCTTCCCAACGTTCACAACTTTCGGGCATGTCCCGAGCAAGGAGACGAGCACTATTGAAGTATTGACAGATGCGGGGAGGAACAGAGTATTAGCAAAGGGCAAAGATTGAGGAGGTGGAACGAGAATGAGACGATATCGCATGTTTGGAAATGGACAGCACTAGATACTTTGATCATGATGAGGGCGCCTGATAGCAGTAGTCGATGTTGCCGGAGGAGTTGTTGCCCCAGTAGGGAGCTGTACGAAGTCAGAGACATAGTCATTGGATAACGGGATCGAACTTACGGAACGCAACAGCTGCACCTGCGGCACCCAGTACAGCAAACGACAAGATGAAGACCATGACCGACGTCCCGCCATCCAAAGCTGCTGACACAAGATAATTGTACCTCACGAAAAGATTCGGGTAGCGCTTCCTGATGAACCACTGCGATGTGAAGCCAACGATGAAGAACATCATAAGCGACGAGTTAATGCCGACATTGAGATAGCAGAGGTAGAACAAGATGACTGGAGTATTGACGTAGTTCAGGCCAAGCTTCGGCCACTTGCGATGTGCAAGCCAGAATGGGATGGGGGCGAGGAATCCGAAGAACATCGAAAGCGGGACCCATTCATACCTGGCACCAACGCTGAAGAGCTGATGTGGCAAGCCTCCGAAAGTCACTGCCTGTGCGTTGATTTGCTGCGCCTGATTGCCGGACCAGATATTGGTGCCCTCAACGCTAAGCAGGATCTCGAATTGATTGGTTACAATGCTATTCGCCATGATGTAGTTGAAGACGACTCCAATGAGAGTGCCGAGCATCTGGACGAAGAAGGTGACTCTTGGTGCGAGATGGCCATACTGAGCAAGCTTGAGGTCCTGGGCTAGGAGCTTTCCTTGCAGAAGGGCATTGTAGCCATACAGCGAGAAGTACATGTTTGCGACAGGATTGCCAGGCTGAATGTAGCCGCCAATCATCTGGACGATGGATTGGATTGTGAAAGGGACTCCAGTGATACCTTGCATAGAGCCCAGCAGGACGATGAGAACATAGCCGACCAAAGATGCAATGAAGAAGCCCCACCATGGAAGTGTGCTGTCGGCCTGGTAGATGACAATGAGGCCAACGACAAGCGACAAGATGAGCACGATACCATACCACCAGTCTGGACATTTCTTGTACGATCTCATAAATGCGTAGTGGGGATCGTAGTGATCCTTCCATTCTTCATCGTCCCCGCGAGCACCAGGAGTGAAAGCCCGTCGTGCTGTGACCGGCAGATTTCGTATCGAATGGTAGAGCTTTCGTGGATCGAGAAACGAAAAAGCCACTTTCACTTCGTCCCGACACCAGAGAAACAGATGCACCAGCGCAGCGGCGATGCACATGTTGGTGAGGAGCAGGTTGAGCACGTTCGAAGCAGAAAAAGCAGGCAAGCCGAGATCATCCACAGCAGTCATGTTGATCCTGTTGTCCGGTCCTATGATCAGCGTCTGGTTGTATTGCACTACGTTGGCGGCAGTCGACGTGTCAGAAAATATGAGTTGCGATAGAAATGGATACCTGGTCGCGTCCCAGATGTTGCTGTAGTAGACACCAGCGAACAGAATTATGCAACCACAAACTCCGATACCCTGGCTGATCAGACTGCTGATTGGAAAGTATAGCGGCGAGTAGCCCCCAGAGATGTACTGCCAGTCAAGGCAGATCGAGAGAAGACCAAGTCCTTCATTGCCCTGCGCTCCGCCGAAAATGTTGGTGAATACCTGACTCTTGCGATCAGCCAAGCAGAAGACACTGATTCCGGTAAGGATTGGCATGATCCATTGGGGGAACAGCTCCCAGATGAATATTGCGGCGAAGACCAGAAGAAATACTCGGAGAGGCTTCCGACCTTCGGGCAAGCGCAGATGGAGATTCTCCAACATCGAATTGATGGGAATGTTCGAAGGCCAGAGCATGACCTTGGGGTAGACCATAGTCCGCCTCATCAGACCAGCCACTCCATATCCCATAAATTGTGACGAGAGGAGCAGAAATACGGAGATTGCCCCATTCAGCCTCTTATCGTAGTAGAGTCTCTCGACAGCAATGATCTCTATTCCAAGTGCAGATATGCTTGCAGAATTGGCCATGATTGTGATAGCAAGATGCTCCTTGATGTTGAACGGACCCGGGTTCAAGAATCTGCCAATTCTTCCTTTCCGGGGGATGATCAGTGACATAGTTTCTCCGAGCAAGAATGCCATGACCGCCAGGAAGACCGCTGGAAGCACAATGGTTTGCGGCTTGAAGTAGTAGATGCCGGAGAGGACGCCGCCGAAGATCGAAAGTCCGACACCTACAAGGCATTAGCAGGGCATTTCGAGGAATGCCATTACTCAACGTACCCAGAAACATCGAGCGGAACGTAATGGCCGGCAATGATGGGTCATCATGGAGATGAATCGCGTTCGTGATGACATCGTCTGCGGTAGCTGGTGCCGTGAGCTCATGGACCTTGCCATTCGCGAAATCTTCTTCCTGCTCCTCGATGTCGATAGCCTCAATTGCAGTCTTTGCGTTGCCTGAAGCACTGTCATCGGCTTTTCTGTCATGGAGACTGGCAAATGCCACATTGGAGCCGCTCTTAATGTCTGTAGACTCTGGCTGCTGTGCTACATCAACGGATGATGCATGTGCGACGGCTTGCACATCCTCGGGGCTATAATTCTCTTCGCCCGCCATTGCTGAGCATTGAAGAGATCGAAGCCATCACGCCTGCATGTTAGCGAGTATTTAGCACGTGGTGGCAGAAGTATGGTATGCTGGCCTTATCTATTACCCCACCCATGTCGCATTTGAAGGATGGGCGGGATTGCCAGATTCAGCTTGCAGATGATCCTTGGCTCCTATACGAAGGACAATTGCGCCTCAATTGTGGTCTAGGCCGCGAAATATCACGCTGTGCCACGCGTTATAAATGCCGGCATCCAGTGTATGCACCTTGCTCGGTCGGCATTGCAGATGAATTAGTGCGAGGTTCTTGGTACCAGTTGCGTGTGTATGTAGTTGACGTGGTGAGCGCGGTGATCTGATCGCGTCCTTTTCGCAATGCACTCGCGAGATGTCCTTCATCGAGACTGCGGAATATACGACTCTCATGAGTAAGTCCCGAAGCACTCTGACATTGACACGTCCAGCGCCAGACAATGCGAGACGTTTTGCTGAGTAGCTGTGGGCGGTATGTCGAGAAACAGAACGCGAATGTACGAGAACAACTCCTGCAGGGTTGCCAGGATGACCTCGGGTCGATCGGCGGCTAAAAAGCTTGATTCAAAGCTTGACGAAAGCTTCTCACGTCACCTCGAACCTTTAGAGACGCGAATTTGACCACGTTCTTCAACTCACATCGATTTCACTCTCCAACATGGATTCCCTTCTAGAAGCAGACATAATCTCGTGCGGTCTTCCCATTGCAACACATCTTCCTGTCCGCGCCCTTCGCCATGACCGCTGTCGAGCCAGAGAGTCGACGATTGCCTCAGGGGTATGCGCATCGAATCATGCCCTCAACGACTAGCAGCTGAGTGTGTCACAGAATCAAGCCTGTGCACTACAGCATTCAGCTGTTCGATATCCATCTGACTGAAGATGACTGGGCGTACCACGGATCTGTCGACATTGACCTTGTTGTCAAAAGGGCAACCAACAAGATCATTCTCAATGCCCATAACCTTCGCAATGTGTCCGCCACTATTTCAGGCGCTTCTGAAGCTACAGTGAAATCAGTTTCGATGGACGAAGACGTCCAGCGCCTCAATGTGTTCCTGGACAGGGATTTGGCAGTAGCTGAAGCGCCAGTGAGCTTGAGCTTGATCTACGAGGCTACAATCGATGGTCATTTGACAGGATTCTATAGATCTCGGGAGTCCAACTTCGAGACTCGTGAACCAGAGAGCGAGACTGAAAACTACGTGCTCACTACTCAATTCCAGCCATCAGATGCACGCCGTGCTTTTCCTTGCTGGGACGAGCCCGAATTCAAGGCGACCTTCGATCTGTGCATGGAAGTGCCGAACGACCTAAAAGTCATCAGCAATATGCCCGAGAAGACCTCAAGATCGAGCGAGCGTGATGCGAAGCGCAAATTAGTTGCTTTCGAGTGGACGCCTATCATGAGCACGTATCTCCTAGCATGGGGCATTGGCAAACTCGAATGCATAGAGACAGTCATTTCTCGAAAGCTCAACGACACTCCTCTACCTATCAGAGTTTGGGCTCCTCCGTCTTCATTACAGCATGGGAAGTTCGCCTTGCGGTTCGCAGGACAAGTCATCACTTATTTCTCGGAGGTAGGCGTGACTTATACTGCCCTTCAAAGCATGCTCTGACTATACGCATAGATCTTCGGCATTGACTATCCTCTACCCAAACTTGACCTCCTAGCAGTGACAGAGATGTCCGATGATGCCATGGAGAATTGTGGGCTAGTCATTTTTCGATCAACAGCTCTATCACTCGACGAGGAAGCAACCAGCCTGGAAGCGCGTACAAGAGTCGCTTATATCATTGCTCATGAATTGGCTCATCAGTGGTTCGGCAATCTAGTTACTATGACATGGTGGGACGAGCTGTGGCTTAACGAAGGCTTCGCAACATGGGCAGGCTGGGATGCCTGTGCCCACATCTATCCAGATTGGGATGTATGGGGCCAATTTGTGGCAGATGATATGCAAGAAGCACTAGAGCTGGATGCCCTGCCGTCGAGTCATCCCGTACAGGTACCTGTGCTTGATGGGCTGGAAGTAGATTCCATCTTCGACTCGATCTCTTATCTCAAAGGAGCCTCCATCGTTCGCATGTTGATTGGCTATCTTGGCCGAGACCCCTTCCTATTAGGACTCTCGGACTACCTCTCTACCAACATGTACCAAAGTGCCACTGGCGAAAGCTTGTGGGCGGCTCTACAGAAGGCTTCTGGAACGGACGTGGCATCTCTAATTGAAGCATGGATCAAGACTATGGGCTTCCCGATAGTCTCGGCGCAACTTCTCGACAACGGAACACTTTCTGTCAAGCAGATGCCCGCGTTAGCGTCTGCCAACGATACGCTCTGGACAGTCCCTCTCACAATGCAGACTGCGAACGGAACTAGAAAAGCACTTCTAGAAGCTCCCTCCAGTCACATCAACATCGACGGATCCTTGATCAAGATGAATGTAGAGCAGCAAGGATTCTATCGATCTCAAATCGACATTGAAGCATTACTGCAGCCAAGTGTCTCGTTCCATAACCTTTCTACACGAGACAAAGCAGGCTTGTTAGGCGACACAATGGCCCTAGCCTTCAATGGCCTAGACACTCCAACATCGACCGTACTAGACCTTTGCAAAAAGATGAGTGAGAACGCAGACTTCGTAGTCTGGACAAGCATCCTCGCCTGCCTCGACAAGATCTCCTCTACTTTCTCCGCCGACGAAGAGATCAGCGACGGCCTCGAAGAATTCGAACTCAACCTCATCTCCTCCCAAGCCCACTCCCTCGGCTGGACACCATCCCCAAACGAATCCTACAGTACCCAACGCCTCCGGCCCCTCCTCCTCACCACCGCCGGTCTTGACGGCGACGAAGAAGTTGTCACAAAAGCAAGCGAACTTTTCAACTCCATTCAAGAAGGCCACGATACCGACCTCCATCCCTCTTTGCGGGAACCAGTCTTCAAAATAGTCGTCGGCTCAGAATTCGGTCTCGACGCAACAACTTTTCTCATGAAACTCTACAGCACAACTCATTCCCCACATGAACGTGAATCAATCGCGAAAGCAATGGGTCAAACCTCCGAATTTGACTCCGCACGAGAACTCCTCCACTCCATCTTCTCAAATCAAATCTTCGCAGCACAAGACCTCGAAACGTTTGCTGTAGAAATGGCCGAGAACTCTGCCGTGCCAGGCGTAGTCTGGGACTTCATCAAAGAAGAATGGGAATTAGTCTGCGATCGCCTCGCCGGCTCGATGGCAATTTTCGAGCCTTTCCTCCGAAGTTGTTTGCAGACTTTGACTTCGATTGAGGACGCTGAAGAGCTCGAGGAGTTCTTCTCTGACAAAGACACGCTTGGATACCAGCGTGGCTTGACCGTAGCCTTGGACTTCATTAGGGCGAATGCGAGGTTTAAGGAGAGGGCGGGGGAGGAGGTGAGGGAGTGGTTGAGGAGCAATGGATTCATTGCTACGACACCGGACACGCCTTCCGACGAGTAGGATCTCCTCGAAGGTCGCACTTGCGCTGCTATCATCATTTGCAGTATACCTGACATGGATCTCTCCATCCATCGCCTCTGGAAATGTTCAGCTCCTGCCCGCCTATATTGCTCGCACTGTCACTGACCATGTAGATAACCAGGCGCAACGACTTTACACCCTAAACCCTAGAATCGCAAATATCGTGGAAAATCAAATGACAAAGACCGTGGCGATAGCATTGGACTATGTCAGTGCGAATGCGAACGTGAGAGGGGAGAAGAACAATGTAATTTTCGGGTTCTCGATGTTTCCGAAGTCGCTGAGACCAGAGAGAGACAGGGAACGATCGCGTTTACATTCTTGTCAAGCATTTCAGTTCCTTTCTCACTCCAATTTGAGGTATACACAAGTGTCGCGATGCTCGTTCTCGCTGCGTAGTGCCGAGTCTCCAGTTCGAGCAGGGAGATTCTTAAGTATTACATGCAAGTCAGGGCCCGTATTTTCCCTTCGTATCGCACAATAAAGGTACAATCGTCTCTTCGTAAATCATGCCCCATGCTCCACTCCTTCACTACCTAACAACACCGTCATTTCGCCCAGCAGTAGGCGGTGGATACTGAGGTGGCTGATACGTTCCCGGTTGCGCATTGCCTCCATAGTAGTCATTCGCAGAGCCACCAGCATTGTTGCCATAAGCGGGAGGATTGTAGGATTGATTCTGGTTGCCGTAATAGCCCTGTTCCGCATAGTTTGGCTTGTTCTCGGTCGCATTCGGATTATACGTGACCGGGCCACGAGCTGCCCAGCCAGTGCCATAGAATGGCTTTCTTCCGTTCTTGCGGCGTTTACGAGCAGAGATGCAACTGAGATTTGTTAGTAAAGCTTTTGTATGAATGTTAAGCGTCGCGACTTACGCAAATAGTAGTGCGATGAGAAGGACAACACCAACTACAACTCCAAGCAGGACCCATCTTCCCCAATTCCCCCATCTGCTGCCTCGGCAGACTGTGCGGCCAAATGTAGTTCTGTAGCAGTATGCCATATTGATGAGAAGGCAGACTTTTGATCGCGCGACTCAGGTTTCCGAAATTTGGTTTGATGGAAGTGCGCGTGTCAGACTAGGAATGTGGGTGTTCTTTGTTTGTATATGTGCCACCTGATGCGGGCAGTGCAGTTGGCAGTCTTGCTCCATTCATGGCAAGGATGACGCTAAAGACTCATGACGCACAGCCAAGAGCACATCCAAGCGTTGCCAAGTCAATTCCGTTTGTTTTCGACGGCGTACTTTGACCGTCTGGCGGTGTCAAATGCAAATTAATTCTTGGTAGTGGCATGCCCTGAAGGATCAGATCGCTTCTCGCAAAACATCCCTTTCCTGTTCCTGCGTGGCAGATGAAGGTCAGATCTGACCTTGTTGTGGCGCGGAAACAATGAGCCGAGGAGACTCGGGGTTGAGGGCTGCGCCTCAGATCTGGGGTCGACGAATCATGTATTATCAATGCGCCACAGTTGCCAAGGATTCGCTTCTGTGCTCAGTCCTGCAAAACACAGTTCGCACAGGCGCATGCCAACCGAGCTTTCATGCCGAGGCCCATTACTTCACCCGAATTCGTTTCTGTGCTCGAGTTGAGGCTCTGTTGTAGCATCGCCTTTCGCCTTCACATGGCCATATGAAGCTTCATCCCGCGAGACTATGCGATCTCGGTAGGACCAAACCCTCAAGCAGAACTCGGCTTCCACTTCGGAGGCATTCTTGTATCGGCGCGATTCTCCACACGCAAGGGCTCTGAAAAGGTGTTCTTGTAGACTTGTTTCAGCCAGATAGCTTCATCGTGTCTAGCGAGCGCCTTACTGACGACCCAAGCACGTTGCAAGCTTCTCCGGAATGTTCTTTCAAAGTAGAGGGGTGGTACCTCAATGAAATCCCCTTGATCTGATGTAGTGCGGATCGCCCTGAGCATCGATACTAAGGGTGCAGAATCTGGAGAAACTGGGTGATAAAGCGCCAGACGGGCTGTCATGAATTCAAGGGACAGCTTGCTCCTGGGACTCCATGGGCCGTGCTCGGCTCCTTTACAGAGTGGTATTTGGGCGAAGAGCCAGTCAAATTATGCTGGGTTTGTGTCATGGTTGTAGACAGTGCACAAATTGTTGACCAGTTGAGAGATCGAGGGCCACACAGAGAGTAATGCTGGATCGACTGAAGGTGTTGTGCGGCCAAGATTGCCTCCAGTAAGGTTTCCGGACCCCGACGATTTCTGGACGCCTCGCTCCTGAACCAGAGTCGTGTGAGACTGCCTCCATGTCATGATATCTCGAAGACAGGTCAGGGCCTGATCCATAGATCTCGTTTCGTGCGAAATTGTATGGGCCACAATCAGAGCTTTAAGCATCAAGTTTCGAAATACAGACGGCCGACCTTGCGTTGCTTCATTAAGTAAGTGTAAGAGCTCGTCATCTATGTCCGTGATTTTGATCCAGTCGACAACCAGATTATCGAGATTCTCCTTGATGGCGAAATAACACAGCATGTTCATGGCACACTGGTCACCTGTCACGAGTCGTACCCACAAGTTGTTGTCGTCGATAATGCGGAGCATCACATGTCGGGCAACGCCAAAATTCTTCAATCTGATAAGTTCTGGACGATCCTTTCCTGGGGTCTTGAAGAACTCCTTCCACATAGCTCCAAGGCTGACTCGGATCACATCGAGTGAAATTTCATTTTCGCTCTTGAGATGTTCTTCGAGAGTATGATAAGGATCTGCTCGACCTGCTTCGAAGCTTTGTAGTAACTCTTGGGCTGCTGTTGATAACGGCCCAAGAATTCGCTCGGAGTACAAGGTGTCACGCGTTCCAGGATTGGATGAGGATATGTAGGCAATTTCCACCTGCCTTGAGAACCCCGCTGGCTGAGGAGTACCCGCAGTGCTCGAGGCATTGCGTAGATTTTGGGTACTGCTGTGCCCCAGAGGCCTGTAGAAAGAACCCATACAGATAGCCATCGCCAGCCTTGTTGGCCAACGAACGCGTGACGACAGTGTCCCAGGCATGCCACCTATCGTTCGGCTGGCTACATGCTTTCCGAACATCCTGCATGCGGTCTTTTCCTGGTCAAGGTCGTCCAAGTAGGGGCGTTGTCTCGCGCCAGACAGGCGTCAGGCGCTACTTCATGCATAAATTCGATGCAGTAGATACCCCAGATCTCGTGTGCTGCAACAATTGTGGTCGAGTGATGTGTCGAAAGATGAAGTTGTGAAAGAGTGTTTGGCAGCTGTAGAAAACTAGGTTCGGATGGCCGTCTGCCGATCCCTGCACCCTTGCAAGCATGCAAGGAACAGTCTTGGCGAGTATCGACGAGCTCCGCAGCATCTCTGCTCCCACCAAGATGTTGGTCACATTCGACGAAGCTTTTTGGGGAACTAAAATGCAGCATTCAGTGAATGTCATTTGTGTCTGCGAGCGTGCTGACTTTGGCCGCATGTTTCTAGGAGTCAGCTAATGGGCGAAGATGCTTTGACGATGCAGGCATCCGAAAAGTCCAGGGCCAAAATCAGACAACTCGAATAATGCCGAGTGATAGACGAACTACTGTGACCGCTCGACAAACGCTGTGAAGGTGCAACAAACAGCCTCGCTTGGTCGCCAAAGAATGGCTCGGATGGAGGCTTTCTTTCCTGAACTTTCTTCACTCACCCAAGCGTCTGATCACGATTCACGGCCGACCTGCAAGACTGAATCCTCCAACAATGTCAGGCCCGTACAGATGCAATGAGTATGGCTGCAACCGTTGGTTCCAAGAGCTGAACGCTCTCGAACATGTCAGTTCGCGTTGTGGCATATGCGATGATTTAAGACTGACTCTGCCAGCACCAAATCACCCATCTGAACCCATCAGTCCACTGCTATGGCTGTACGCGAATGTTCACTACCTATCATGGCATGATCATCCACCTCGAGGCTGGCACCTGTGCCTCTGGTATCAACATCTCCAGAGTCAATCGCATGGCCGCGTGGTGCTACCAGTGGAAGAAGTACACCTCCAAGGACTTCTACTCCCAGCTCTTGAACGAGAACACGGACTATCGCAGCGATCCCTCGAATCATCCGTTCAAGTGCCCAACATGCGAGAGCACATTCCCATTGGTATCCTCGCTCTTCATGCATGTCCACAGTCCTTCCTGCGACCAGACGATAGGAGGCGGCGCCATCGGCAAGCTAAAGAAGTGGTTGAGAAAGAGCCTGAAGAAGTTGAAGGTGCGGAATTGAGGCTGGGACAGTTTTATCAGCAGCAAGCGCCAGATCCCGTACACATACCTGCATCCAGATGGATGGGACAGCTTCTTGCCTGGGACTGCCGATGAGGACACGGACGGCAACTCATACAGACTGTGAACTTGTCTCTGGTTCTTGGTTATCTGCCGAGCTCTTTCTATTGTTACACCTCGGGACGAAAATCTTTTGACGCCGTATGCCGCCGACCAACACCTTCATCGTCTCATCTATACTGGCCTGTTCATCTCATCGAGCCTCAAGCATATTCTGCGACTTTTGATTACTTTCCACCCTTATGGCCATACGCCGACTCATTCAGCGTCTTGCCAAATGGTGCTCCACCTCCAGACTCGACGGCTTTCTGCCCAGCTTGGTGCTCCTTGAAGTGTTCGGTATCGATGCCCTTCGGGTTTAATTGATTCGATGTGACATGATCGGGATCACCTCCTTGAAAGTCAGGTCGCGTCAGAAAGAAGAGCTGCCAATGACAGCAAGGAGGACTGACCTCGTTTTGTTGCTACAGCTGGAGCGTGCGTCTTACTCGCTCCGCCAGCAGAGTATCGATCCGCGATGTTTTGTGATCCGAACGTCTCAATCCTAATATACTAGATCAGAAAAGCTGCATGCGAACAAGATGGAAGGGCATAGCATACGGTCCCGTTCGTTTTGATCCCAAGTAGGCTATCACACCCACTACACCAGCACCAATGGCAGCATTTAGTGGCGTTAATATCTTCGACATGCTGAATAGTGTGATGTGCAAAGTGCTTGTCCCTCAAAGATAACAGCTCCAATACAAACAAAGACCTGATGTACAAGTGACGTAGCTGTGAGTGAGAGAATCAGCAGCAAGGAGCCTCTCAGACGAACAGCAGAGCAATTCTCGAAGACTCTGGTTCTGGCCCGTCAACTGGTCGTCATAGACTCGCGGGTCGCACCGTCCAACCGCCATCTAAGCTTTTCTCCAAACGCCGATACACTTTCTTACCCCTGCCGATTGCGGAGGCGGGTCCGCATGTGACAGCAAAAAGTTCAAACCGACGTCAAGCTCCAAGTGAAGAAGCACAAAATGTCCACACCAAGCATGGCTCACCCGACCCGTATCACAGTCCTGATTTCCGGCTCAGGCAGTAATCTCCAAGCCTTAATCGACGCCTCACATCCACCACCTCAGCCTCCCAAACTCCAAAATGTACAATTCGTCCGAGTCATCTCAGACAGAAAGTCCGCCTATGGTCTCCAACGCGCTGAAAGAGCTGGTATACCGACCGCATACCAAGGCATAATCCCCTACCGCAAAAAGCACCCAGACGATGAAGACTCAGCTCGAAAAGCTTACGACACTGACCTCGCGAAACTCATCCTCGCGGACTCGCCCAACCTCATCATCTGTGCCGGTTTCATGCGAATTTTGACACCAAATTTTTTAAACCCTATAAACGATGCGACGATCCCGATCATCAATCTTCATCCGAGTTTGCATGGAGATCTTGTGGGTGCGCATTGTATTGAAAGGGCTTGGGAGGAATTCCAGCAGGGAAAGAGAATGAAGACGGGGATTATGATTCATTTTGTGATTTCTGAGGTTGATGAGGGGGAACCGATTGTACAGCAGGAGATCAGTATGGAGGGACTACAGACGCTGGAGGAGATGCAGGAACGGGTACATCAAGCTGAACATGTGCTTATTGTGGAGGGGGCTAGGATTTGTGTTGAGAAGGGGAGGAGGCCGTGAAAGGTGGTGGAGTCTGAAGGGTATAATGACATGCAGTGTGGCCTTGTTTCGTCTGGATCAGGAGTGTCCTGGTCACAATGCAAATACCTCGGTCTCCCAGCAAGATGTTCATGTCAAGCCAGCGGGTCACAATCCTTGAGAAAGCATAGGGCATGGGAGAAGACGTAGGAGAATGCCACTGGCCAATTTCTGACCCATTCAAGCGATCAAAATGGCTATATGACCTATACGCTGTTTTCCACGAGCAGTCAAGAGGCATATTCCTAGGGTGGCTGGCACAGCTCCTGCACCACGGACAAGCCCGACCAAAGACTCAGCAAATGCGAGTCGAAGGCGCCCAATCCAGGTGTCTGGATTGATGGGATCCATGAATGACAAATCGGGACACTGAAAATACTTCTGTTTCCGGGACAGTCGCAAGTCTCGGCGATTAATCGATCGTCTCTGCTGTAGCGTAGCACGTCGAGAAGCAAACCCCAACGAGCCGCTTCCGCCCTGACAAGTCTCATACATTTTCCACCTTCTCAACATCAATCCACGCCTTCCTTCTCCCCACACAGCTCACCCTCCTCAAACCAGCCATTCCCACCGGAGCTTCAAACGCCATCAGAATATTGTCCCAATCTTGGCAAAGGTCTATATGACCCGTTCGTGACTACGGAGACGACTTCGAGGAGCAAAAGGTAAACACAACTTTCATTCCATGATATCCTTCATCGAACAGAAACAGCTTAAGCGCAATCACTCCGACAACAATAATTAATCTCCCTTCTCACGAATCATACTCCTTCATACCCTGCGCTGCCTTTGAATTGGTCGGCTGACGGAGGGCCTGTTGGTAGTGATGGAGAAATATGACCACCGGATAAGGGAGAGATCTGTTGCAGCTATAAAAATTCAGAAACTGAAAACGAAAAAGGATGAAAAATCAACTTACAATCTTTTGATCCCTCTCAGACTTCAAAAACTCAAGCAATTTGTTGATTGCTTTTAAGTTCTGATAAGTAGTGATCAGGGCGGCAATAGCGATGAGGAGCGTTGCACCTTGAACGCCTAGTCAATATTCGTCGATTGCTGAGCTCCTCTGTGATTTGGATGGAGTCTGAAAATGTAATGGTGTTTTGTGGATGTTGTAATATGAAGGGTTGAAGAAAATGGACTTACAGGAAACGAGTATTGGTTGCGACATGGTTGCTGTAGTTTCAAAATTGTACTTCAGAGGAAGTTGGAGTGGGCGAAAATGTAGAGAACGACGAAGTTCGGTAGCTTCGCAGGCGCACTCTACGAACAAGGTTGGCCAAAGTTGGCTTCGGCCTGAAGTTAAAGAAATCGGGATCTCAGACAAAGTCGGTACATGAATTCAATCATCACATCAAAGTCTCAATGCGTTGTGAAGAGCACCCTTCCATCCTCCTCAGCCACATCAGATTACGGTGCCTTGGGTATCAATAAGTAATACGTCGATCCAGTCTATACAACCCTCCACTCCTGGGAAGTCTCGCATAGTATCTCGGATCATATACCATCCCACCATCTACTTGCTCAGCAAGATCATACAGGTATGCGCAAAGCTCTTTCAGCCTTTGAGATCTGTATCTCATATCGTTGACTCCATCGATGACTTTCCCAATTGCTCTTATGAGACGGCGAATGTATGCTCTCGATGCAGGTTGGCCGCGGAAGAAGTCATGGATTTGCTCGAATGTGTCTCCGTGTTCTCGGTAGAGATTCGACATTTCCTGGTTCTGGTTGTCAGTACGAGTGAGAGATGTCGCAGGAGTAAATTAGGTGCTTACATATCCTGGGGCGAAGTTCTGCCAGAGATAGCACCACTGACAAATGGAGTGTTGATGCCCGGACTCATAGTAAGGTACGGAAGATCCGTACATGAGTCCATATGATTGACTGTTCGCATCTCCGCAATGTGGGCAGCTGCACCAGCTGAATCCGTAGGATGTCATCAGGGTGGATGGTATGTTTGGTGAATCAGGGCAGATGGATTGAAGAAGGCGTAGGTAGCCACGATTGGATGGTGCCTGTTGTTGGCGCTGTTGATCGATTCAGATTGAGACGAATAGTGTTGGAAGGTGCTGGGTAGTCTTATAACGATTCCAGCGACATGCTGCGGAAGCTGGTATGTCACGCAGTGCTACAAACAGGGCAACGATGCAGACCGCTCGTTCCTCGCTGCTGTGCTGAACCGGTTCATGCCTAACCCCGAGCGGGAGCTGCTCCCCATATGCGCGAAGCAAATAGCAGCTATTTCTGGCCAACGAAGCGGTGTTTGACGTAGCACAGATCGCCCTTGCGTGCTTTGTCACGCTGGGCGAACGTGGTGTTCACGCGGATGCTAGCTTTCGTCGACAGCTCGAGCAGAACCACGAAACAGGAGACGTCGAATGAATCCTGTGACCAAGCGAGGTCGCACTCGTTTGGGCGAAGGCGTGTAACTTGGCGTGCAGTACTAAGCCCGACAATCGTCTCGACCATGGCTATGGTACAAATGACAGTTGGCCTGCGTCAGGTGAGTGGATGCCTTATGCGAGTATGCAGGTCGCACTGCAATCGGAAGAAGATCCGCGCAAGTCGAGGGCTCGAATGTTGCCTGTTTAGTCTGTGAGTTGTGACATGTAGCACTTCGGGGCAAGTGTGATGCCCTAGAGAAGAAGTTATAGCCATATCGGAGACTTATCCTAATAGTTGGACCGTGACTCCAATATCAGAAGAGATGTAATGACAGGGTGACCAAAATACTTGTGATGGAGCACCAGGATTCCTTCCAGCACCATTGACGTAGCGCAATTTCGTCAGCCGATGCTGATAAGAGAGTGCTCACCTGTGTTTCTCCCAGTAACTTGCTGCGGAGTACACTGCGAAGTGAGTACGCGCGGAAACTGTCCGCGATAGAGAGCTGGCTCGTGACTCTTCCACCGCTCGCAGCATGGACTGGTATATGAAGGCGACAAATATTGTGATGCTGTGACACGCCAGCGAAGCTGTTAGACACAACCTCCTGGTTTCGAGAAGCCGCGTGGGCTATCCGGCGTCACCATCGTGAGATTCCAAGAGAGACCAGAGACCATTCAGGCGCATTCTCTGCTGACACCTGATGTCAGTATTACGGCGAGACCAGCAGACGCATGGGTGAGTAGTCTGTGATGCGAAGAACTAGGACGATGCAAGCCGTTCGAGGCCTGGAATCGGTGTTTGGAAAAGGGCACACCCATTCTCCCTCTCATGAAAGAGAGGATGCCAGCGAAATATTGGTGTTCCTGGCTGCTCAAGGAAAGGCACAGCGGAATCTGCGACTGAACCTGCAGCCACTGAGTCTCCTGGGCTGCCCAAACCATTCGCTTGGAATGGACGAAGTGGCTGTGCGAGTACTGGCTGTTTCGGAAGCCCCGATTGTGCGGTGCTGAATTGTCGAAATGGACCCAAGATGTCGGTCGCCGATTTTGTGCACTTGAAAGCTGCGATGCGTCGTACCGAAACATCGCATGAACTGTGCGGATGAGCACATGCCGATCTTCCCCGTCAACGATTGGCAGGGCCATCAACGAGATGACAAACCAGCACGCTGCACGAGCACAGTCCGATATAGATTGAGGAGCACGCAGATGTGATCGCTGAGGCTGATTGCGAGGCGCAGGACTGCCCGACATGGTCTCCGAAGCACGATGTGCTGATGCAGTCTCAGCCAGCAAACTCGCTATATATCAACCCTCGACTGTGATAGCCTTGTCTGGTGCGCAGTGATTGATTTCTGCCATTGCTATACACGTGGCAGATTGTCATAATGCAGCTGTGCTTCTCTTGAATGTCGTTTCTCTAGTTCCTTTGGAGGCGTGTTGCTATCGATGTGGGCGTGACGGGTCGAAGCTGGGTCGTCAGGATTGCAGGAGGGGTGTACGATATTGGAGACTCTCTTGACTAAACAAGCAGCAAGAGACGATGAAGCCGTGCTTGGAGCAGGAGGACTTGAAGGTGTCGCGTGTCGAACCTTCTCATCTCTTCTTCACACACATCATCTTCTTCAAGGAGCCGAGTTTCCGTTTCCGCTCCCAGACGTCCTCTTGAACAACAGAAACATCACAATGTTTCATGCAGAGCGACGGCCTCATCGGTGACACGTATTTTGTCGAGCAGAAGGGCGATAACTGCATGCTGGCGGCTTGATCAGTGATGGGCTTGCTTCCTACTGGCAAAACCCGCTCCGGCCTTACTTGCCGGTGAACACCACTTTCTCGAGAACAGTTACATGTTTACGAAGTGGTTGGGTCGGTAAACCACACTCGCCGGTGATAAATGCAAGCCGCTGGCGGTTCTGCAGGAGTGTGGTTGGGTCGCGCTTTAATTGGCAACGCCGTGCAGACACAGCCACCTAAGGAGGCGGAGGTGAAACTCCCAGTAATCACTGTATGCTTCTACCATATACTAGATCCCACCCATTTGCCACAGTAGAAGCTGTGCACTTCTCACAAACCTCAATCCGATCCTTCGACAGCTTGGCTTGACAGCTTCACCGGTCTGTGCAGCAGAGTTTCATCCAGCGAGATCTTCGACTTCGCTGACAAGCTACCACAATGAGCTATGTGATGCCCAGTAAAATGAAAAGACAGGCGGTACGCGAATACCTTCAAAGACTTTTGAATATGTACTGACAGAATGCAGTTTCCTGCAAAGTATCTTCGCGGCGACGAGGTCCAGTCCAAGATCGACAACACACGAGCCAGCATTGAAGAAGTCAAGTTTAGTGACACGCTCAAAACATGGACATACAGACTGAAAGGTCGAACGGACTTCCTCGAAGAGAAGAAGTTGAGCTTCACATGATAGTACGTGTGTCAACATGCGCCCGCGCATCGTTGTTGGTATCAATCAGCTATACTATGAACATCAAGATTACAATAGCTTTTGTGCTTGAGCATCACTGCAATTTTTCGGCTTGGCCATGGTCAAATTCCTGTGATCTCGGTGTGGCTTGAGGTGGACGGCTCGCTTCAACGGCGCATATGCAGCGGCCTGGGATTGGGCATGTGGCGCATCCATCAAGGCAAAGCTATATTGCAAGGCTGGCGGCTTCAACTTCTCCACGCGTCGGCAACGCTGCTCTTTCATCTCTCAGCTGACCAGAAGCTTACCCGACACAATCTTCACCCTCGATCGCATGCAGCTCTCAAGCAGCCGCTGGGTCGAAGAAGCGAGCTTTGCATTAATACGGGCCGAGCAAGGCAAAGGGCGTTTATGCGCCAAATTAGTGCGTGCGCGCAGCTTATAGGTACTGGAGTAAGGCTCGCCCAATTTCCAAATGGACCATGACCTTGTTCCTGTGGTGCTACGACCGATAGGCTAATATGTCAGAATCAGCAGGAAATTCCCTTTCGATCATGGAGCGAGGAGAGGTTCCCGCGAGTGCTGAGCAAAAATCTGAAAAGGTGGTAGAAGTTCAGGCCTCTGATCAAGACGATTCTGGTGTAGGTGCCCTTGGTGTGAGCTCTGGCGAATGCATCATCGCAGCTGTACTGACATGGATCAGGCAGGTGAAGATCACACTGTCGGTATGCAGAGGTCCAACACCCGCTCTTCTGCTCTCATGAGAAGGATCGAAAAGCTGCGCTTTCAGGTTTTGATCGGCCGATTTCGCGACCAAGAGCAAGAATGTCCGGAACCGACTTCATTCGAGAATGCAGTGGAGCATGCTTTATGGCATATGCGGGAGAAAGTACGCATGCGTGGAAAGCCTCTGCGTGAGTTCTGATCGCATCTATGAGGGAGAGTCAATCCTTGCTGACCTTTTCAAGCGGGATATCCCGAGATGGCCATATTTCTCGGAAGTGATGAGCGCCTCATGATGTGTCGAAGATTTGCTACCATCCAGGCGCGACTTCTTCTAGAAAAACAGGCCGAGATGAGAGAACTCGAAGAAAAATTAGAAGCATTTGACCGTGATGACTTTAACAAGAATGAGATTGGGCGCGACGTGGACCCAACAAGACCAGCAAGACTGACTAGTAGGTATCGACGAGATGAGAAAGAGAGAGATGCGCGCCAGGCTTTCTTCGATCGACTTGAAACCAAATTCCTGGAATACGAGAAGCTCGTATCCGCCGTGAATCGCATGATGTCTTTGGAAAAGCCCGCCTCATATGAACGGAAAAATGTCAAGCAGTTCGCTGAGGAGAGAAAACCATTGGTAACCGAAGAACTGGAGTGGATCATGGATGACCAATATACACAGGATATCGTCACTCTCCGAGGAGCTCGTCTAAATGGATACTTGGTCGCGCGGTTTGAAACATTTGTCAACAAACTTGTGTCCGCACTCAAGTCATCCGGAGGCAACATGCGAGACTGGATCGAGAGAAACTCCCAAGCAGGAAAACTGGCCAGTCAGGTCGGCATGGGAATTTTGATTCTACTGGTTCCCATCATGTTCGTGGTCCCGGTCTATATACTTTCTCTATATGGTGAGAACACCGGGAAAAGCATTGGCATTCTTATAGCCTTTGCGCTTGCATTTGCAGGATTGCTTGCTGGCGGCACACCAGCGAAGCCTCACGAGGTCCTTAATGGATCTGCTGCGTAAGTCCATTTCTTGACACTCAGCGACTGAAGACAAAGCTGACCAGCAGCAGGTACCTTGCCGTCCTGGTTGTCTTCTTTGGAAGCGTGGGATCGAATCGGAATTGATGAGGAGCCTCATATCGTGGTCATGACTAAGAGATTTGGATACTGGCAAAAGATCAAGCAACGCGGGCAAGATTGATCGATATCCTATGCATCACGGTCAAGGCATAGACTTGGCAAACAACAGTCGCTACATTCGAAAAAGGCAGGACGCGATCTTTCTTCACTTTCCCACCATTCTTGTTTGGCTACTGGCTCGCACCCAGACGAATGAGCCATGCTGTCTGATACTCTGCGAGCGTTTGGGAAGTGGAGACGCTACCGATCGCTTGGAACGAGACATCCATTTATTCCGGGCGTGCTGCGAGAGCATGGGCTTGAACAGCCTTCCCTACTTCCTGTACAGCCATGCATGTAATGATCGTCGAGATCCGATGGGTCGTTTTGGCAAGAGCTGCCCTGGCAGAATGAGCTCGGCAGCTTCCCACTCACTCCGTTCACCCTTACGCCTGACAGTTGAACGGACCATGGGGCATAATCAAGACGAGACAACACCAAGATCATATGATTTTGGGCCACCGTGCCTGACTGCAGTTCTGAGGAGATTTCGGACCGATGCTGCCAGGACTTCTGAATAGGACATGCGACCATAAGATGGCTGGTACTTACTACTGGAAAAGGCCTTCACGCATGCTCTCTGTGTCACTCATGGGGGATCCCTAATCTCAAGACACCCGCTCCCAAATCCATAGAAGCTACAAAATTTGACTGACAAGGCTGCAGTCGAAGGCAGGGATGGGCCGTGTGAGCGCACGGACATCGGCCCGTGCCCAGATCTGAACCAAGGCGGTAGCCTTAAAAATCCACGCCCCATGTGCGGCCTCCTTGGAACACGCTTGAGTGTCTTGCATACACTATCATACCTTGCAAGTCACTCATCTTCTCCAGTGCTTCTTCTAGCATGGAAGATCCGGAGTACTTTGACAACGACGTCTACCGGTTCATGCAATTCGAGATAAAGTCAGGCAGTGCACTGACGCTCGCAGTAAGTTCTACACCGCAGGAAATATCGTCGATCTGGACTTGATATCGGACGAAGATACCACTCGCAAAATTCCCGTCAAAATTGTCGACATACACCGACCTTTCACACTGTCGTGTGTCTTGACCGTGGAGATTTCCGGACAAGATATCGGGCATGATCAACCAGTTGTCCAAGCCATCCTGAAGTTGTACGACCGTCGATTTGCAGAGCAGCTGCGTAAGGACGAGAGAATAGGGCCATGGACTGAGGAGATCGAAAGCGCCTTTTCCGAACTGGTTCGTGGCGGGAACGCAGCCGAGTTCGTCCGAAAGTTACGCGAGGAAGACGATTTCGAGGAGCCGGATGAAGGCTGGTCGCCTGCCGAGAACGAAGCGTACCTTCACAACGAATGCTCTGAACTGTTCTTGACAGAGGTCAAAGCGTATACAGTCCTGCAGACATTCCAAGGGAAGCAGATTCCAAAGCTTTATTCCGCGGTGACGTTGAGAACCGCGGAAGCCGGAGAATCCGACCAGGAGAAATTTCTGTCCATCAATGGAGTCCTAATCGAATACATTTCAGGACCAACAATCTCGAACATGACCGAGAGCGTTCCCAGAGGGAGCTGGCAGTCGATCGTTGACCAAGCCGTACAGATCGTGCGTAGCTACTCACAGCTGGGAATTCTGAACAAAGACATCCGGCCTACAAACTTCATCGTCAACGACGCAGTCCCCGATGGCGATGACCATAGAGTTGTTATGCTGGATCTCGCTCTATGTCGATTCCGCAAGCCCGAGGAGTCTGAAGCAGAATGGGGTCGCGAGAAATGGTGCGAAGATGAAGAGGGTGCTATTGGCAGGGTGATGCAAACGAGGTTCGCTAAAGTTGGCTTCGAGCTGAACTACAGTCATTCACATCAGTGGATTGAGTGGGCGCCTGGAGAGGATGACGATTGATGTACTGCTCCTATGCGAACCTCATCTCTCTAATGTGCGAACGTCGTAGGACGTCTCGACATGGATCCTATCGGGCTCTTTCAGCACTGACTCCTGTCTTTCCACATCAGCCATCTCGGACACAATCCATGCTTCAGAGCTGCGACGTGGAGTGATCGGACTCTCTCGCCACGAAGCCTCTTTCTCGGTCGACTTGGAGCTGCGGCTTCTCAGGTGCTCCAGCGAAACTACTCGCTTGATGTTATACAGCACTTTTCCAGGGGTCATGCCAGCCACGAAGTACCATATGGATGGCAGGCATACGGATACGAGACCAAGACCACCTTCGAGGACAGCGTAGTACTGCCGTTGGGTGTTGACGACTGCAATGGTCAGTTAATCTCAGAAGGCGTGAGAGGAAAACTTACGATATTCGTCCTGGTCGTTCGCTGATCGACCTTTGTTCACCGACAAATTGTATTCTACCATGCGCGCACAGCTAGCTCCGACGCCACTGCGAAATGTCAACAAAACGGGATCAGAAGAGCGATCGTTGCAAGAAGCCTTACCCGAGAGCAAGCAAGAAGACGCCACTGACAGCGACTTTGCGAGCTTTGTTCATTGACAGTGACCAGATCTGGAATGTGTCAGCCTAGACCACATCGCTCATGCCTGATGAGCACATACCATAGGGAAAGCAAGACTGATGATAATCACGTCCAGAATGAAGTCCGAGATGCTCACAGCGCGGAAATATGGATAGTTGAGCTTGCACTCCTTCGTCCTTCCCTTGATCACGGTCCATTCGATCGTGTTATGCTTGCCGCAGATATTGAAGGTCATGATACAGAACGTCACAATCCATGCCGAGACGATAGCGATCATAGTCCAGGTGATGTAGTTGAGAACATGAGTCGGCTTCGCTCTCGTGCAGAACAATCTTCTGTAAAAGAAGAGAGCACTCAACTTCACAGTGCCGAAAGTCCAGGCCTCGAGGATGTTGAGGGACAGGAACACGCGCTCCATCATGGGATGCTGAGCTGTTTGAATAGCTTTATCGGCGGGCTTGTGGTAACCGATGAAGTGGTGCGTCATGCCTGGTTCATTCTTGTCAGTCTTGCTCTGGTTGAAGTAGGATATATGACTAACGAACCATAGATGAACAAGGCCTCAATTCCCACAAATCCAATCCATGATGCCAAAGCCGCATAATCATCTGGACCTACGCCAGCTTTCTGCTTATACCGTGCGAGAAATCGCAAAGCTATCGTCACAGTCGTGAGAAAGAGAAACACCGCAGCCAGCGACGCTGTACCGGCGAGCGTCTTATCAAGGCCAGCCATGAGTGCTCAAAGATAGGATTCGGTGGTGCAAGGTATCGATGATGAGCAACAATAGAACCACATGGGAAGATAAAAGACGCATGAAGCAACACTCTCGGTACGAACATGACAGCCACTCTCAGCTCTTCGCAAACCGATGCAACCTCGTGCACGCCACGCGCGAACTCAAGCAAAAGTCGTGCTGTGCCGTGGAAGTACTTCATGAAACTGCTTCGGATAGTTGATCACTACGCGGTTTCAACTCTGCTATTGAGCTCTACCACCAATCACAGCATGAACGGCAGGCTAAAGGTGGCAATTCCTGGTTGCCCTTTCCCTCGCCGTGAGGGGTTCAAGTGATGTAAATAGCAGGTTAACCTTAAAGCGCCTCTTACGAGCTTAAGTGCAGTGATCTACACAACGAAGGATTGGTAGGAACAGGAAGCTTTAGACCATCCCGCCTCGTACATCAAGGATTCAAGATTGAAATGTGCCGGATTCACTCAGATGTTTCGGCATCGACATCGCACTCTATCTACACATCGCAAAGTGTACAGACTCGAACGGACTCCGAGAACCTATACCAAGCACGCCAAGATCAATATGCAATTCACGACATTTCTATCACTTCTCATGGCTACGCTCGCCATCGCAGCTCCTGTCGCGAAAGAAGAGGATACTGCTGTGGTTGATATGGTTGAGATTGCGAATAATGGTGAGCTCGAGTCTGCCACTTTAGTTTCACTGGGAGCGTTGCTGACGATAGTCTGAGCAGATAATACGGCACAAAGACGAAGTACGGAGGACACAGCTGTAGTCGACATGGTCGAGATCGCGAATAACGACAACACTGCTCCTCAGAGGAGGAGTACGGAGGATTACGCTGTGATAGATATGGTTGAGATTGCAAACAATGGTGAGTATTGCAGCGAACTCCCCTGCCGACCAGAGTGTCTGTACTTACTTGATGGCAGATAATACCGAGCCTAGATCTTGATTGAGATGTGTGTCTGTGTGGTGATGTATTAATGAGGGATTTAAGGGAAACATGATGGCGCAACTTGTAGAATTCAAAGATATCCCTCGCTTGAACAAAGCTGGCATTGTATTTTACTGGAGAAGACACATGTGGAGCACGACTGAAATGAAAGTCAAGTGTGAACATTTTGTGTCAATTGAACTATGTAACGATGAGCAATCCTCAAGCTAATTCATGACCATCCCAAGGCGTGCTTCCGTCTGGGCAGTTCTTATATCGATCGAGCAATGGAACGAAGTGGTCCAGTGGTCTTCGATAGCACGCCGAATTCTCAATCGCAAAGTCACGCAGCTGGTTCCAATCGCGACCTACCAGCAAAGATGTCAGTCAAATGTCAATCGCGAAGAAAGGACCTCTCACTTACATTGCCTTGTTTGACCGATACCAGAGAAGAATGTCGTGCTGTTCTCTTGGGCGTGCAAGTGACCGGTGTAACGAGGAGTATCATCCGCATTACACGTCGTATCTTCTCTCAAAACGTGAAGACAATGTGTGACATGAGGGAAAGGCCAGCTCTGCTCTTTGCCGTCACGGAATTGCATAAGTGAGTCTCGGAGGACGAACTTCGCACTGTTAGCATCATGTCGGAGAGTTTGAGTGAGCAGTTTGCTTACGACGCAGTGAATTGAATGGAAGCCGTGCAAGACATAAATGCTCTTGGAATCGTCCCAAGGCCAGTGCATTGCTGTTGGGATGCCCTTTGAATGAGCAACGTCGTTGTCTAAAGCGACCCAGCCCAAATTCCAGTCATATTCGGGGTTGTCCCACATTGGGTCGTCAATAGTGCGGTCATCGTGGGGGATCTCTAGGTTTAAATTTCTCTCGAGACCAACTGCCATCAATGTCAGTCTGGTTTGCGATATTGGTTTCGGTATGCTTACCATAAGTCGGATCGTGGCCATGTTCCTTCACATATTGTATCCTTGCGAAAAGAATGGCATTGCATGCGATCGAGAGTATCAGAAGCGCAGTAAGTGTTATCACCGTACGCAAAGACTGTCTAGCTTCATGCCTTTGCTCGTGGCAGTGGCATCTCGCATCTTCGTTGCCTTCCTTCGAGAACGTGGCAGTCGATTGGCTCAATGGTTCGTACTTCTGCGAGAACATCTTGAATGTTGCTGTCGGCCAGGTACTGCTGAATGTCTGAGGGAGGCGAATTTTGAGGAGCGCAAAGGTCTCTTCGAATCCTACCGCGAGTATCGTACTTTGGCTTCAATTGCCTCTGTCTCACCTTCCAGTCCTGCCATCATAGTGCGTACGAGGTATCTGCTAGCCGCCACATATCACGCCGGTCCCTCTTTTAGCTCGGAGATCTTCGAGGAATGGCGCAGGCCGAAGCGGAGGAGGAGGAGCTGAGGATCAGCCGCAAGCCGAATCACGAAAGCTCCCTGGGGCCAAACATGATCTGGCCAGACTCCAGCCTCGCCATTCGTGCCCACCTGCACGATGTCGACTGAAGAGCTTGTCGCAAAGAAGAGTCTGCCGAGTTGATTGGCGAAGCTTGGATGGCCCTGGTGATCGGCAAATCCTTCAACCTTCCTGGTTGCGGCGTCAACGGCGCATCAAGAGTCCAGTTATTTTCCCTCCGAATCCTACCGCACCTACCAAGTGCGATCATGGATCGACTTCCAGATGCCGAAACATGGCAAAGCTCGAATTCGGGAGCTGTACTTATGGTACAAGATTTGTAAATGCCTAAAGAGGACAACCGGGATATTGTCGACATGTGCAGATGCGAATCCGAACTGACTGAGAGGCAACCTCGACCTCAAGCAGAATCGAGCAATACCTAAGCATACAACTGTGTTTCTCTCTTTCCAGAATATTGCGACCATGGGATCTATCGGAGAAGAAGCCACCATCTATGGCGAGTTCATGCACCCGGTTATCACAGCAGAAACCAAGAACAATGATCCCTGGCAGAGGAATTACAACGCACCGCCACCTTTGAAACCTCTTGTACCAAGAAGATATCCCTTGCACGACATCCGGCCCAAACTGGCAAGCACATCGCCAGAAGAACTCCTGCAAAGTCATGGCTTCGGAGTTGTAAAACATCATTCCTCGTTCCTGGACCAGCTGAATGGGGAAGAACTTTCCTCACACGCCATAGCCGAGACCTATCACCCGGAAGTCGTCGATTTGGTGAAAAAGACGACAGGCTGCAAAGAGGTCTTCATCGTTGGCAGTGTCTTTCGGCAGGGCAAACGTGCTCCAGAAGCATACAAATTACCTACCGAGCGCAGAGCCATCTCGCAAGCTGTGGACCAGCCGCAGTCTCAACAGCAGCATAAGCTGGCAGGACAATCGAAACTCCAGCTTGCCGCGCCAGTTCGGGTTCCGCATATGGATTCTACACCTTTAGGTGCTCGACAAACTATTCGTTTTGAGCAGAAGGCGATGTACGATGTTGCTAAACGTGCTGGAATCATCGATGCCGAGGATGCCATTTATCAGAATCCAGTCACGAAAGAATCTGATGACGCTATAGCTGAGCGGTATGATGGTCCTCGCTATGCGGCATATAGTATCTGGCGACCCTTGCGAAAAGTTGGTCGTGATCCGCTCGCTGTAGCTCCGAGGAAGAAAGGTCAGGCGACCACGACGGGCGGTGACTTCGTGCATCACTTCTATGAGAATAAAATCCGTGGCGACGAGGAGCTTAAAGGCGATTTTTTGAAAGAGTATACGATGCTTGGAGTAAGCAATGCCGAGGCGCGAAGCGAGGATGTCGATGATGATGCTATCAAATGGTATCATGTGTCTGAGCAAGAACCCGACGAAGTCCTCTTCATCAAGCTATTTGACAGTTATGCTCTGGGGATTTCTGCTCAGCATGCTCCTGCGCCTTGGCATGGCTCTCCTGAGATTGGCGATGCGGCGACGAGCGATGAACCGAGGGAAAGTATCGACATTCGTATCGTGGCATTCTGGTGAGGGAAGTCTAGAGACTGGGAGATGTCTGTGGCGCCTGAGATGTCGAGAAGCGGATTCTCTAGATCCCATGAGGTCGCTCCCGCCGGGCGCCATCATGCAAACACTTCGTGCCGCGCAGTATGATGAACTCGTCGCTAAACTCTCTTGTGTTTTGGTCCTTCGATGAAAGCATCACTGCGTTCCCTCCAGAACGTTTTCTCAAACTTCGGCATTCGGACAATACGTTCGTTGGAGGTCTGGCAAGTCGGGGCTTGGAATTCCTCGACCAGTGGCATTCACCCGCTGGCGAGAATGGCGCATTACGCCGATAAAAGATGGACTAACAATTTGTGGCCGGAATGACGTCCAATGCATGATTGCGGTGATGTGGCAGAAAGAAGATGGCAGAGCCAGGATTGAGGTCTTGGCAAAACCGTGCCACTTGTTCTCCTTTCTCTCTCATCAACGCCTGTCCTGCTCGACAGAAACAGCATGAAAGCGCAATGGTTAATCAATTCCCCTTCAATATCAGTGCATGACACAACATTTTCTTGATGCACGTTGAGGGCCTTGAGTTTAGCGAGGAACCGGATTCAATTTAGAATCTTCTTCGAGCAGACCGGATCCCAGGACGCTCCATGTCTACGAACTGCCTCCAGAGTCCAAGCATGGACAGGTCTCCACCAGTCTATCTTCAGGATTTCACGGCTATGGAAGGCACAGAAGAATCCGCAAGACGGCATGAACTAAGTGCAAAGACGAAGAAGACGGACGTGATAGTTCTTGAGCACTTTCGGAAGTGCAGTCTTGATTCATGTCGTTGGGCGGCCGTGATATAAGGCTATCGCATACACAATATGAACTGTTCCACTGAATTTCCTTTTGCACCGCATCAAGCTCTCGACAAAGTGTGTCCGCCCAATGATCCCATCAGTCGTCAATCCATTCACTTGAGAATTCCTGCCATTCGGCGAAGTGATGCGTGAAGCTTTTTTGGCTTTTGTGTGGGCGGCCATTGGTCGTCTGAGTCAAAGGTGCTCTGCTTGTCCCGGATAGGAGGAAGTTGGCTCGTTGGAGTCGGCGTTGCTTTGGAAGGTATTGGTCATTGCAAGTGATTGGAGAACTTCCTTCATCTTCAGTTGGAGAGGAATCGAGCAAGACGTTCGCCGTCGTCGGATCCGCGAAGTCTTCTCAATTCAAGCGGAGCTTCGGCTGGCACAGCAGCGACTGGTCGTGGTCCGGACATGCTTGGAGCACGGCTAGTAGCAGCACTTCCATTGCTGGAGACGTTGCTCAGGAAGTTACCGTTCTTTGGCGACAAGACAAGCTCCTCGACGGCAATTCCCTTTTCAGCGGCCATGGCTGGTGATGGCAATGGAGATGTCGATGGCGAGAGAGATAGCCACTTCTCAGTTGTTTCGTACTTTGGAGAGGTAGAAGGTGCAAGTTGAAGCCAGGTGCCGGGGACCAAGCCAGTTCTTAAACGTTGAATGGGGGATTGTTGAGCTGCAGGTTGCTTGTTCCAAAGGCCCGACATTATACTTTTGTATTCGGTCTTATTATGTGGCTTGATTGGTAAGTTGAGAGGTGGTGCGATGAGGTGCAGATGGTCTTATTTCTGGTGTGACGTGTGGTTTGGTGTGCAGTACAGGTCTGCTCTCACCTTTGGGGGTACCGCCTTTATACATATCAGCATCATACGATTGACACGAAACCCAGGCTTCCCAGTAGACTAGCAACCTCCCACATCTCCACACACTGGAAGCTCCAAGTGGGATGAGACGCCAGACATGCCAAGGTGATGTTTGATAACGCCGAGAGATGCGTCGCACACGACAAGGCGGATGTCATGGGGCATGTGACCAAGAACAAGGCGATGAGGTGCAGCCAAGAATGCTCAAGGTGTGGGAGTTTCGTGGAAGCTGTTGCCGGGGCAAGGATGGCACCTGCGTCTAAGATTGTTGGAGCCAATGGCAGGGCCTGGAGACATCGAGCCGTGGACTGTCAAGACTTTCGGGCCAAGCCTTACCAAGAGTCTTAATGAAAATCCCTTTAGACCCGCTTCCCGTAACTGCTTGTGTCTTCTTATTTTCACTCCTTTTTTGGCGACGGACATCCAGCACAGCCGACGGGACGGTGAGATAAGGACACTGACTCTCCGAGAAAGCCAAGAGATCTGGATTAGCAAGACGTTTGATGTCTCATCTCCAGAGATTCGGCAGCTTGGCAGGTCGGGCCTTTCTTTGGAGCGACGTTTCGTCTTGCGTCGTGGGGAAACCAGAGTCCGCAATTGGTTGCCTGCATGGATGTCTACAGAAACAAGCCAGACACAGCTATTGATTGGCATATCTTCGTTCTTCGCATCGCCTTCTCAGACCCATTATCAGAAAAGGAGCACTGTACCTCCGACGAGCTTGCGAAAAGCCAAGCTCCCACGCATGAGATGCCAGCTCATACATGCTTTTGGTGGTACAGCTGCGTGATGGCCACCTCTCTTCTGCACGAACGCTGCTGACGAGTGTGGTACATCCGGGGATCTGACGAAATTGTACCGTGGCATGACTTGCATGAGCACCAGGCACTACTCCACAGTACTGCAGCAGCTTACACGATACTCTTTGTCGGCGATTTGTGAGCACCGTGATGAGCACACGAGCTGTGTGAGTTGTGAGACGGAAAGCACATTCCGCTGACATCACAGGCACGGACAAGCGACCGCCAAGAAGATGTACCTGGCGACAACTCATCAGGGAGGCGCGTCAACGTTCCAGCTATCTTTTTGACATCGCACTGCTTAGAAAGCTTGCGAAGCCTGCCAAGAGAGACTGTTCCAAAGCCTTGTCACAGCCTCTTTGCCTAGGAGACATTCCTTGCAGGGACAAGGCGGACCGGAGCTCTGATGCCTTCGCAGCGGGATAAGATCGATCGTTTTGGCCTACACTGGGTTGATGATCGTGGAATTCCTCTGCGGTCAATAAATCTGTGGGTTCCGAGTTGTCTACTTCTCGAACTCTGATGCTTTTATTTGAACTTGGACAACCTAACGATCTACAGCAGCCACCATTTCATCGCCATACCTTGACTCAATCGCGCTACGAAGAAATTGAGAGAATATGGAACATTCGACCAAGGGTTACTTGGCCTACGTAAGGCACGTTATATCTACACTCTCCTACGAATTCTTCTGGCCGCCCAGCTCGCGTACAATCTCGTGCACATCCTGCTCTGGAACAGCCTTCAATTCCTTCCGGCGAAGGTATGCCCCAAGCAATGGTACTTTCAGGGCCATCGATCTGATGCAGCGTGCAAATGGCAGCGCGCCGGTCCGTTCCTCGTACAGCAGGCAAGCAACAACAAAGATGATGAAATCCCAGTACACATTGTACGAAATGACAGAGCCGTAGGTCGCGGTATTCTGCCGTCCCAGGATTGCATTGAACACATCCCAACCATTGTCCGTCTCAGGATTGCAGCAGTTGACATGCCACACAGTTTCTCGGATGTCGTAGGAGCCTGGCCCATTTCCTGCTTCCGCCACATCGCTGCCCGCCTTCTGTGCAAAGACGTGGTATTGCAGACTCCAGATCGATTTTGAAAACATCCCGGCTGCGATGAGGTACAGGACACAAGTCGAGAAGATCATGAATATGCGAATCGACATTGCGTTGCCGCCCTTGTACAGCAGTAACCCTACTGCGAGTCCAGCCAACAGTCCAGTCACCACAGGAAGCGGAAATGAGGTTGCTGGGTAGCCAAGTGATACGCCACCGACAAACACGACAGCCTCGACTCCTTCTCGCATGGTCGTGATGAATGGTAGCAGGAACATGGCATACTTCTTGCCCAATTCGCCAAGGTGGAATCTGCCTTGGCGTTCTTTCTTTGACGCTACGAGGGCTTGAGCAATCTTGATCCTCCACTTTTCCTGCATCTTGTTGATCCGCAGTAGAGCCAAACCCATGATTGTGATTATCACACACGCGATCATATAGAAGATTCCTTCCCAAAGATCCTCCGACTCCGCCCAGATGTCGTGTCCCAGGCCATAGAAGACTCCGATGAAGGCGCCTCCGATAACGAGACAACAAAATATGCCGGAAAGTGCGCCGAACCAGACTTGCTTTACCAGCCGCTTGTAGATGGATTTCTCTTGATCAGGCTGGCCGAGCGACTGCTTCAGAAACGATAGCAGGACCGAGACGATGATGACTGCTTCCAGGCATTCTCGAAAAACGATGAAGAAGACTTGCACTGCGAATACCTTTGAGCCGTTTGCCATGTTGAATGATCACTTCTGAGGGACGTAAATGTCCAGACTCGCAGATGTGAAATGCAGCTCGAGAATTATCTTAGATCCGAGCGATCAGCATTCGAAGGAGAAAGTTCGATAGCACGCGCCTAGAAAGCACTCTCTCCCCCGCTTGCTGAGATGATCATCGGAGTTGTGCCCAGCTCACCGGCGTGGGAAAACTCATACGGCGATGCAACTCGAGGTATGGCGATTGGACATGCTGATTAAATTTGATAACGATTATCTGATAAATGGCATAGATCGTCTCTACCGTCCTTATCTGATTCTGATTACTGGTGCTTGTATTGGTGCTCACAACAAGACCGCAGTCTGTGTACTGCAGCCACAATCCCGTTTTCATACGCATGGCCACGCGTCCCAAGCTTTGCTAAGCTTTCTAGGACGCAGGAGCAAAGCTTAGCTTCGAAATGTCCAACCGGACAACGATCTGTTCAGGCATAGTGGTGCCAGCGCCCACACTGTCAGCACCGAGCAGCTTCGAGATGTTCTCGATCGGCATCTTATCTGATCACTTGCCCCAACCTGAACGCTGATCATAGAACCTTATGGAGGACATGCAGTGGGTTGTTCATTGGCACAGCATTGACTGTAACCACATACTACGAAAGCGGCGTTCGTTGGTAGGACTTCCTGAAGGTTGCTGGCTCTTCTTGACGTCTGCGAATCTTGAAATTGAAGAAGACCACAGAGCGTGAACTTCTGCAAAAGTCAACTGCTATCTTGGCAGGCGAGCCTCCACCTTTTCTCCGTACCAGCGGCCATGGCTCGAACACCTCTCACAGCGTGCATAACGCTTCTGGCGACAGTCATTGCTACAATTACCGACGCTGCCGCTGTCACACACAACTTCAATGTTAGTTGGGTGACAGCGAACCCAGATGGACGGGCCGAGCGCCAGGTCATTGGTATCAACGGACAATGGCCATTACCTGTAATCGAAGTCAACAAAGGCGATCGACTTATCGTGAATATGCACAACGACCTGGGCGACAAGAATGCGTCTATTCACTGGCATGGAATGTATCAGAATGGCACCAACTCGATGGATGGTGCAAGCATGGTCACACAAGGTCCTGTGCCGCCAGGATACGACTTCACCTACAATTTTACAGTCGACCAAAACGGAACTTACTGGTATCACTGCCACGTCGACTTTTGCTATCCAGATGGCTACCGACAAGCCTTCATTGTCCACGACAAGGACGCCTACTTCCTTGATGAGGTGGAAGAGGACCTCACCATCACGATGTCCGACTGGTACCATGAACTTACGGAAGAACTCGCGCCGTCCTTCTTATCCCTTTATAACCCTACTGGCGCAGAACCAATACCGGGCTCATTCCTGTTCAACGACACATTCAACACGAGCATTCCTGTCAAGCCGAACAAGACATATCTGCTACGAGTGATCAATCTCGGCGCATTTGTCGCCCAATACTTCTATATTGAGAACCACACATTGACAATCGTCGAGATCGACGGCGTATACACAGAGCCAACGCAAGCGGAAATCATCTATGTTTCTGTCGCCCAAAGATATGCGGTCTTGGTCACGACGAAAAACTCCACAGAGAAGAATTTCCCCATTGTCACCATCGCTGACTCAACACTGTTGGACACCATCCCGCCCGACCTCAGATTGAACAACACCAACTGGCTAGAATACAATAGCGCAGCCGAGCACCCACAGGCCGACATCACCGTCTCACAATCATCAGACCTCGTTCCCTTTGACGACCTCACGCTCATCCCGTACGACCGCATGCCACTCCTCACCAATCCAGACCTCACCCTCAACCTAACCATGAGCCTGGGCGACCTCGAAAACGGCCTCAACTACGCCTTTATCGACGACATATCCTACACAGCCGCCAAAGTCCCAACCCTCTACACAGTCATGTCCTCAGGAAACCTATCCTCAGACTCAAAAATCTACGGGGACTTCACCCACTCCATGATCCTGCAACACAACCAAGTCGTAGAAATCATCCTCAACAACGACGACACAGGTTCTCACCCTTTCCATCTCCACGGTCACAATTTTCAACTCATAGACCGCTACCCGGCCCTCAATGGACCAAATTTCTATTCCTTGGAATCTGCTCCTGCAGGCGTCGTCTACACTGGTAACACATCTGCAATGCCTACTTATCCAACCCGACGAGATACCTTCGTTCTTCCACCCCAAGGCTACTGGGTCATTCGTTTCGTAGCCGATAATCCTGGAGTCTGGTTCTTTCACTGCCATATTGATTGGCATTTAAGTCAAGGTTTGGGAATGCTGATGATTGAAGCTCCTGAAATCCTTCAGACCCAGAAGTCTAGTATCCCACAACAGCATTTTGATGTCGCGAAGGCGGCGGGCGTGGGGATTCAGGGTAATGCTGCTGGGAATACGGAAGATTTCTTGGATTTGGATGGACAGAATGTTCAGCAAGGGAATATTGCGGCGGGGTTTACGACGAGGGGATTTGTGGCTATGGTTTTTAGTTGTTTGAATGCGGTGCTGGGACTCGTTGCGATTTCTGTGTATGGGTTTTTGGAGCCTAAAAGGAAGAAGGATTTGGGTTGGCATCGGGCTGGTGAGGTTGTTGATCGTGGGGAGGAGAATAGAGGTGTGCTGGGTGGTGGAGGGAAGGCTGGAGAGACTGAGGGCGAGGGTAAGAAGGTCTCGCATCCGGGGGTGCAGAGGTTGCAATCGGCGGAGATTAGTGAGTAAACGAAGGTCAGTCTGTTAAAGATCTCTTCTGGGTTTAAGCATTATCATCCTCATCCCAACTTCTCCTGCTCTTCTTCCGATATGTCTCGACAAGTCCATCTTTCCTATATTTTGGCCTTTCATCGCATGCTCGCTCTTCAAACTCATCTCGCATTGCCCTTTGCGCCTCCATGAAGTCCCTCAACTTCCTTTTTCGGCTCGAACTAGGAGTGCCCGAAGGACTACTGTAAATACTCATCTCCTCTGGCGTATACTGCCTCGAAGGAGGCGTCCGCACTTCCGGACTGGCGAGCGATCGCCTAGTCCCGAAGCGATAGTCATTCAGCCTAAGTCGCTTGGTCCTCCTCCTCTCTGAGTTTTGTCTGGAACTTGCGAGATCTGATGCACCTCGATCTCCTTTCCTATCGCTCTCAACGATATCATCACCCACACCGCCACCAATTGGCCTCTTTTCCAAGTCGACTCGAGAACTCTCTGGAATCTGCGCACCACGTCTTTCCAGCTCGTCTCGCATTTGAATACAGATGTCCTCTATCATCTCTACATCTCCCATGGGCCCATCTAGAGTGGAATTTTTCATTTGATCCCAGCGTTCCTCGGAAGTGTTCGTGAACGTCAGAAAGTGGTTGGCTTCCTGAGCTCTAAGCCTGAATTCTTCGTCCGCAAGGAGCTCCTGGCGCGCGACTAGTTCGTGGCGAGCGGCCATATATCTGTGCTGAAGCCTCTCGATCGACAAACTGGTCAGTTCTAGGTCTGGCTGCGCCTCGTCGATCGATGGTTCCCGCGATCTGGACGATAGATTATCCGAAAGCGCATTTCGCTGGAGCAGAGGTCGGATGTAAGACTTGATGCACGCTTGTTCTATTTCCTCCAAACGTACTTTGCTGAGTCTGAGGGTCTCTGCAAGCCGTGCTCGACGTTCGCGACGTCTTGTATCTTCTCTTCTCAATTTCCTGTCGTGATCAGAAGATAGTTTGCTTTCTGGCTGTGAGTTTCGCAGGTGAATCAACTCCTTTCCTCTCTCGAGAACCAGGTTATGCTGATCCAGTGCGACCCTAATACCAATGCATCCCGCATGCGTCAGACACCAAGCCTGACCGAAGTTCTCTAGCAGACAGAAGTCAATATATTTCTGACCATTCCTGTAGATCCTCGCCCATGTCCCGGAAATCTCGCTCTCTAACCGCACCGCTTTTGCTTTCAGTTCATTCTGTTCCCCGATGACTTCGTCCAGTTCTGCCTCGCCCTCCGTCTTCGTGTCTGACCAGGTCTGAGTGTCCATTATAAGATCGGCCCTGGTCGCGGATTCTGCTCGACGAAGATCGCACTGCAACCTGTCATTCTGACTTTGCAACGTCGATTGTTGAAGCCGAAGATGTGCCAGGTCTTCATGCACCTGTTGCAATTCCTCCTGACATCGATTGAGATTGTCGAAAAGTTCCAAATATTGGGTGCCCAAAGCAGTGGCAGAGATGCTCACCGTAGGCAGTACGAAGTCGGTGCTGGTCTTGGAAGGAAGTTTCGGACTGCCAGATGCCCTCTGTTCTGGTATTGCAGGATTCCAGATCTGCAGCCATGCTTGATGTACCTCGCGTCCAGCACCGATGATTGCCGCTCGAAAATTATGATACCTATCCATCGAGAGACTGAGAAGCGAAGATTCAGATCAAGATCAAAGCAGGAACATGAAATTCGTTTAACGAGACAAAGAGAAAAGTCCCAATGCAGCATTTAGTGGTCTTTGTTACAATCTCACGAAGCCAGACGCCAAGTCTTGATCCATCAAATGGCGATGTGCAAAGCAGTGTTGTCTAGCAGGTATGTTCGAAGTGACTGTACCGTATTGTAGCTTGCATGGCACTATTGAGTTGACTCCCGACTTGTCGCCCAGGCAGATCAACTTCGAATGCCCAGATGGGTATCTTAGGACACGCGTTGCGGCCTAGGTGCTGGACTCACACCTCTGCGGTGAGCGCTGTGAGAGCAAGAGCATCATCGTAGCAAGAGCGCGACCAGTTTTGGCCACAATGGCGGACTTACCCATGCAGATATTATCTGTACGGATCGAGCCCTCTCGACGTGTGGGTATCTAGTGACTGTCTGCCTTGTAGAGCGTTCCTTTCCTGCGGGCAGAAAGGTGAACTCAAAGGTCGAGTGAACCGGACCTCACTTACCGTCCGTGCGTCAACCTAAAATCTGCGCCCCAAACATTCCAGCCTTGCACGCTTAACTTCTTCTCAGCTTCAGACGACTCGAATAGCCCATACACAACTCCCTATCACTCCCTATCGAGCACAACGCCTGAGATCAACCATCACGAAGCGCGCCAACATGCGGCGATCTGCAAAGCAATTCCAGATACGCGGCATCGTGCAGGGCGACTACCGTAACGAGGATGACACGATTGAGGCGGCGGTCGATCGTTTCACCGGCATTGTTGTAGAGAATGGGACATTCGTTGAAGGCGGCAAGGAGCCAGACGAGGCGACGAAGAATGTCTTTCGCAACATGCGCACACACATCACAAATCCCGACCTTCTCGCACACGCCGCCGCCTCTATTCGACAAGGGAACCTCAAAAAAGCCGAGTCGGTGGCAGCTGGCGCGGGTCTCCTCAAGCTGCTCGCAGATATCAAGAACAGACCAAATATCATCCAGGTGCGACCAGACGAGGGAGTACCAGGCAGCGAGGTGGATTTTCGAATGACAGATGACGCTGTTCGCAACTACGACGCGATCCAACCTGGAACTTTTGGGTACATCTTCAACCTCGAGCGTCTGAGAGAGCACGGCGACTGGGCGGATGGTCGCTTCGTCTCGACTCCCTCGACACCTGGCAGCGACAAGCCCTACCGTTTCGCCTGTCTGGCCAAGTATGAGGATACATTTGCGTACTGTATCTTTGAGACTCGAGGAGGGAGAGGAGCCAACGGTATTCCACAAGACCGACGGTCCATGTGGGCTCAGGTGCGCAGTGAGGGAGACTTGCTTCCTAGTACCGATGACCTCCAAGATCTATTCTACACCGAGAATTTTCCAGAGTGCGAGGATGGCAGTGGACTGGTCAATTTGGGAGAGATCCGCCGGGCTAGTTTTAAGGACTACATGACGATCATTCCAGAAGCGCGGTTTACACCAGAATCTGTCGTGCGACTTGCAGCTCGACTCGATCATGGTCCGGATCGAGTTGGATGGGCTTCTGCGCTTATCAAGAGCGCTGGTATCTCAGAAGACGAATTGAAGCAATATCAGCATCTCGGTCGACCGGCGCCAGGTCAATTCTACATTAGTCGAGAGGGCCAGGTTCTTGTCTGCGAAAGCCAGGCACACCACAATACTCCAAGCACAAGCACTGAAGCTGACTCCGCGATGGTGATGGATGAGTCGATGTCACGCCCGGATTGCGCAGAAGCCGGCCGTGCTCTAAGTGCTTCCGTTAGCTCGCCGGATTCTGTGGTGACGGACCCTACGACCTCGCACAATGCTCTCGCAGCGAGCGATCACCGACCGGAGCTGGCCATCACAAGCGCAGGTGAGCACCTTGCTATGCCAGAACTTCCAGCTCTCACCCGGCAGAGTCGAGTCGAGGGCCAGACACCGTCAGCCGCTCTTCAAAAGGGTACAAGCACGATTACTGGGCCAAGTGCAGCGATCACGACGCACGAAACGCGCGAAGAAAAGACGCACACCGGCGCAAATGCCATGATACAACCACATCATCGTCCACCAGTCTTCGGACAGCCCGAATTCTCCATCAAAGGTGCTTCTACCACTACCGCATCGTCCAAGAATAGAGATAATCCGATCGAACTGTTTCCAAAGAAGCAGCGTCCGACGAAGCGAGGCTATGATGAGGTCGACAAGGAAGACGAGCTCATTGCGCCAACCAAACGCCAGGACTGGCGCGACAAGCCAAACTCCTTCGCGACGTCTGACAATACAGGTCGGCCGAGACACGGGGGTTCAAGACGTGGTAGGAGCGAGCGAAGCAAGAAGCCCCCTCGTCAACGCGAGACCTCGGAGGATCGTGAGAAACGCAGGATGAGGCACGAGGCCCGCCAGTCGGATATTCAATATCTGGACAATGGACCTTCTCGTAGACTTTCAGATAATTATTGAAAGAGGGAGAGCAGGGAACAAATTGAGAAGCGTCCTTATGGTTTTGGACCTTGCGTGGAACCGCATGATGGCGATCGAGTGAAAGGAGTGGCTGAAGGCGCGTTCGGTATATTTGCTTGTTTTATGTTTGTTTCTCGAGTAATGGCCATCGTATCAGTGGCAGCATTGATGGGAGATGGGAATGGACGCGAAATCTTCTCCTCGTAGCAGAGTGGTTGAAGGTGCTGCGATTTTGACAAGCGAAGAGCTCCAGATCGAACGGCACAATTGCGCAATTGGAAGCATCAGCATCAAATTGAGTTGAAACCAAGACGTTTCGAGCAGTCTCAGGTGAAGTCCATCATCCATTGTCCAGTGTCCTTGTGCCTCTTTGATGACAAGGCTATTGCTCCCTCATCTCTTCCGGCACAGTGACACTGAGGTGCAAGCCACCATCAGCAGTTACATCCAAGAATCCAAGTTGAGCCATTTCGAACCGGGTGAGAGGAACCATCACTTATTCACCTGCAGACCTTCTCTCGAGCCACTCCCACACATCTTAGCCTTCTTCCGCCGCTCAGAGCTCTGCAACTTCTCATACTCTCTCAACCTTCTCTTCCTTGCAGAACTCGGTGACGCCGAAGGACTCCCTTCACTCCTCTGCTCATAATCGGGGACATCTCGCAGCCCATCACCAGAAGGAGGCGTTGCAGCCGTATCCGCAGCCCGACTCTGTCGTGTACTGAAGCGGAAGGAATCAATGTCATCGGGCTCCGGCAACTTGATCCCCATCTCAAGGATTCGATCATGCATCTCATATCGTTGAGCTTCCAGATCTCTCAAATCTCGTCTCAAATCCGCCAGCAGCGAATCAACGTACTCTGAGAACCTTGCACGACTCGAGTTGGTGAAAGTCATGAGATGATCGGGTTCCAAGGCACGAGCGTCTTTCAACTCAGAGGCATATTCTGCTTGGAGAGCTTGGTGTCGGGCTCGAACGTCGAGATACCATCTCGAAAGACGATATGGATCCTCCCAGTCTTCATTGCTCGGTGATCGCCTGGACGAGCTTAGATCTTGCTCGCGTTCAGGATGTGGGTAGTCGCCGTCTCCTCGAGTCGTGCTGGTCATAGACTCGAGATAAGGCTTGACGTCTTCTTTCAGAAATATCGCCTCTTTCTCTTTGAGAGACTGTTCAGAGCATTGCAAGGAGACTCTGAGAGCCGAGATCCTCGTGTCCATCTCTGCTTGAGAAATCTCTGATGCACGATTGTTGTTGCTCCTTTCGAGGGATTCACTGGTTTCGCTTGAAGGAAAAGTCGCCTTCGTCGTCTCGACTGCATTTCGTGATCTGCTTCGAGCCGCGACTCGCGATGTTCTCAGCCGCGTGAGCGTTGTGAGCTCGGATCTTCGCTTTTCTACCATTTCGACGTAGTGTGCAAGGTTGCGGAGAGACATACACGCACCATGGCCTAAGCACCATGATTCGTCGAAATTGGCGTCTAAACAGCTGTTGACATAATCTTGGGAGAGCAAATGCAGAGCTTTCCAACCATCGATTTTCAGCTTCTCCGTAAGCTGAAGCTCATCTTTGTGAAGTGTAGCATCGACTTCGTCCAGGTTTTGTTGTTTCTTTGTTTCTTCTAACTTGGCCATCCACTGCTCGGCGAATTCACTGAAATCGCCAGCAAAGATTCTGGTATCAGTGCGGAGCCAGTCAAGCTTGGCTTCGAGTCCATTGAGGGCGGCTATCGCCACATTTTGAGCATCGTCGCAGATTTGGAGCTGTCTTCTGACTGCGGTGGCATGTATTGTACGCTCATACACGTGCCTCAGAATCCAGATAAAATGATGGCCTGGATGACGAGGAGGCTGGGAGGCGGAGACATAAAGCGTAGGCGCTGCAGTCGGTAAAATGGACTTTTGCTGTGGATTATGCGCACGAGTCTGTCTTGGTAACGTTGTGGGTTCCCCATTCTTTGACGTTCGCCTGACGGTGCCAGGCCTTCGAAGCAAGTAATCTGCAATCGACTTCAGAGCCTCCATGAATTTTGATCTCCGCTTCTTGCATTGTATTCCACTGCAGCGTATGAATGAAATGCTGGTGTAAAGGTAGCACACCATAGGACAAAGAGCGCCGTTTACGGAAACGACTTGCCTTTGTTGATATAAATTGTCTGTGCACCTGCTTTGGAGAGTATGTAGGACATGTCTGATGACTGATCGTGTTCACGACAATTCGCTCGGTCTGGCGAATTCATACACGTGACTTTCACATGCAAAGCTGTTGGAGCTTCGAGCAGTATGAATCAGCGTCGAAGCAGAGAAGGGCGAGAAGCCTAGCTTTGAGAGCGTCTACGCCTGCATGGAAGCGTGCTCGTAAAACTCTTCAGACCCTCGTCCTCTGTCATGCGCCATTTGCACCTTGTCGCCCAGGGGTCCGAGCTTTCCGCCCTCCGCTGTAGCCACGAAAGCGGGAACCCCCCGCTCCTCAGCCTCGACATGAACTCCCTAATTCGACACATCCAACATTTCTCTGGCAAGCCGCCGCATCTGGGTAGCAGCGTCCACCATGGTAGGACCACAGTACGACACGTACCGCTTTCTACCGCAGAACTTAGGCTGGCGTGAGTGCTTGAACAGTGCTTCCGACAGGGTGCATAAGAAGGCCAATACCAGAGGTCTATTCGACTATGAGCAAGCCGGCCGGCCGCCTACATGGTTCCTTAATGCCATGCACAGTGCAGATATCCGATGGTTCGCCCACCGCGACGTCCAGGATATCTTGAGCCAGAAGATCGTGAATCGCAAATTCAGCGAAGGCGCCAATGAAGTCGCGCTTAGCTTCAAGAATTTACATGCCATGTCGGTCGAGTCTTCTCTGACCGAGAATGTGTGGGCGCCATACAACACCGGCGCCGCCGATCCCGAGGGCTTCACGAATCGAGAAGAAACCAACAGAGAACGCATCGAAGTGGGCAGGGTCTACCAGATTTTTCGACTAGAGCGAATGAAGTCAAAGACCATCCACATCGACGACGTGAAGTGTGTCATCACTCCTGATGGAGTTCCAGGGTATTGGAACATGTACAGAGTGCTTGCCACCGCCGTGCTCGGCGATCACTGGGAAGGCTGTTTGACGGAGACAAGAGATGGACGCGGAATGACAGCCGTGGCGAGCGACGAGAGAAGCAGATTCGTTCCAGTCTTTCCAGAGGGCGCGTCGTATCAGATGCCAGTCCACAGCGAGACGGCGATCTTCATGACTGGTACCGATGGACAGGACAAGAACGCCATCATGGACCTCCGGAGCAAAGACTTTCTGTACAATAAGTGGGTGAAGCCGACGGAGGCCCGGCCGACAGTCGAGAGTTGGATTCGCCTGCAAGATCTCAAGAAGCACAGCAAGCATGAGCAGAGACTGGCTGATAAAGCAATCGAAAAGTCTGGAGTGTCCGAGATTGCTGTGGCCAACATCATTGCTAAAGGCGTCCCTGGCCCAGGTTGCAAATATGTGGTCTCAGGAGACATTGTTGAGAATCGAATGATGCAAAAAGGCCCGACGTCCAATGGAAAGATTGCCAAAAATGCCTCCGACAAGCGGGACGCCACAACTACGACACCACAGAGCACTTCGCGGAAGACGGAAGACATGCGGAGCGTATCGACTGCTAAGAGACCGAACACCGCGCGAGAAGTGGGCAGTAAGCGGACTACATCGCCCGCTGATCGACCGAACACTTTCCAAGCGCCAACAGTAGCCCGCAATACTGATCTGAATGAACGTGGCCAGTATCCACGAGCTGTACAGCAACAAACGGGTAGAATGCAAAATCTGCGCGGAGGCTTGATTGACCAGAACCGACGGAACGAGGAAGTTGCGGCAGCTCGTCGCGACGATGAGAGCTTCAATTTCGGCTTCTCACGGCCACAACCTCGCGATCCAGTACGACAGTCGTTCTTCGAGAGTGGAACAGACGCTTCCGGTCCAACTCTCACCGCACCTCGACACGCGGAAGCACGCGATCCTCACCAAGGACGCAGCAACGACGAATCCATGGGTGACAAACTCTCGCACAAGAAGCGTGATTCGAGTATCGGAGCAACTGATGAGCCGTCCAAGCGGAGAAGGCTCCATTCGTCGATTCGCCTTTGACGGCAATGGCGACGTTAAGCAGTCAAGCCTCTAGTGAAAAGGGAGACGATCGCTCTGACTTCCAAGAAGTAGTGAGTCCCTAAGCTCACAGACGCTTCCTGTCAAGGATAGCGACCAGGCGAAGTTCGGAAGTGATGTGCGGCGTTCATCACCAGCGTGATTGAGATACCTCTGCAATGAAGGTGTGTACAAAGGCTGTGACCTTGGAGACGATTGAAACTGATCCTGCATGGCAAACTGGATGGCAGGCAATGTGGAGTCCGCCGTGATGAGCCAGATCGAATCGACGATGCAAGTTCCGGTGCTGTTCAATGAGACGCGGTGTACACGGCTCAGAGGCAATCAATGTAGATGAACAAGTATACAGGAATATGTCATCTCTTCCCGGGCCTTCAAGTCATTGCTCGCATCATAATGCTGACGGACCAGAATCTCTGATATCCGGAAAGTCTTCGGTGACTTCATAATTTCTTGTGTTGAGACCGAGCCATATGTAATTTGCAGTTTTGATGTGTCTGAGAGAGTGCTGATTTCGAAGTCCCAGTCTGAAGATGACTATTGGCCGCAGGACTGCAATTCCTCGAGACCTGCAAGAGCATGCGTAAGAAGCTGATGAACGAGGCTGTGAGACGACACCTTGCCGCATTTCTTGCCATGAGAAAGCAGACTTTATGCTGATGTTAAAGATGTAGCTTGCTTGACAGAGCCTTGAGCAATAAGTGGCCATCAGCGAAACTGTGGTAGAGGAACTTTCCTGGACGGAGAAGCAGTGCCCGCATTGGATTGATCCGCCGATCTAGACTGATAGCTGCCGGCTCTGATATCTCGGTCGAGCTGCTTGAGGACCTCTCGCCGGAGCCAATCTGCATCGGCATTATTTCCGTTATTCTCCGCCACCTCGGCAGCACGGTCGAAAAACTGACGGGTACTTCGCAAGGCTCGGACTTGGAGTGTGTTGCGAAACGTGTAAGCTATCTTGGAACCTCCTGTCCCTGCTGTCACGTAGTCTCTTGCCAAAGCCAATGCTTGTTGTTCACTAGGCGCCTTCGGATGATATAGACTGAGTCGGGCAAGCGAGAGCGGATCTTGACGACGTGCAATAAGAGCAGTAAACTCGTTGTAAAGTCCAGGATCAGTGTTGTGCCATCCTCGAGGATGCTTCGGATCACATAGATTCTTTTCCGTGATATTGAGCGCAGCTGCGCAGTCAAGCACGGGCAAGTCTCTCCCAAGCGGTTCACCCTTCACTCCAGAGTCGCGGGTTCCCAAGGTCGCCGTGACTTCAAGTAGGCACTTGAGAACTGGGTCAGCACAAAGGGTAGTGTCGAGATAGGCATGTGCATCAACTAGACCTCTGAAGATTTTTCCTCGCCAGTTGTGCTCGTTTTCCCAGCCATGCAACTGCGGAACGTTAATGCCTAGCCATCTCCTGAGAGCGCTTTCATTTCCCTCCATGATGACGAGATAGCAGAGAGGCATAATCGTTTCGAGCCCAGCATCTGCAAAGACCAGCCAAAGATTGATGTCTCTCAGCATGTGATGTAGCGCATGAGTACCGAACTGTTCGGAAAATATCTCCGAACGTAAGTCGGGCCGCCTGCGGCGAGGCAGCGACTCTATCTGATTCCGTCTCGCCAGAATGCAGAGATATACTATGCGAACTGTCGCCTCTTCATTAGCTATGCAGCGTAGTAGCACACTACGCGGGGAGACAGCAGGCTTCTCAAGCTCGACTGCAATCTGCTGTTCCGCAGCTGAAGGTGGCCCACAAATTCGCTCGAAGATTTTCGCGTTTCTCTCGGTCCTGCTCAGACCCGTGCGAAGCAGCGAAGACTTGATCTCATGATACCGTTCCAGGGTTGACAAAATTTGTGGCGAAACCTTCTGTGGCGATCCAACAGCAGCTGCTCCACTGGCCCCAGTCTCTCTTGAGTAAAAGCGCCTTTCATGCTGCGTTCCGGTTGCCTGGTTTGGCCCAAAGTGCGCTTTTCTGTGTGCTGTCAATGATCGAATGAGCCCCAACCGCCACTCTCCAAGCGAAAGGCGGAATGAGAGCAGGCAGATCTGGCGAGAGTGAGCCATGACAGTGAATGGTTGGTAATTCCTCCAACAAAAGAGCTCAGTGAGCTAGATAGAGGTTGCTGAGCCGGTATATACCAAAAAAGACTCCTCGTCGACAAAGCATGCTGAGCTTCGGGGAGGACTATGCGGTGGTCATATGGAGCTGCGTGAGAAGTCATTAAGTGGATGGAGGAGGATAAAGGTGAGGGTGAGGTCAGGTACCGAGTTGTGAAAAAGAGAGTTCCGGGCAAGTCGCGCTTCGCGTCTCGCGTCCGAATTGACTGGGAGCTATTATAACACCAAATGTACACAATTTGTAGGACAAGATGGTGACAGCGAAAGCTCCATCGTTGACACAGCAATCATCGCAATCGAAGAAGCAACAGTCGATCTCCAGCTTCTTCACGTCGACCGCCACCCAGAAGCCCAAAGTCAGGGACCTCAGACCGTCTCCTACGCCGCGACTCGAAACACCTCCCACGACTGCTGCCGACGATTCGAATGCGCTTTCCATTAGCGATGATGAGGACCGATTAAATGGTCAACGCAAAGCTTCGAACGCCTCCAAGAGAGGTATTGAGGAGTCAGACGAAACAGATGTACATCAGCCAGACTCGAAGCGGCGGAAGAGCAACGACAGTAGAATAAGTCTCAATGCCCGCAGGGAGTCATTGGGTGAGGTCTCTATGAATGGTGGCAAAAAGCCTAAGGCCACAGAAAGAACATCGAAATATGCATTTGGCAGTTCCAGCAGTGCGGCAACTGGAGTCAACCAAGATGTAGAAGACGACGAGGAGACTCGCAAGCTGAAAGAGAGACTGCACCAAAAATTCGTCAGGAAGCTAGGCAGACCTGATAGCATGGCCAACATCAAGCGCAGGAATGGCTTCATCACTGAAGAGACACAAGCAGAAGAGGAAGGTGCCGATGACGAGGATGCCGAAGATGAAGAGCATGAGCCTGCGTCCAAAAGAGGTCGCAAAGCTCCAGCTCCAGCATCGCGCAAGGCCAAGCTTACGCTTCTCGAGCAACGTATTGTGGAGCTCAAGCGAAAACATTCGGACGCATTGCTTGTCGTAGAAGTCGGCTACAAGTATCGTCTCTTCGGCGAGGATGCCAGAGTCGCTGCGAAAGTGCTATCAGTCGTATGCATACCAGGCAAGTTCAGATTCGACGAGCATCCGTCAGAAGCACACATGGCCAAATTTGCTTCTGCCAGCTTTCCAACTCATCGATTGCACGTGCATGTGAAACGACTAATCAATGCTGGTCACAAAGTTGGCATTGTTCGCCAACTCGAGACTGCTGCCTTGAAAGCAGCAGGAGCCAACAAGAGTAAGCTGTTCGAGCGAGACCTTACCAATCTCTACACTAAAGCCACCTACGTTGATGACGAGGAGGGACTGGGAGCACCATCTGGAGCTGTTGGAGGAGCGCCGGCTTCTGGATACCTGCTTTGCTTGACTGAAAGCTACCCAAAAGGCGTCGGATCAGATGAAAAGGTACAGATTGGCCTCATCGCTGTGCAGCCGGCTACTGGAGACATCATCTACGACGACTTCGAAGACGGGTGGATGAGGAGTGAGCTCGAGACGAGACTGCTACACATCTCGCCTGCCGAATTCCTGATCATTGGAGATGTATCGAAAGCGACAGATAGGCTCGTCCAGTATCTCTCCGGTGGCGATGATGCTCGCTTAGAACGAAAGCCGAAACCGAAGACCATGGCGGCACAGTCTTACAGTCATATCACGAAATTCTACGCCGACAAAATGAAGGGCGATGGGCCGAGCTCGTCGCAAGTAGAGTCATCGCAAGAGAAGGGCACACTTCTAGATAGGGTACATCGACTTTCCGAAAATGCGACAATCTGCCTCTCCGCAATGATAACACACTTGACGGACTATGGCTTGCAGCACGTCTTCGACCTGACAAAGTGCTTCCAGTCTTTTAGCGCCAGATCTCACATGCTTCTTAACGGCAACACTCTATCAAGTCTGGAGATCTATCGCAATCAGACAGATCAGGCAGAACGAGGTAGTCTATTTTGGACACTTGATCGGACGCAGACCAAATTCGGCCGACGGCTGCTGCGGAAATGGGTCGGTCGACCATTGCTTGATCGTGCAAGACTAGACGAGCGCACGGCAGCAGTCGAGGAGCTAAGAGAAGGCATGGGCACTGCTGGTGTCGCCAGAATCAGCCAATTGTTGAGCAGGACAAGGGCAGATCTTGAGCGTACGCTTATACGCATCTACTACAAGCGATGTGCAAGACCAGAACTTCTTGCTTTTCTGCAGAATCTGCAGGCTATCGCGCAGGAGTACGTCCACGTTCAAAGCGCCGCGGACGCCGGCTTCGAATCTGCCATGATCAATGAAGCCGTCGCCTCGCTCCCACGCATTTCGGACGACGTTCTGGACTATCTCGGCCGCATGAACCTCGAAGCCGCAAAGAAGAACGACAAATACAACTTCTTCCGCGACGAGCACGAGACCGAAGCCATAACCGACCACAAAGTCGGCATCGTCGCAGTCGAACACGATCTGAATGACTTCAAAACCACAGCCGCCACCATTCTAAAACGGAAATTCGTCTCCTACGTCACAGTCGCAGAAATCGACTACCTTATCGAACTTGAGAACACCGCATTGAAAAACGTCCCGGCAACATGGACGAAAATCTCTTCCACCAAGAAACTCTCACGTTTCCATCCTCCTGAAGTCGTGAAACTTCTTCGCGAACGAGACCAGCACAAAGAATCCCTGTCGAATGCTTGTGATACAGCTTTCCATTCGCTCCTCGAAGAAATTGGATCCAAATACACTCACTTCCGCGAGTGTATCCAATCCCTCGCCCTCCTCGACTGCCTCTTATCCCTAGCTACGGTATCTCAACAACCAGGCTATACGAAACCAAACTTCACTTCTACCCCAGGCATCAAGATTGAAGCCGGTCGTCATCCAATGGTCGAACAACTCCTTTTGGACCAATTCGTCCCCAACAATGTTTACCTCTCCAGCGACGCCACCCGCGCGCTTTTGATCACAGGTCCCAACATGGGCGGCAAATCCTCCTACGTTCGTTCCGTGGCTCTCATCGCCATCATGGCACAGATCGGTTCTTACGTCCCTGCTGAAGCTTGCGAAATGGGTTTACTTGATGCTGTCTTTACACGTATGGGCGCTCAAGACAACATGATGAAAGGAGAATCGACTTTCATGGTTGAAGTTGGTGAGACGAGTGATATACTCAAGCAAGCGACTTCTCGCAGCTTGGTAATCCTGGATGAACTTGGACGAGGAACATCAACTCACGACGGTGTGGCGATCGCGCAATCTGTTCTTCATCACGTCGTGGCTGAACAGAAATGTTTGACGTTATTCATCACGCATTATCAGTCTCTCGCTCGACTCGCGGACTCTTTTGATGGCGAACTTAAGAACGTCCACATGCGCTTCGAGGAGAAAGAGGGAACGGAAGATATCACTTTTCTATACGAGGTTGGAGAAGGCGTCGCCCACCGCTCCTACGGTCTTAATGTCGCACGCTTGGCTGGACTTCCTAGGTCCTTGTTAGAACAAGCTGGACGGAAAAGTAAGGAGATGGAAGAGGAGGAGATGAGGAGGAAACTCAAGTTTCTGGCGAAGGTGATGACAGGTGTCATGAACAGTGGGGATGATGGGGAGAGGGAGAGGGCGTTGGAGATGCTTGTTGGTGGTGTGGAAGAACTGTGATTGAACGATTTCGTGCGTGCAAGGCCCACAAGATCGCTAGAACACGACCTGTCAATCTCCATTGGCACACCGCGCTAGGGAATTTCTCACTCCTGCATCAGCGTATCGTCAGTCCGAACAGCCTCGCTTCGTTACCAATTACGTACGCCGCGCGACGCATCGATCGAAGCGCTTTTTAGCGTGAAGGGCATTTTCGTGAGCGAAAGTAGCCACTCCAGCTCGGAATATATTGCTCGATCTGATAAGATCATGAATCATCCTTGCACAAGACAGACCATACTGCTTGGCTTTTAAAAAAAATCCCCTGTTGTTGCCAAGTGCTGAGATGGAGCATTGTTGCGATGTCGCTCGTTTGCACGACAGGTCCTGAGCTGACATAAAGGTACAGTGGTTGGATCTCTTCAGATCCAATTGAACACAAGCAAGACAAACCGCCTCGCAAAATCCAACGATGCATCTACTCATCATCACAACACTCTTCGCCACAATGAGCCTTGCTCTCCCAAACCACGTGGGTACCATTCCCATTCTCCTACCACAGTTATAAGCCGCTACTGACGCTTGCAAGCCACGTCAAGCTGGTACTGGATGCAGCGTGATGGGAATCCCAGCACCTTGCTCTGCTAAAGCTCGAGATGTCGAAGCACGCCAAGCTGGTACTGGATGCAGCGTGATGGGCATCCCAGCGCCTTGCCCTGCTAAGCCTCGGGATGTTGATGTTGAAGTACGTCAAGCTGGAGGACAGTGTTGTGCTGCTGGAGGGATTCCGAGACCTTGTTTTGAGGGGGAGGAGGGGAATTGTTAGCAGGCAGGCTGCGTTGGGGCAATGGGATACTTTTCTCTTGAAGGAGTCCAACGACCATGAACACCAGCCAGCCGAGTGAGGACGATGATAACATCTGTTAGCTTTGCAAAACTTACCTTACACTGTCGATAGCCATACTATGCTCATGCTTGAGTATGGAAATTCAAATGATCATGGTGAAAGCGGTATTGTCGATGATCGAAGTAGAGGTTTTTGTCCTTGAGTGAGCTCAGACAAATGATATTGGGTGACAACGTCGAGAACTTCTGGAAGGCTTTGGCCTGGCAGGCTGAGCTTTCTTCTGATTGGCCCGTTTCCAGCTTTGCGGAATTTCTGGAAATCGATGGATGTAGTTCCAGGGCGTCCATTACCCTTCCAATAGTGCTGCGCCTTGGTCACAGGCTTCTCTTTTGGGAAATTTTGGTCTCAGTGCAAGTTGATGAACATCACGATTCCGTACTTAAGGTCTCGTGAGACCAAGGCCAAGGTCTCCGCCTGTCTGACCAAGATACTGACCACCCGTTGCAGAAACTGATGGAAGACGATAGGGAGAAGGTGAACAAGCGTAACATATTGGCTGGTGAGATTGAAGGGGCAGGAAGACGAGGATGCCTTCAAACCAGCAAAGGTCGCAACCATATAGCCGCTACTGTTCCTTCTTCGCCAGCCATTATCGAGCAGTAATGGCGTTCGAACGCTCAACGCGTACACGACAACGCAAGATGAATAGAGTGCAGAGCCTTCTTCCGATTGCCCCTTGCCCAGCTGTGTAGAATTCCTGGAGACTGACGGAAAATGCCTGGAGACTGGTTGCTTGCTCCACTGAGCTCTCTTGCTTTGTGCTGCGCCTGGTCAGTAGTATGCATACTTTCAGCTTCATAGCATGCCTTTTTCAGGGCACCGTCCTCGCGTAGGCGAAGTCGAATGTCGACATCTGCCATCCCACCTCTGCCAACGAGATGTCTTTGGTATAAAGAGGTCGCAAAATGGAGTCTTTGACAGAGCCTTCCTCTGATTGGTCCAGTCCCAGCTTTGCGGAATTTCCAGAAAACAGCTCCCCAAAGGACCACAGCCACTGGCACTGCTGCGCCTGATCAGCAGCCACTGGGTTATGGGCTTCGGATGAATTGGCGCAGGTCAACAGAGGCTTGGTCTGAACATAGTTGTTAACATTAATACTTCTCCACCCTCGAGCTTTCTTGAGACAAGACATATCTAACAATCCCATTCCGTCCGCGCTGTCGAATTCTTTCTTCGCATTTCCCGTCTTCCATTTCAATAGCAATATTTTACGCATCCGCATGCAGAAAGGTCTCAAAACAATTCCATCGCTCCGTAATGCTCCTGTTGAACGCAAAAGGTCATCCCATCTTGTCCATGCAAGCATTATTTGGCACCCTTATCTGTATATGCTCGGGGCAATAGAGCTCATTCCGCGTCCGATGATCAAAATCTCTCCCTCGGACCATTTCCATGATTATCGAACATCTCGTCCAGTATCTGGCTGGGTGCTCGTTGACCTGGAAGATCGCTTGTGCTGTCGCCAACTGCTAGACTTGAGCTGCTGGGCTGTGGGTATAGGTTGCTATGGCGCGAGGGTGCGTACCCTGGAAGAATGTTAGCAAAGTGGACGTTTGGAGCGCGACTGGTAATGATAGACTCACCATCTCTACTGGGCGGCGCTCTCAAACCTTCTCTCGAACTATGCCTGATTCCATCTCGTGATGAGTAGACACCACCTCCATAGTAGTTCGAAGTCGATCTCGAATTAGGCAAGTTTGGTGATCCAGGCGGCGAAGGCGAAATGCCACTGTTACGGGCATAAGGCGCCAACGAACCTCCAATCACAGTACTATTCCTGCCACCAGCAATCTCGCCTGAGGGAGACGCATAATATCCCGCAGGCAGATATGTCGATTCGCGGTTCCCATCCATGTTGTAACTGCTATGCCGTTGGCCTTGTTGGGCAGTGGGCGAGAAGAAGAGTCCTGCAGGCGGGGCAGAAGACTTTCTGTGTCCAGAATCATCATGTTTGCCAGGCTTCGCAGTCTTGCCGGCAGATGTGAGGTGATCCAGAGACATGCTACTGCCCGGATCGTACTCCTTATAAAACGTGCTCTTGTGACTTCCTGCGCCTGCCGCATAGCTTCCTCCCCAGCCAGACTTCTCATTCCCACGAATCGAAGCCATTGCTGCGCGCTTCACAGATCTGTTTATGCTCCATGCCAAGAGGCCACGCCATGCCAGCACGCACGCGCCCAGGAAGCCAAGAACTGCGCCGATGGCAATGAAGACAGTGCCTTCGGGCATAGACGACTTCTGCATGAATGGCGCATTGGCGGTATATGGAATGACGAGAGTCGGAATACCAGCACCTGCAATTGTAGGCAGGCCTGTCAGCTGGAAGACACTGCCAGCCGAGGTAGTGGTTGTCGCATCTGGGAAGGAGGCGGTAGCCGTGAAGCCTGTGCCTGAGGCCGTGGTGTCGCCTGATGTAGTCTCCGCAGTGTTTGTCGACTCCGCTGTGCTCTCCGCCGACGTATCTCCTGTCGTTGATGCTGCGGTGGTGTCGCCAGTCGATTCTGCTGTTGTCGCGGCGGTCGTCTCGTCGGCGGTTGTGGTTGCGTCTGTCACGGTCGCGAGGTTGGGCAGGTCATTCTGGGCATGCACCGCCGTCGCACTCAGCAGCGCCAGCAATGCGACAGCATGCAGTATATGCAGTATCCGCGAACTCCTGGCCATGGTGGTACAGTGATGCTGGTGGTGTAACGAGTGTTATGCAGCCCGTCTGCAGGCGCCGTTTCGTCTGGGAGGGAGGAATCGAATCGCGGCGGTAATAATATGCTGGTCTCGATATGTGGTATAGATGCGCGCTGTGGTGGGAGTGATGTGTGGTATGCTGCTATGCCAACTGGCGGGTGGACCAGGATCCTTTGTCGAGCAGTTGGCAGTTGTGTATAGACTCAGCCTTTCCCCACTCAGACAACCCCTTTTCACCCTGCCAGGTCAAATCGTCTTCAATTATTGCTGATGCTGTTTCCTCGCAAGAATTAAAAATGAAGTAGCGAGTGAAGGTGCCTCGGAGGCGATGTGCTGATGTTGTGGTACCAGGCGAGAGGACCAAGTGCAGGAAGGAGTCCAGCATGCGACAGGGATACACGCGGATTTTGCTTGGGTCCTGCCAAATTTGGATCATTCGTAGTCAGGGTCCGGACGCTTCGGTCCGCTCCTGCGCTGTGAAACGTCGTCGTCGTCGTCGTCTTCGTCTTTGCCTTCAAAACAATCTGAAGTTCTCAAGGTTCTTTTGCAACTACCAAGATCATCACATTTGCTAAGAAGACTGCTCTACGTGCGCGCTGCAACGCTCTTCTCAATGGTCTTTACTACCTCCTGCACATCTTGAAGTCTGCCATCGAGACATGCTAAGATCAGATACTGAAGATCGGGCTCCAGCAACTGCGACCTGGTGATCTCGCACCAAATGGCGTTCGTCGCCCACGGTCTGCTAGTCAACTTCATAGTGTCGCCTCGATATCGCTCCGGGAGACCGCCATTAGACTCTCCAAGTTGCAGGCCAGCGCTCTCAAAGAGGTTGCAAACACGATCTGGCTCATCCGTCTGACTATTTGGGGTCGGCACTACGAAAGGCTTCCACAGCAACACTTCCAGCATGGTAACGCCTAAGCTGTATATATCGTGCCTGGGCTGGTACGTTGCTTCCGCAAACTGTCCCTGCCGTTCTGGATGCTGGTATATTGCTTTTCGCCACGATCCTTCACCAAGCTGGGTTGTGGCGCCCGAGAGCTCACGTATATAGGTCCAATCTTGGAGATACACGTCGACCTCGGAATTCTGGAGCCTATGGTCCGATAGCAACAGGATTGCTCTGGGGCGTAGAGCTTTGTGGAGAAGATTTAAAGAGTGGACACCAGCCAGTCCCATGGCTACCTGCAAGCATATTTTGAGACGAGCTGAAGTTTCCGGCTCGGTGCTTGAAGCAATGCGATGTGCCAGACTCTCTCGTCTTCTGTGCTCAGGCAGCTCAATCAGCAATTGGAATATCTTCGCATCGTCCACATTGTTGTACGGAGGCTGTCTGTAGCCAAGGACCGGTAAGATGCCTTGCACGTTGCCTATCGTTCTGGCGCTTAACACCGAGCACAAATGTCGTACATCGTTCTCACGGGTCTTCTCCTCAAGTGTGAAATCGGCTTCGACTCGCGCCTCCATCCGATGATAGTTGCCTGCCGCGACAACAATATCAGAAAGCGGAAGCTGCGCGCCAGGCCGTCTTTCGGGAGTTTCGTGTCGCAACTTGAAGGCATCGGAAGTCCACAGATGCGAGGACGGAGCTAATTTGAATACTCCGAGATCTCGGCAAAGGCTTCTCAGCTTTTCGCACGCACCTTCCAAGGACAACAAGAGTTTCTTCAGCTGATGCTCGCTTCCCTTTCCCAACCAAAGCGTGTACACTAGTTTGCCCTTCAAAGTGTCTTCGCGGACGGCTTTGAGACCCTCCAAGCTCATATCCAGCTCCTTCTTAAGATTTTCCAGCAGCTTGACCAGCTGGACCTTTATATCAGTCGGTACGTTCCGGTCTTTCGAGGTGCCTTCAAGGGCATGAATGCCAAAGAAAAGCGGGCCTTCTCTGATGTCTTGTGCCAGCTCACGGAACCTACAATGCCGTCAGGATCACCCATGATCACATTTGTCAAGTGCTCTTACCTGCGAATAGCCTCGTCGGTATGCCTAAAGGTCTCTATCCTCTCATATACTGCCACGCCTCCTCTCACGACAACGTCAATCAATCCGGGCACCGCGAAAGCGGCTCCGACGACGTCCAGCCCCGACATGTTACTTCTGTGTCCATCAACAGCAAGTGGAATGGAATCGTAGAGAATGTCGCAGTTTTGAATATGCGGCCTCTCTTTTTCTAATTATACCAGCTTGAGACACAGCAGGCATGCGTGCATTAGCGCACAGCCACAGCTACTGCACAGCCGTCAACTTCACACATTGACAGATGTGCCTCGCTTTTGCTTTGCACGTCACGCTTCTTAAGATTGTCTTGCTGCAGTCTGTTCGTTACAGAGACTGCCCGAATTCGTTAATATGAACTCAGGTCCAGCACAAGCGGCTTGGACTTCTCGGCCTATACCATCCGCATACGACTGGCAAGAGGTTCATGGAGACCTCCAATTCACGGGCAATCAAGCAGCTCACATATCTCTGATGAGACGTCGGCTGCGAAAATCTGGCGCCAAGTTCGAGTCGGGAGTTTACGTCTGCAAATGGTACAAAACAGCAGGCGTGAAAACAGACAGTATTGGAGGCCCGAAGTACATACATCGCGAGTACTTTACACTTTCGAATCTTGTTCACGAGAACATAGTTCGCTATGTCGACTTTGCCTACGAAACTAAAGGCGCGAGGCTAGCCAGATTATACCTGGAGTACTGCGAAGGGGGCGATCTAAGTCACTATGAGCAACCAGGTGGCAAAAGGCTGAGCACCATGGAGAGTGCTCAAGTCTTTCATCAAGTATCTCAAGCTCTTCTGTACCTCCATCATGGCGTGTGCAAGCACGGAACGAAGTTGGAACTGGCCCGCAGCACTTTGGTGGAGCTGGAACAATGGCAAGCAATTCTGCACCGCGATATCAAACCTGCAAATAGTGAGTAGATTTGGCCTCAAGCGCAGATCCGTCCACTGACCTCTACTATTGTCTTCATATTTCGGCGAGCTCTTGACAACATCCATATCAAACTAGGCGACTTCGGTATCGCCAAGTTCGAGGTCAATGGAACAGACACCTACGTCGGGAGCCGGGAATACCTCGCCCCAGTAAGCGTTCACGGATTGCATGGATCATTGGCGCTAAAGGCTAACTTAAGTGCCTAGGAGCAGCACAGAGTCACCTCAGCCCGACGAACGACAATCAAAAGCGACATCTGGGCCCTTGGCGGTAAGCCCGATCAGTGTCTTGCAGACCACCGCTGACGACTGCACCCAGAAACACTCAAACGACTCTGTCCGTTTGACATCGCAGGTTCGACCGATGAAGGATCAATCACAGATCAGCGCTCACTGGTAGAGTGCATGACGAGACTGCTGTCAAAGTGTCTGGATGTTGATGACGAATCTCGGCCCAACAGCGCCTCGATCGTCGAAGAAATGGATCGACACGTTGAGACTTTGCTAGGCCAAGGCATGCTGTGTAGAGTCGTAGACGGCATCTTGTACTGGGATACCAACACAGCCTCAAAAAGCCACAGACAAAAGCTGCGAAACGAAGTCCACCTCTGTCGACGACTGCTCGACGCTGGACTGAAGCCTGGGCAGCCTACTATCCATACTGCAATGTCCAGCATAGAAGGAATTGCTCTCGAGGCAGCTCGGCCAGTTTGGAAGACGAATTATCTACAGAGACTTGTAGCTCTATTCCAGGAGTATGCTCCCGGAGAAGTGCAAGAATACGAAGAAAGTCGGCGCGCCGCAAAGCTGGCACAGGAAATCGAGGCCCACGCAAAACAAGATTCACCTAAGCTACAGAAATATAGCGATGCAGATGATGCGTTCAAGCAGTTCGCGAACCAAGAGAGATTAAGGGTCCAGGCCGCACAGGAAGTTGAGGCCCAAGCAAATCGAGACTCACCTAAGACGCAGAAATACAGCGATACAGATGATGCCTTCAAGCAGTTCGCGAACCAGGAGAGAGTAAGGATCCAGGCTGCACAGGAACAAAATCGGATGAACTCGCGACAGGAAAAGAACGACAACCTAAACTCACTGAAGGCATTCGGCGCCAACTTCAAGCTCCAATCACGAGTTCCGGATGACTTGAAGCCAATGCTCGCTAGAGATCGTGAGGAACAACTGGCAATCAAAGCCTCGGCAGAAAGGCAGGCGTATGAAGAGAATCAGAGGCTCAGAAATGCGCAAAGCCCCGAGGACAAGCCCGAGCACGAGGAGAGGAAGGCATCAGCGAACATGGTGGCAGAGCGAGGTAACAAGCCGATTGCTGGTAAGAGGAGAATGGCTCCAATGAAGCTGGGGCTTGACACAACGAGACCAGTTGACGACGTCTACCCATCGTGGGGTCTGATGTCTGTCAGAGCGGCACGATTCCTCGATCCAACTTTTGAAAGACCCAGGTATCCGAGCTCCGTGATGCCAGGATCGCCAACAAATCTTGACACACACATCTATGACAAGACATTCTTGCTTAAGTTCCAGCCAGTCTGCACCTGGGAGCCAATGATCAATTGGAAGGAAAGAATTGCATATATCTCGGAGCCAGGAGATATAATCGATTCTTCAGCCTCGTCTCCAACATCTGCAACTCTCTCAGATGGTAACGAACATCGGATGAGAGATACAGACGAGACCACTAGTCGTAAGCTAGATTTGCTGCAACCACGACAGGGCTCTGCAAGGGATGTTCAGATGCCGGAGACTGGTCCAAGCAGTATGCGTGGAAAACCTATGCTACAGGACCCTAGGTTATCCAGTTCAAAGGCGTTGGATGATGCTTTCGGCGACCCCAGCTCAACTGTCATTGTGAGGGAAAAAATACGTCGATGACTCCCGATCGCCTGTATCGGGCCGTGTCTCTCGACAATTCGAGGTGAATGCTGTAGGCCGTACGTTCGCTAGAGTAACGAACATAATGGGAGTAAGAGTTGCACGCGTTTTACTAGCTATATATTTTAGATAGCAAGAGTTATTTGTAATAGCCTACCTTAGGCATTTATACTACTAGGCTACTTTTACGTAGCAAACGACTATTAAGATATAGGTATACTATTAGTTAGTAGATAGAAGAATTAAGTAACTTAGGTACTTCTACTTCTATTCTTATATTTATTTTTATTAATTTATAGTCTTATCTCTTTAGTTAATACTCTCGAGAGAAATATCTAGCTTCGCTTATATTAGCCCTATAATAACTAATAAATCTAAAACTATTAATATCGATAGGATTAAAGTTTACGTATATAAAGACTAAGTTACCTTCCTAACTTAGAAATAAGATATTAATATAGTTAGTAATATAAAAGATATCTTAGATCTACTCGATAGTACTAAGTAGATCCTACTAGAGCTAACCGAGCCTATTCCTCTAAATACTAATAAGATTAAGAAAGAGCTTACTAAGATTAACGTTAAAGTAGAATAGATAGATATATAGGTAGAAAAGTTACTTAAGGACTATAAGATCGAGATAGCCTTCTATAGTATTAGAATTCGTAAGTATAAGAAGTAATAAGAACGTATTAAGATAGCGCGTATCCTTATTCTAGCTACTATTACGACTAGTATTCGCGATAATATCTTTACTAAGTCCGCTCTAAAGGATCTATTAGATATAGTCGCGATACTATATAAAGTAACTAATAGATAGACTAAGTAACTTATACTATAGTAGCTCGATAACCTTATATAGTAGTCTATTAGTAATAATATTACTAATCTAGTTAATACGATCTCCCTTAAAGCTAAACGACTTAATAAGCTAGAAGAATTCTTTAGTATAGAGTAGACTATCTATAAGATTCTAGATAAGCTTTCTAGATACTTCGATAATTTTAAGAAACTCTTTAACTTCCTAGTAGACTATAGCCCTAGTATATAAAGAATAGTTCCTAGCCTATTAGCTTATCTTATCTCTAAAGATACTATATATACTTTAGCTTAAAAGAAGTCCGATAATTAAAAGAATAATAATAAGAGTAAGAAGCTAGAGGAGTAGGATAGTAGTTATAAGAATCGGTCTAAGAATAAGGATAAGAAGAAAGAGAAGGACTTAAAGGAGTATAAGTATTATAATAAGAAAGGAACGTACGATAAGAAGGGTTATCTTAAGAACCTAGTAAATTCCTCTAAAGAGCGATAAAATAAGATATATACGAATATATAAAAGTAATATAAGAAGTCTTTAATTAATACTATAATAGAGTCGAAAGAAGTAAGTAATACTAACGATATAATTAACGGTAGAGTTAGTATCGTTACTAAGCCTAGAGGCTATATTATCGTCGCTAATATAGACTATAAAGAATTACTAAAGAAGGCTAAAGAAGCTTAAGCTCTAAAGGAAAGCCCTTTCCTAGATATATAAAAGGCCTTAGATACTATCTTATAGTTCGTTAAGGATAGTTACGATAACGCCTTTAGTTAAGTCTCTATTTCTAAGCTTACTTTTAAGCTCGATATATCCCTTTCTAATAAAAACGACTTCGAAGAATCCTTCCTTTTAATAGAAATAGAGCTAAGGTCTTCTAGTTACGAAACTCGTTAAATAACTATTATAAATATAGCTATTAATAGCGGTAAAGTTACTAATTAGCTTTATATAGATACTCGAGACGTTCTAAATCCCTTATAAGGAATACTACTACGTTTAAATAAGTAGCTATATAGCGAGGATTAGATACTATATAAATTCTTCGACTTCGATTATAAGCCTTAAAATACGACTTAGTAAGAAGTTAATTAATAGATTTAAGTCGAACTTTAAGCTTAGATCCCGAATAAAGTACTATTTACGCTAGTTTATAGATATTAAAGCTAGAGAATATCTAAGTAATCCCGCGTCTATACTAGCTTACTAGTATATACTAATAAGATCGAAATAGCTATACGATCTAGCTCTATATTTAATAAGAATAACGAGATCGATATCGACTTTATATAGTAGTTTATTAGTACTAGTAACTAGAAGCTAAAGACGCTACGGAAGGCTCGCTTAGCCTCTCTTTAATATACTTCTTAGTAGTAGTCTAATCTATATCGTACTAAATTAGTCTCGTTCGCTACTAAAGATATCGTTTATATCTATATTACGCTATAAGATACTATAGTATCTCCTAAGTATTAGAGCTTATCGATTTATATCGATACTATAAGTCCTAATAGTAATAGATATTAAAAGAGGACGAATAGAGCTTAAAAACTAAGATTAAAGTATAGATTGCCTATTTAGGCCTAGTAGCTTCCTAATAGGGAATCCAACGCGAGTCTAACGAATCCAACGATTAATTAAATAATTAATTAATATTGATTAGCATTTCTAATTAAATATTTAGTATTAGCTATATTAGCTTAGTATTAGCTCCGCTTAGTTAGCGATAACTAAGTATTATTAAATATTAATATATATATTTAGGAGATACTCTAAGCGAGGCGAGTTAAACTAAGTACTATTTCCTATTTAGATATAGTACTAGTAGGGGCCGCTCGGTAAAGCCGGAGCCTAGACTAACTTAGCTAGAGGCGCCCCTAATAGAGTTTAACTAGCTAGAACCTTCTAGAAAGTTTATCTAATCTAATCTTTCTATATTAATATTTAGAATATATATTTAAGGGATCCTAATTAATACGAGAGGTCTAGAATTAAATAGAACTCGTACCTCTAAAAGAGAACCTCCTATAGATTCGATCGCCTCTAGAATAATAAATTCTAGAGATCTAATTACGAGATAAAAACTAGGCCTATCTAGTAGTACGCGTAAGCTATTACGCGTCCTTAGAAGGTACTAGAAGCCTAGTAGCTAATATAATAAGGCGAAGAATATCGCCTATTAGCTAGATAAGAAATTTAACTACTATCTACTCTATAACTACTATTACTATTCCTACGATTTCCGATACTATCTACAACTTCTATACGCCTCTATATACCGCCCTCGAAGAGAGCTTAAATACCTTTACGAGTATCTATTAAGGTATAACCTCTATCCTCCCTATATTATAATAACTTACTAACTCTTCTTAGATATTAGAAATACTATTAAAGACGCTATTAGCTTATAATAGAGAAGGTAGATTATAGAGGGATTAGGAGATACTTAATATTAAGAAAGCGAAGGACGAGAAAATTCTATATAAAGTAAGAATCTTATTAGATCTAATAGTAATATTAAAAGAAAATATTATAATAGTTAGTAAAAAGGATAAAGATATTTCCTCTACTATTCTTAACTTAGAAGTATCTATCTATCTAAGCTACGATAGAAAAGCTTTTACTAACTTTCGTATCCTAAATTATAATATCGGTACTACTAACGACCTAGATAGACTTAAGATCTAAGATATTAGTATAGTTACTATATAAGTTCGAGATACTAATAGTAGTATTATTCTACTTATACTAACTAAAGTCTTCTATATATCTAAGATACGCTTTAATATCGTCTCTATATCTTATTTAGCTAAGAAAGTAAACTTCTATAGTTTATAGAATATCGAAGATATTATAGTCGTTAATTAAGATAGTTTTTATATTACTACTACTAGATTATTCGATAGACTATACTATATATAAGTTATCGAGGTAATATTAACTAATATAGTAATACCTAAGAACGATTCTATATAGATAATTCTACTAGCTAGTATAAAACTACTATACGTCGTTACTAAAATCGACTATTCGTACCCTATAATAGTTCTATATTAAAAAATAGGATATCTTAGTATAGTAAAATATATAAAGCTACTTAGGATAAGTTATAGGAGTAGACTAACTAAAAAGTAAGTTAAGGAAATACTTAATATCTTATATCTAATATACGTAACTACGAAGGCTATAAATCGAGTACTAAAAGATCTAGCTAAGTACTATACTAACGAGGTAGGAGATATAATATATATTAATACCTAGAATCTATATCTAGTTAGAAGTATTAATAGGGAAGTCTATATACTAGTTATAACTAACGATATAGGACGATACTCTTAGTTAGTAGTATTTACTTATAAATAGGAGATCCCTAATAAGTTTATTAAGATATATAAGATAATTTAGATAGTCTAAAACTATATAATTCGCTAGTATCGACTTAATAATAAGTTCCTATAGTATAGTATTATTAAGAAATTCTTTTTAGATTATAGTTATAAGGACCTATATATAGTATACTATATATTAGCTATACTAAGCCTCGAGAGGGCCTAGCTTAGCCTACTCTAGGCTATTCTAGCTTTTATAGCTCCTTCGTACTCTCTCTTTTCCCTTTCTTATCGATTCGAGTATCTTATACTTAGAATAGTTTAGCCTATATATTATAACCTACTCTTATATACGAATCGATCTTCTAATATATAACGAACTATTTAGTAATAGCTTCTACTTCGAGGAAGGCTAGTAAATAAACCGCCTAACCTAGAGGCGAGCTAGAAGGCTTAGTAATACTAGATACTATTCCTAAAAGGGAGGGTAATATATCTATAGAAGATAACGAAGATAAAGGACTAGCCCTACCTAATAAAAACGGATCTATAGAGGACTAGAGAGGGCCGGTCGATAACTAATCTAGCTTAGACGACGATAATCTAGAGCGATAGATCCTTATAGCCGAGAAAGAGGCTAAGAAGGTAGAATAACGAGCTAAACTAGCTAAAATTAAGGCTAGGACTACTATAGTAAACGCGACGATTACGGAACTAGTAGCTAGGAGACCGCTAGCTATTATTAGTCGGCCTACCTTAGACTATACTATACTAACCTCGACTATAATCTCTAAGGCTTATAATCTAATAGTCTTTATAGATAAGAGCCGAGTAGAATAGTAGTAATAGGCCGACTTAGTAGAGAGAATCTTCTATAGAAACCTAACTATCTACGTTACTAAGCTTACTAAGGTAGACTTCGGCGAGGAATAGATCGATTACGAATACTAGTCGAAATAGAAGCGCTATACTAAGTCGCTTAGGATAACCTAACCTATATAGAAAGAAATAAAGATATATATACTAGACTCGATAGAATCTATAGAGGAAAGGGCCTAACGGGCCTATATACGACTTCGTTATACTAAATAAGGCCTCTAAGATCTATTAGAGCTTATAGAGTATATAAAGATCTAGTAGGACGAGATCGATAAGGATAGATAGTCCTAATAGATATATACTTTTATAGTAGCGCTATACGATAATCTCTAGAAGAGATTAAGTCTTATTAAGCCGCTATTAGCTACTCTAATAGAGGTAGAGAATAGAGTATACGAATAATAGAGGTATATAAAACTAGTAGAAGATAGTAGAGCGAAGGGAAAGGGTCGCCTATATTCTAATATAACCTATAGTAATATAGATAAGGATACGCTAGACTATAAACGACTATCTAAATCCTAATAGCGGCCTAATAGTCTATCGAGGCCTAATTTAGACTATAGACTATCCTAGAAGGCTAACGATAACTAGATTCGTTACTACTACTACTAAGAGATAGGCTATAAGCGACTAGAATACCTAGCTCTAAAATAGAAGAGATCGGAAAACGATAGCTCTATACTATAGAACGCCTCGTTATAGCTAGGGAAGTTTTATATATAGAGTAGTAGAGATAATCCGCGGAGCTAGGCTCTAAGATATTAAAGCCTCGTAAGGAGCTAATTAGGCTCGACCTAGAGTTTACTAGACTAGATAGATCTAGGAAGGTAAAGGGCTTACTCGATTATAGTACCTAAGATAACTTTATTAGTAATATACTAGCTAAAGAGCTCGGTTTATATCTAGAGTATAAGCCTAGTACTCGATATAGGACTCTTAATAGTTAGAGCCTATCTATTAATAGCTACTATTACGTAAAGTTTCTAGCGCTAGATATAAATAGTATAGCGAGAGGATATATAGATAATTTTACTATAGATAGGATTTATAGTTTCGATATAGTTCTAGATATATTCTAGTTATCCTAATAGAATCCCGCTATTAATTTCTACCGCTATATAGCGGTATAGAGAAAACGAAATAGCTAAAAATAGCGTAAGTTAGCCCTCGTTATCGTAGTAACTATACTATAAGATATATTAGACCCCTCGACTATACTATATATAGGATCGCTAGTACTAAATAACCCCTTATTAATAAAGGTTATTCTAGAGTAGTATAAGAAGTACTCGAAGATCTTCTCTAACGAGGATACGTTACTATTACTAGATTATAGGCTATACGAATTAAGTATCGACCTCGTAGATAGTAAGTTATCCCTATAGAGCCCGTTATATAACCTCTCGGAGATAGAGCTAGAGGTTCTATAGAAGTACTTAGAAGAGTACCTCGAGAAGGGCTAGATTAGATCTTCGAGATTACTAGCTAGTATAGATATCCTCTTTATAAAGAAGAAAGACGATAGTCTATACTTATATATTAACTATCGGGCTTTAAACGCTATTACTATTAAGAATCGCTACCCTCTCCCGCTTATCTAGAAGTCCTTAGATAGGTTAGCGGGCTCGAACGTATATACTAAGCTCGATATATATAATACCTACTATAGGCTCTATATTAAGGACGGTAACGAGTAGAAAACGGCCTTTAGGACCCGTTATAGCCTCTTTAAGTATATAGTAGTCCTATTTAGACTTACGAATACCTTAGGAACCTTCTAGGTATATATTAATAGTATCTTATCGGACCTAATTAACGTATTCTACGTCGTATATCTCGATAATATACTAATCTTCTCTAAAAACGAAGAGGAATATAAGTAATATATCTTAGTAGTTCTTAAGCGCCTAGAACGGTATAAGCTCTACTATAAACCGTCTAAATACGAGTTCTATACGGATTTAGTATCCTTCCTTAAATATAAGGTTAGTCTATAAGAGGTAGAGATATAGCTAGAATAGGTTAATACTATACGAGATTAGCTAGTATCTAAATTAGTATATAATATCCGTATATTTATTAGCTTTATAAACTACTACCGCCGCTTTATTAAGGGATTCTCCTATATCGCGATACTACTAAACCGTTTAATAGAGAGGAGATCTAATATAGCCTATAGTAGTTATAAGTAGTAGAAAGAGGAATCTCGGGAAATCTATATTCCGCCTAATACGCTTAAGTCGTTCTAAGACCTAAAGGAGGCGTTCTACTTAGCGCCTATATTAAAGTACTTCGATCTAGAAAGGCCTATACGGATCGAAACTAATATATCGGGATATATAGTATTAGGTATCCTATACTAATAGTACGAGTTTAAGGCTAAGATATAGTAATTCCTAGTTATATACTTCTTAAGAAAGATAAATATAGCGGAGCGGAACTACGATATATACGATATTAAGCTACTAGCTATAGTCGAGACGTTTAAGTACTATTAATACTATCTCGAAGGCGCGAGGTATTAGATAGAGCTAATATCGGACTATAATAACCTATAATAGTTTATAACTACTAAGTCCCTATTAAGGCGCTAAGTAAGATAGATAGAATAGCTCTCCGTATTTAACTTTATAATTACGTATATCCTAGGTAAGCTTAATAGTATAGTAGATATAGCGAGTAGGAGGCCGGACTATATAGACGTCGACTATTCTAGCCGCTAGATAGTCTAAGAAGACTCTAAACTAGTTCTAAAAGCCTTATAGGCCTAGTTAGGGCTAGGAGGCCTAATAATAGATAGGGATATTACTACTAATATTATAAAGATAGTAGCGAAGTCGGAGGGATCCTTTAAGTACGTCTCGATAGTATAGATAGAGATAGAAGATAAGACCGATATCCTCTAGAGAATTTAAGTAGCCTAGTAGGAAGATCTAATAGCCTAATAGATCTATAAAGCGATCGAGGATTAGTAGAAAGATCTTTAGCTAGTAAGATAGAAGGATAGGAGTAGTATACTATAGCTTAATAAGTATATCTATATACTAGTAGATCTATATAGACTTAAGGTACTCTAAACCTACTACGATAACCCTCTTATAGGCTACTTTAGGTTTAAAAGAACTATAGAGCTAGTATAGAGAGTATACGACTAGCTAGATATCCGACGATACGTTAAGGACTATACTAAGAGCTATAAAGCTTATAGTAGAGCGAAGCCTAGACGCTATAAGCCGTATAGTAAACTCTATACGGAAGCCCTACTAGAGGTACCCTAGAAGGATCTAACGCTAGACTTCGTTATAGACCTCCTACTAAGTATATATCTAGACTAGATATATAACTTAATCCTTATAATAGTAGATAGGTTCTCTAAGATAGCCTATTATATCCTAGTAAGGAAGGATATCTTAGCTAAAGGCCTTATAGATACGTTCCTAAAGGAAGTTATATACCTATATAGGATACCGAAGTTAATTACCTCTAATAGAGGGCTAATTCTAATATCTAAGTACTAGAGCTCCTTTTACTACTATCTTAGGATATATAGAGCCCTTAGTATAGCCTACTACCCTTAGACTAACGGCTAGACTAAGCGTTAGAACTAGATAATAGAGTAATACCTATAGATATACTATTACTACGAGTAGGATAACTAGGTAAAGCTACTTAGTATAGCGGAGTTCGTATATAATAACTTAAGTTACTTCTCTACTAGAGCTACTCTATTCTAGTAATATTAGGTACGAGATCTACTAAGCGCGAGATAGCCTAAAATAGCCTAGAAGAGTAGTAACTCGGCCGATATAGAGTAGCTCGCTAAACGAGTAGTCGAAACGTAGCTTTCCCTTAAGTAGAGGCTACTAAAAGCTAAGGAAGACTAAGCGAAGTATTATAACTACTACTATATACTAAAGAAGTACGTAGTAGGGGATATAGTATATCTATCTATCTGAAACCTAGCTACCGATAGAGCCTTAAAGAAGTTAGACTATAAGTATATTAGCCTATACTAGATCTCGAAGATTATTAGCGACGTAGTATATATTCTAGAGCTACTAAAAACGATATTAATCTACCTAACGTTCTATATCTTACTACTCGAGCTATATAAGGAGGTAGATAAAGCTATAAGGGCCTAGAATAACCTAGAAGAGCCTACTCTAGATAATCTAGATATCTACGTAGTTAAGAAGATAAAGGGATAGGACCGCGATAATAATAGAAGGTAGATTTATAGGATATTCTAGTAGAGATATAATTCTAAGGAAGATACCTAGGAGTATACTAAGAATATTAGTAGATCGGTAATACGCGCCTATAAAAGGTCGATTAGATAAGGTATAAAGAGACGCCGAGGGCGTTAATAGGCTAAGATAGGCCTAAATAGGCTAGTATAGGTAGATAGAGATACTCTTTAGGATTAGAAGTCTTATTAGATATATTTATATACTATTAACCGGAGTATCTTCCTAAATACTATACTAAAGAGGCTAAGAAGAGGGCTAAAATAGACTAGAATACCTCTATAGAGCCTATATAATATATAAACAAACTAAACTAGTCCTCCTCGGCGTTAATCTCGTTAGGAGAGACTATAATATCGTCTAATAGGCTAGAGAGGGCGCGAGAAAGGATAGTAGCCCTAGTCTAGGCCGCGATAGTAGTCTTAATAGTAAAGAGAGTAGTACCGAGGGTCTTAATACGCTAGAATAGGTTAGAATAGGCTAAACTAGGATAAGATAGACTAAGCTTACTTTACGGAGGGTAGTAGTATCTATAGCGCTATCTACTATACTAGGAGTAGATATTAGGCGCTTCTTTCTATTCGAACTAGCTAGAGTCTAGGGAGTACTCTCTTTATTATCGTCTACCTTATACTATAATAGGGTTAGCTAGACTAAACTAGGCTAAAATAGGCTTATATACCTTAAAGCTACGGTCGTTATAGATACGCTTAGCTATAAGTAGGCTAGTCTTAGAGGGCGTAGAGGCGCCTATATATAAGATAAGTATAGACTATCCTTATTAGCGAAGGAGGGCTTATCGCTAGAAATATATTAGTAGAGGCTAGAATAGGCTAAGCTAGGTATATATACTATTTAATTATATCGTAGAGCTCCGTAGTAGCCTCTTATATAGCCTTAAGAATATCTTCGTCGATATTTAGGGCGATAGCGACGCGGCGAGCGGTATTAAAGGCGTCGATACGGCCTTAATAGGACTCGGGGAACTAAAATAGGTTAGAATAGGCCTAAATAGACTAAGATAGATATATCTACCTCGTAGTACTCGCTATTAGTATAGAGGTAGTAGATATAGTACTTTATATAGAACCTAGAGCTATTAACGTCTTTATACTTATCGTTCTAGGGATTCGCTATCTTATAGAAGTTCTAAATAGGTTAGAATAGGCTAAAATAGGATATTTTAGGATAGAGCTATACCTAGAGCTACTTAACTATAGTAATATTAGCCGGAGCGACGTAGTTAATATATAGATTACTATTATAGGTACTAGTATTAGCCTATTCCTTACGCTACTTAGCCGCTATAGTATAGATCGGTACGGAATAGACTAAAATAGATCTAGATAGGCTAAGAGAAGCGTACGATAGTAGCGGAGAGGACTTACTATACTAAGTTAGCGTATACTAGTCTAGAATAAGCTAGTATAGGTATCTCTATCTATACTACTAAAAATAGTATTTCTAGCTTACTTTATTTATTAAGGTTATAGAAAGGAATTTAGATTAGCCGAAGAACTAATCGTACCTCTTACTTCCGCGATTAGTACTTAAATCTATACTATACTAAAAAATATAGTAGCCTAGATTATATATAAAAAACCTAGGAAGTAAGAGTATATAGAAACTTAGAATCTTAAGAATAACGATCCCTAAAAGGGGGGTAGTTATAAGGACCTATATATAGTATACTATATATTAGCCGTACTAAGCCTTAGGAGGGCCTAGCTTAGCCTACTCTAGACTATTCTAGCTTTTATAGCTCTTTTATACTCTCTTCTTTCCCTTCCTTATCGATTCGAGTATCTTATACTTAAGATAGTTTAGCCTATATATTATAACCTACTCTTATACTTAGGCTCTAAATAAAGGTCTTAACTAAAAATAATAAAGACTTTCTATAAAGATCGAAGAATACCTACTTACTAAAGCTCTTAAAGCCTATAGACTAGAGCTCTAGAACTATAAGTAAGCTCTATAAATATCTAATACTAAGTAGTAGGAGATAGCTATAGATAAAGAATTCGATAGTCTTATAGAAAATAATATATAGGACGTTATTCTAAGATCTACTAATTATAAGGTACTAGGCTTATAATAGGTATATAGGCGAAAGATAGCGGTAAACGGTTCTATTACTAAATATAAAGCTAGATTTATTATTAAAGGATATATATAGATCTATAGACTAGACTTCGATAAGACTTATATCTTAGTAGTTAAAGTACTATCTTACTAACTAATATTTATAGCTTAAGCTAAGTATAGATAGAAGTATTATTAGATAGATATTAAGACTACTTTTCTTAATAGAGAAGTAGAATACGAGATTTATATCGAAGTACTAGAAGGCTATCCCGTACTAGAGGGTATAGTACTTAAGCTAAATAAATCTCTATATAGATTAAAGTAATCCCTATAACTCTAGTATCTACGACTACGCTCCTTTCTTAAATCTACTAGCTAGAAAGCTTATAATAATAACTAATTAGTATTTAAATACCCTAACGGTATATATATAATAGTATATATAGATAACCTACTTATCTTTAATCTAGACGAAGGACGTATTATATAAGTTAAATAATAGCTATTTTAAGAATTCTAGATAACCGACCTCGGATTATATATATACTATCTAGATATCTATATATAATAGCGTAAGAACGGCGATATTTATCTCTATTAGTTAAACTATATATCGTAGATTATCGAAAGATTTAGTTTATAAAATAGTAGGAGAACTTTCTCGATACTAATAGATCTATAATAGAAGTTTCTAAAGAATAATAATCTCCTATAAGCGATTAATAAGATACGTCTCTACTAATATAAAGTAGGATCTACGAACTACGCTATAATCGAAATCTAACTAGATATTACTAAAGTAGTAGGAGTCGTATTATAATTTAGCTCTAATCTAACTATTAAATATTAAGAAAGCGTCGAATATATCTTAAAGTATTTCGAAGGAATAAGCGACCTTAGTCTACTCTATAAAAAGTAAGCTAATAACTCTAACTTATATATATTCGTCGATATAGACTAGACTAGCGACCTCTTTAAAAGAAAGTTAATAATAGAATAAATAGCTATATTTAGTAGAGTAGCTATTTTATAGATATCTAGAAAGTAGAAATCGATCGTAAGAAGTATAATAGAAGTAGAGTATATTATAGTAGTAGACGCTATATTAGAAGCTATATAGTTATAAAACTTTATTAACGAGCTTAGTTTCCTTAATATATATATCGATATAGTCCTAATCTATATTAATAATAATATAGTACTTCGCCTTATCTATAATCTAGAAGATTATAAGCGAGCTAAGTATATTAATATTAGTTATTATTCTATTAGACTTATAGTCTAAGAAAGCGAAATATCTACTAGTAGAATAGCGAGTAAGAATAATATAGTAGATATATTTACTAAGCTACTACTAAAGGAGGACTTTATTAGATACGTTTAAGGTCTAGGTATAAGCTTAGTATAGTACTTACTACTATAAGGATATAGCTATAGTAGAAGAGTTATTTATAATAGCCTATCTTAGGTATTTATACTACTAGGCTACTTTTACGTAGTAAACGACTATTAAGATATAGGTATACTATTAGTTAGTAGATAGAAGAATTAAGCAACTTAGGTACTCCTACTTCTGTTCTTATATTTATTTCAATTGCAAGGTGACTTTTTCTCGTTAGTGTGTAGCTGCAGCTCAACCCTTCCAAGCTTCTGGCTCGGCTCGCGACCCGTCTTTGCCCCCGAAGCTTATCGATAAGCATCGCAGAGCCGCAAAGAATTGAAGATTCGCCTGCCAACCTCATCTTGCCGTCGACAACACCACGACTTTCTGTTCCACACAGCGCTCAATATGGGCGTCGCAAAGAAAACTCGCAAGTTCGCCGCCGTTAAGCGAGTCATCGGTCAACGCGATGCGCGACTCAAGAAGAACATACTCAAAGAGGAGAAAGAGCAAGAAAGCAAAAAGAAGGACAAGTCTGGCGAGCTTCTGAGAGAAATGTTCGTGTCAACTACATCCATCCTATAAAAACATACACTGACTGGTAGTAGCCCTCAAGTCCCCTCCTCCATGTTCTTCCAGCACAATACCGCCCTCCAACCACCATACTCCGTCCTAGTCGACACGAACTTCCTTTCGCATACTGTTCACCACAAACTGCCTTTACTACCGACACTCATGGATACTCTTTACGCGACATGTACGCCGATCATTACGAGCTGTGTAATGGCTGAGTTGGAAAAGCTGGGTGCGAAGTATAGAATTGCTTTACAAATCGCACGCGATGAGCGGTGGGAGAGATTGAAGTGCGATCACAAGGGCACATATGCTGATGACTGCATCGTGACACGGGTGATGCAGCAAAGGATATATTTGGTCGCGACGAATGATAGGTAAGGAGGTCACACTTCTGGGATACAGTCTTCTGAGATACTTATACTGACGCATAAACTCTAGAGATTTGAAGAGGCGACTGCGCAAGATTCCAGGTGTGCCGATCATCAGTTGTGCGAAGGGGAAGTATGTGATCGAGCGCTTGCCAGATGCGCCCGGAACTTGAAACCAAATATGGAGAAATGGGCACTCTGCGTTACCGGTGGCGTTGATATCTTTTAGCGAGGCGTTCGGGGCATAGCGTGTTCTGAGCATGAACGGCAGAGACTGAAGTCAAGAGCTGAGGAAGTCTCGATGACTTGTTCGATGAGTACGATCTATGAAAGTCCTTCATTGAAGGCCCCGGGCATCCGAATGGCCTTTCTGCGACTCATTCTGCTGATCTGGCCTCGACATAGTTGCGAAACTGCTCGATGATCACGTCTGACAGTTCTGCACCTGAACAAATACATTGCAGTGGAAATGCAGCTGCATTGTTCGCAAAGTTTGCTTCAGAGTGGTCAATACTGTCCAACAAACCTAACTTCACCTGGTGCGGGCACACATCGTCTTTCAGCCTTGGAACGGCTGCCTATACGCCAAATTGGTGCTTCCCTATACACAATTTCAAAAGGCGCTTCCAGGTCCGATTGGGTGGAAGAAGGTATTTGACGTGAGTGAAGCGGCCGAAGTGGTCAATGCATCACGAGCTCTACGGAAACGCGATGCACATGCATCAGCATGGCAACCGACGCAGGCGCTGCACTCCTTCACTCGTACACCACCGCCTGGCTCTCTTTTAAGTCTTCCTGCCACGCGCATTTCTTCTCGTCATCAACTTGCCTCTTAATCACCAAATATCAGCGACTCGACACCGCATCTCCGAATTCCGATGGCCTCTCAAGTCTCGCGATGGAGCAGTTCAATGCGCATCTCGAGTACGAAGGCGGTTGGCGCGACAGCGAAGATGCAGGCATAACGCTGTATCGCGCCTTGTCCAGACAGATTTACGGCAATCCTGAGGAATGGAGAACGGTTCGCGACAGCGTAGTTGACCTTGCAATTCGCGCCTATACGAATACCGATAATCCATACCACAAGCGATACCTCGAGCATGCGCAAGGCTTTCGTACTCGCATGCAGGGCAAAGAATTATTCCCGCATCTCTACTGTCCAGACTTGGCACCAGATCGGAACCTCTTCTCTGTGGTCGCAGAGGCAATGCTGGTACGAATCAGGTTTTACAGCACGCCGTATCACAACAGAGACGCTCCGCCAAGCCTGATGATGAGTAAGGGCTATGAAAATGCACCTCTTGTCGACATCATACAGCAATCAGCGCAGTGGCAGATGGACGCTCGTTTCGGGTCGCTGATCTCAGACAACTCCGGCAGAGCACTCACAGAATTCTTGCTTCGCGAATGTGCGGCACTGGGACTGCAAAGGTTCAATCTGGCCCATCGTATCGAACCTTCGGGCAAGAAGACCGTGCTCTGCTTTAACCAAGCTCGACCAGACTCGCGGCTCGCGGATATGGCAGTCGGTCTCTCCCTAAAGCGATTGGACACCTGGATCGCAAATGTGGAAAGACCAGAGCTCGTGCATCAAGCTCTTGGACTACTTCGCGACGCGCTTGCTAGAGCTCCGAATCAGAAACTGTCCATCAGAGTCACTCGTTCTTGCAGGTCAGGCCACATGAAGCCACACTTCGGCATGGACCTGGAAGCAATTGCCGTGCCTCTACACAAAGTAGCAGGCAAGACCGAGGATGAAATTGTCGAATTGTTTGAGAAGGGCGAGATCGAGCGAGTAATCTCTATCATGACCATTGGAGTGACAGATAAGCTGTTCTTCAATATCAACATTTTCAAGATGTTGGAGAACGCCGATCAGCACACAGAGCCAGCATTGCGGCGCCTATACTTGGAGACAATCTTCAACCCAAATGTTTCCAAAGTGTGGTTCAATTACCAGCAAGATGTCAAGTTCGCGGAAAGCAGCATCGCTCAGATGTATCGAGGTACTCCGCGAGAGCCTTTCGTCTTGCACAAGTACTCTCACAACGGCACAACATCTTCCGAACACATAGTGCAGCCTCAATTCCACTTCAACTCGCCGCACTTTGACGGACCTCGGCCAAAAGAGCTTTATTTCCCAAGTGTGCCTGTCGATGAGCAAGACTGCGAGTTCCATGCCGCAGAAATGAACGATCTCGGGATGAGCTGTCCTTGCTCTCTGGGCAATATCGATCTCAATGCTTGGCTCGCATCTCTTTGCAGACAACATGGATTGGACATGCCTAAAAGAGGCTTCAAGAACCCAAGAGTCCGATTCAACCTCCAGAAGCTCATCAATTGTACATTGAAACATGACAGGAGATTCGAGCTTTTCAAATGGGCGAAGGATCGAGCTGAACCCAGCCCAGAAAATGGTTATCGCTCCAAATTCGACTTTTACCAGAGCTTGGGACAGTCCGAGATGAGACAAGATGATGAAGCCGTTGCCTACGTGCTCTGCGACGTCATGGCCATTAATTTGATCTATGAGCAAATGCTTGTCAGCGACGACAAGAAATTCATCGCGAGCGTGTTGCATTCATACTTTCATGATGATGACGGGGTATCGATCATCCCACGCCGGCAGACTCAGAGAACATCGTCATTCGGAAGTACTGGTGGCGTGCCTTTGTATCTGGACAATCCAAAGATGTTCCTTCGCCAAGAATTCAGCACGCTACCGCAAGTCAAGTTCGCCGAAGAGTTTGAAGATGAAGCGGACCTCTGGAAGACAGATGCACTGAACAGGAAGGAGCATGACGAGAGAACCCTCACAGTCAAAGCACTCCTGGATGGCCACGCCTCAGCCCAGTCACACCACGGCAACATCTACCATTCTCCAGACCTGGCGACGACTGAGCGCCAAGAGAGAATCCAACGGAAGGTGCGCAAGAGGCTCACCGATCCTACACGACACTGGATGCCATCTTCCTGTGCTGTGGCAGATCAACCACCGTACCCACAGGCGATAGTGCGAGCAGGTCAAACATATCGGGAAAATCTGATAGATGACTTGGCGTCTCGAAAGATCGGAGCATGGCAACTGCCTCCAGGTCTTGGCGGGCCGCCTGGCAACAAGAGCCTACCTGAATGGCTGAACCGACCTACTGGCGACGACATTTTATATGCTCTTGCTCAGCGATATACCTCACTCAACGCTCCCCGCCCACTGTCTTCAGTATCACAGCCGATCCAACTCGCACAACAATTCATCCAATCCCTTCACCTGGACCACGCAAGCTTACCAGTAAAAATTTTCAAAGCCAAGGCGTTTGCGCGAAACGTTATCGCCCACGAGATCCAAAAGAACTCTCAGCAAGGCCTCCCTTCTCCGCCCGAACACGAAGACATTTTCGACCCAGAAGGACGTGAGTATCGTCGCAGAATGTTGGGTACGCCTTCATGGAACAAGACTACTTTGGCCAAGCTGGAGGCAAATCCAGATGGTTCCTGGAAGTCTATTGCCACGATGACTTTGCAAGGGCTGGATGAAATCATGTCTGATGAGATGGTCGAGCAACAGCTCACATATGAGGAGAAGTTGAGCCTTTGGTATGAGCAGGGTTGGGAATCGTGAGCACTGGGTAATCATAGCTTCAGGCCGACAATTGATGATAATGCCTTTTCGTCCCAAACCACAACAACTCGACCAGTAGCATAGCATTGAATTGAAACAGGTGATAGCCACCCACTATCACTATCGCTTCCATTGGTATCACATGCTAATGATGCCACTTGACTCCAAGAAATGAATGGAACACTATTACCGGCCACGGTTCACGCGTCACAAAATGGGAAAGCGTCCGAAGCCATCCAAGCAATCGAAGGAGCAGAAGCACTCCAAAGACCACAAGAAGACGAAGCGATCCGATACCCCAATTTCGCAAGTGGCACTTCGCCTCGGCCTGGCATTAGCTATCACGAACAGCTACATCAAGCATGATTCGCACAAGGTACATGAGTCCTAGCCGCGGAGTGCATGACGTCTAACATTCTTAGTGCGCTCTAAATACGATCGACAAGTGAGCTTGTTGCTTCTCACCTCTTCGTTCCTACCGAATGGGTTCCAGGAAGAGTGGGATGAAGTTAGGAATCACAAAGTCCTATCTTTTATTACGGCACCGTTACACACAACAACAACCAAGACCATCTACCAGAGGTGTGAACGTGAGAAGTTGTGAATGATGGTATGTATTTGCTGTTGGTTTTTAAGATGACACTGAGGTCGCTAAGGGTTAGCCCTTGGTAATCTCACCCGTCAAATAGACCTACATGGCCAAGAGTGGGCACCGATGGAGTCAAGGGGGCCAAGGAATTCGACGGTGAGGTCTTCTCCGCAGGGAGCAGGTGAGGTTGTAGACTGGGTAAGGGATGGTTTGATTCGACCTTGTCTTGACTGGTGCGAGGTGCTGCATGAAAATGAATGAGCTTTCTGCTTCTAGTGCAGTCAATCAAGCCCTGGCTAGATTCGTGGTTGATCTGGTGTGCTTCCGACTTTCAGAGGCAGTTGAGGGAGTCCAATAGAGTCTGCTGAGAAGCGGTGCTCTTTTGTTCGAGGGGGTATTATTAGAGTATGCTTTGTGAGAATCGTCGCTGCTCACATGCCCTCTCCTTCTGCGCTCAGCTCGCGGGGTGTTGGTGAGCAATGCAGTTCATGTTGAGGTAAGTGTGGTATTGTTTCCTGGTTCGAGAGGCGGTAGAGGTGAAGTCGAGCATCGAAAAGTCGTTCTGATGTTCTTCGCAGCCGTATCTTCATGACTTGCTGTGCATTACATAAATAATATCTTGTTCAAAAAACTTGGTATCGTCCGATCCGCCTCCATCTGCTTGCAGATGTCTGCTGATCCGTCTCTTCACCCCCAACATCTTCTCAGCGCGTTCCTTACAAGAAAAGTCCAGCCAACGCAGCAACAGCCATAACCGGCGCCGCAGTGGCAATAGCAGCAGCACCAGTATACTGAACCGGCATGCTAGCAGTAGCAGTTCCATTGGTCTTACCAGAAGCAGAAGGCATAACATACATGCTAGTAGGTGGAACGACACCAGAGCTGACGGAACCCTTGACCAAAAAGTAGCAGCCGTTAACCAAAACACAGGTTTGACCTGCTGGGTAGGAGTGGGCTGGGTTGCCTCCGCTTTGTCAGTAAGAAAGACGGGTGAGAGATTTAGGAGGGAAGCTTACATGAGTATCGTCCCATCGAATCAGTAGCGCCAGGAGCAGGGCAGCTGGAACCAGTAGATGTTGGAGCTGGTGGTGCCTGAGTGATTGTGCAACCACCTGGGCAGTGAGTGATTGTGAGGGTTGTAGCGGAAGTGACTGGGTAAGTCTTGCCGTTCTGGGTGATGGTTGTTGGGCTTGGGCAGACGGTGGTGAAGGATGAGACGACGGTTGTGACTGGCTTGCTTGGGTAGCCGGCTGGGGCGGAGACACCTGGGCCTGGCTGAGTGAGGACGTAGCAGCCGTTGACGAGCTGACATTGTTGACCTTCTGGGTATTGGTGGGCTGGGTTGCCTGTGGTGGATGTTAGGATTGGAGGTGTGCAATAGACGGCTTAGGGACGTACAAGAGTAGCCGTTTGTGCCGTTTGTGCCTGGTGCTGGGCAGGAGGCCGATGCGGTTGGGTAGGATGGAGCGGTTCCGCTTGGGGTAGCGCTCACGCCTGGGCCCTGGTTGACGAGGTAGTAGCATCCATCGCTGAGGATGCAGAATTGGTTCTCTGGGTATTGGTGTGCTGGGTTGCCTTTTGATGCGTTAGTGATCACGTCTTGACTGCATCGCATGTGCCTTACAAGAGTAGCGACCGTCTGGGCCGTTAGTGCCTGGTGCTGGGCATGCTGAGGTAGAGCTTGGGTAGGCTGGTGCGGTAGCAGTGCTGCTTGGAGTTGCGGTCACACCTGGGCCCTGTTTGACGAGGTAGTAGCAACCATCGCTCTCGACGCAGAACTGGTTCTCTGGGTACTGGTGTGCTGGACTAAAAAACATCATCAGAATCTGCTGGCATTCGATGTATTATTGAACAACTCACTTGCAGCTGTAGCGGCCATCAGATCCGGTAGTGCCTGGTGCAGGGCAGGCTGCGGTGGTTGATGGGTAGCTGGCAGGAGCAGTCGTGCTGGCACCGTAGGCGTTCTGAGCGGCGGCATAGCCAAAGATGGCTGCCAAAGTGGCGGCGGTGGACTTCATAGTGAGTGTTGTGTTGTAGTTGTTGATTGAAAGAATGACTTGCGGTTCAGATGTATTAGATGTATGTGCGAAGAGGAGTGATAAACAGAGCAGGGAACATGCAGTACTTATCCTATCCCTACCGACCAAGTTGTCGACTTGGCTAGATGATCTCGTATCTGCAAAAAGCAATAGTCGCCCCTCGATGCATTGCACATCAGGAGAAAGTCAGTGCCAACACGATGCGGTCCATTACCGCGACAGCCAGTGATGAGAATAGTCGAGCGGTAATCGATGACATCTGCAGGTACCCGTCAGGTACAGTCTGGAGCCGCGCCTAACAATGGCGCTTGTGAAGTCGGCCCAGCCGTGAGTGGTGGTGCTCCATGGCTACCAGAAACTACTCCTCGTATTCTTGACACTTTTCCTGGGCCATAATTGGAACGTGTCAGTGCCCGCACTACTGTAGGGTACGGACGATACTAAATACAGCTACGTCCTAAAATACCAAGGCAAAATTAGGTATTTGTTATTATCGACTAGATAAATAAGATTAGGTCGAGTATATAGAAAAAATTAGACTTGTTTCTACTAACTAAGCTTCCTTACGTAATAAGTCTTACTATCTATATACCTACGTAATAGTTATAAGCCTAGATTAGTATTTACCTACCTCTATAAATAAATAACTAAGTAATTCTACCTTAGTATAGATATTAAGGACGTATATAGATATTCTATAAAAGGGATCTAATAGCTAATAACCTCTATCTAGAAAATTAGATATACTAACTAATTAAAATATAGTAACTAGTATATATATACTAAATTAATTACTATTAGAGACGACCTCTAGAAATATATAAGTAATAAATCTCTTATAGTTATAAACCCTAATAGAATAGTCTTAATAGTATTAGATAGGATTCTAGAACTAATAAAACTAACCTATCTATAAGTACTAGAGTAACTAAATACTAGAGATAATCTAGATATATAGAAAGTCGAAATATAATACTTCGTATATAAGTCTAAGACGTTTAACTATCTATTAAAGGACTACGAGAAATTTATAAACTATAAACGTAACTTTAAATCCTATATTAACTATATAATCCTACTAATATATCTAGAAGATCTAAATCGATAAGTTCTAAATACTCTATCGATCTAGTTCGACTTTATAAAATCGAAGCTCTCTCTAATTCTAGAAATAAGACGAACGTTCCTTACTAAGAAGTATAAGAGACTTATCTATAGCCTAAAGTCGTCTAATATCGAATAATAGTTTTTAGAATAGATAGATCTAGAATCTAAACTATAGAGATACGATTATCCTCTATCTCTATATATAAAGAATAATTTCTACTAAATAGTCGAGAACTATATTAATATTATCTAAGATAGGCTAATAGCTAAATTAATAGTCGATCTAATAGGAGCTATTATAGACTATAGAGATTTTATTCGATAATAGCTAGAAAAACTAAATAAGTATAAGTTAGTCTTTTCTACTAAAGCGATTAAAGAAGTATCTATCTATATAGTACTAGTAAGTCTATTAACTAACCGAGGTAATAGTAGATCTCTACTCGACTACTCTTATATCTAATAGACTAGAAAGCTATAAGATAAGATATATTTAAGCCTAGGAGAATATCTAATCGTTAACTATATAAAGAGACTAGATAAATAGTTAATAACTTCTAACTAGAAATACTAGTTTAAGTACTATAAGGAATTCCTTAGGAAAGATAAGAGAGCCTATAAGAGATAGGCTAAGCGTTTTAAGAATCTAGTAGCTATCGCTCTAAGCGATACGTCTACTAGTATAACTAACGAAGTCTAATTCTAGGCTATCTATAGAGAGGACGCTAGATAGTCTATAGGAGGCTAACGATAGATCTACTCGATCTAAGCGGCCTATAGAATAGTCCCTCTTATCTACTATTAAACTATTATAATCGAAATAGGAGCTATTCGAGCTAAGTTATATTTAGTCTTAGTAGTAATAAGTAACTATAATCGATAGCTCTTAGATAGAGAATTAAATACTTATATTATAAATAACTCTACTAAAGCGAGATTTATTCTAAAGAGAATCCCTTATAATATTACTATCTTTACTAGAAATATTAAACTTAAACTAGTAGTCTAGGGCGACGTAGTTCTAATAATAAAGAGTAGAAATAGAATAATTAACCTTAAGCTTAAGGACGTTCTATATATTCCTAGATATTACCTTAATATCGTCTTAGCGCCTCTAATAAGGAAGATTAGACTCTTTCTTAACGAACGAGACGATATCTAGTAGGATAAATAGGATACTAAGATCGCTAAAATCTATAGGATAGACGATCTACTATTCCTATTAATCTAGACTACTCCTATAGATCCTAATAAGTAGATACTAAGATAGTCTCTTAACTCTAAGGATAAGCCTATATTAGTCGCTATCGTAATATTAGACTAACTACTAGTATACTATAAAAAGGCCTTTATAGCGAAAAGTAAAATATTAAGACTAGAATAGTACTATATAGATATAGACTAGTACGAGACTCTTAGCTATATCGGGGGAGATTAGATCGATTATCTATACTATACTATATCTAGAGTAAAACTTAAAGGCGAGAATAATACTCTAAGGACGAACGAGTACGAAGTCTATATCTAGACTAAGATAATAAAGAAGATATCTTACTATAAAAGATATTAGATATAAGTTCTATCTATATTTAGAGATATAGTAGTTAATATTATAGAATTTAATTAAGTATTTAATAGCGACTACTATATAGTATATACGTACGATTTAATAATATATATTAACTTTATATAGACTATAAGCTCGATTAGCTAGGTAAATATAAATAAGTATATTTAAGAACTTATTCGTTTTATAAAGAATATAGAATAAGAAATCTATATATTATCTAGCGATAATAATCGATCCTATAGACTAGTCTTTAGATCTACCCTACTTAATAATAGTATTAATTAGTACCTAACTATACTATATATATCCGCTTAGGACGTAGTAGAACGTCTAGGTACTCTTATTATAATAATCGCGAGAGCTATCGCTCTAGAATCTAGCTTACTAGAGGACTTATAGCTAGAACTTATCGTCTTCGCTACCTATCTACTTAATAGGATACTAGCTTAAGTATTAGGCTATAAGACGCTCTATAAACTTACTATAGGTATACTACTATTAATCGCCTATATCTATAAGATAAGATCGAGAGTATATACCTTTAAAACTAATAAAAAGGACCTTCTAAGAAAGAATAAGCTCGATTCTTACTACTATCTTAGATATTTAGTAGGCTTCGAAGGCTATAATATCTATAGAGTCTAGATTCCGTCCCTATAAAAGATTATTAAAACGAGAGATATAATCTTTAATAAGAAAGCTAAATATAAGAGATACTAAGACCTTAATCTTAGATATATTCTTAGTAACTAAATTAGTCTAGTAGCGACGATTAAGATACTAGTAGAGCCTAGATATAACTAGTTCTAGTTAATACTTTATCCTATCGAATATAACTTATTCTAAGATTAGGAGGTAAGTAGAGACTAGACTTAATCTATAGACTAGAAATTAGTTAATACTAAGTACCTATATATCTAAGAATTTTAAATACTCGACTCTATAAGAGAATTCTCGTTCGAATTTTAGTAGTAGAACCTAATATAATAAGAATCTAATTAGTCTTTATAACTATACTAGCCGAGTTATAAGATAGTCTTCCCTAGATATTAAGAACTCTTACTACTTATTAGTCTAACGTATAACTAACTAGAGATTAGCGATCTAGAACTAGAACTATAACCCGACCTAGATAAGTATATTTAGGTCTTCTAAACCTACTTAGCTCTCTTAATATAGGTTATTAGTACTACTAACTATCGATCTATAGCCGTAGAGAGAGATTTACTAAGCTAAGCGAAACTCTATCTCTTAGACTTACTTCTAGAACTTATATATTAGAAAGAGATCGAGAATTATTAATTTAAAAACGAGCTCTTAGCCGCTAGTAAGAAAGAATTTACTAAAGGTCTTAATACTAGAACGTACTATTAGGTCGATATAATAGAAGTATAAGAATAGAGATCTATCTCTCTTATCTAGATTTAGAAATATAAGATCGATAATCTTAATTAGTTATAGCTTATTAAGGCGAGACTATATACGAAAGATAACCTCTAGACGACTACCCTAGATACGTATATAGCTACGTTATTAATAAAGGCTTTTAGGCTAATAATAGTAATAATAGCGTACTTCGACTTCGAGACTATCTAGATAGATATAGTTAATATATTCCTAAATACTATACTACTAATACTAATCTACCTAAATCCCTTAGATAGATACTAGAAATCTAGGAAGCTACTTAAATATATTAAGATACTATATAGATTTAAAGAATCGCCCTATTTATAGTATAATAACCTAAGAAATATCCTCGCTAAGATTAGTATATATAAGATCGCTAACTATCTATTTATTAAAGGAAGAGTTATTATCTTCTTCTATATAGACGATATCTATATTATATATAACTATAAAGAAGAAGAAGAAGAAGCCTTCTATATTTAAGATTAGCTATCTACTCGATATAAGATAAAGATAGAGAGTAATATAAGTATAAGGAATTTAGTATATAGAATATAATAATATATCTAAGTAGTATATTTAATAGCTATTAATATTATCTAAGAAATAAGAAAATAGGATTAAGTAGGAGAGAGTAGTTTATCCTATAGCGCTAAGGCGCTAGTATATCTAAGTTACCTAATAGATATCTTAGAGGTATCTATAGGATATCTTAGAGGAGTATATAGAAGATTCCTTTATATTATCCTTCTCTCCTAAAACGCTCTATTCTAGAGCGTTTATATTAGGATTTATAATTATATACGTATATAGTACTTAGTATATATATAGTATTAAAAACTTTACGTAGTATATAGATATTATATATAATATACTAGTATTTATAATTATTCCCTAGCGATCTACTCCTCTTAGGATATAAGCCCTTTAGTATCTTTTAGATACCTTAGAGATATCTCTTAGACTATAGTAAGTTTCTATTATATACTCGATATTTCCCTTACTTTAGAAGATCTACTTTTCTATATATATCTTAGCTTTTTAAAGCTTAATTCTTTTTTCTTTCTATAATATTTCTAAAGTATATAGCTTATAACTATACTAGTATCTATAGAACTATAGAACGAGGATACTTTCTATAGCGGATAGATATCGCTAAAAGGGAGTAGCTTAAAACGTGTTTCTTATTACTTCTTCTCTTAGTATATAATTAAGGAAGATAAGTAAACCTCGACCTTAGTTTATATATAAAAGTAGGATATATAAGATATCTTAGAAGAGTCTATATAGCGCTTTATATATCCTTTTAAGCGGCCCTTTCTACTACTATATTTTAACTTCTTTTTCTATATACTAATACTAATATCTACTTCTATAGATTAGTCTCTTAGTCTATTTAAATAATATCCTTTACCTTTATTCTTAGTATTATCTAATCCTCCTTCTAATACGATATCTAGCTAGACTTCTATTAACTAGGGCGGTAACTATAGTAGTAGTACTAGTAGAGGTAGCGGTAGTAGTACTAGTAGAGATAGCGGCGGTAGTAACCTTCCTAACTCTAGCTCTAGTAATTCGTTTAACTATTAGATTAACGCTATAGGTTATAGTACGGCTACTAGAATATAGTATACTAGCTAGTACTATAACGAGATAGAGATATCGTATAGTAATAACCTATTACGACTCGAGTACTATCTAGCTTAGTAGGTTTACTCTTACTCTAATCTCTATAGTAAGACGGCGATCTATATAGAGTATATTCGCTACTCGTAGAACCTTAGTACTAACAAGATAACTTAAGCTATATAGTTAGTACTATACGAGAAGTACGAGGTTAATAAGAATAGTAAGTATAATAACTACGCTCCTAAGAAGAGCTAGTTATATTCTAAGATAAGTATCTAGACGGTATCTTATAAGTCTCTTAGAGCTACTACTAATATTTTATAGTTAATTTAGAAGCTATACTACTACGCTAATCTTCTTAAGATCCTTTACGCGTATACTATTAGTAAGATCGATTTAGTAAGTACTAATAATCCTACTACTATTAAGGCTATAGCTAATTAGTATAGATATACTAATAATATCTAGTATAAGTATAACGCTCTTAAGTAGTATATTATTAAAATATATTATAACGGTAGTATTAACCTCCTTAGTAAGTATAAGAATAAACTAACTAATACTAAGTAGGCCTTCTACTATACTAATATAAAGAACTCCTAGTACTATAATACTATATCTTTTAAGACTAGTATAGGAACTAACCCTAGCGACCTAGCTCTAAATATCGCCGCTAATAAGAAGACTAAGTATAAGTAGTACTATATCTATAAGGATACTCCTTACTTATAGTATCTAATCTTTATAGGCTTTAATACTACTTAAAGGTATCTTATAGGTATCTCTATAGTATCTAGTAGATACTAAGAAAGGCGAGTATTCTTAATATATACTTAGTATACTACGATCTAGTTATTTTAAAGGAGTTTTAGCGTTACTTTTAGATATTAATCTATCTTACTACTACGATATATACTTATTAGTATTAGTCTACCTTCTAGGATAGTATAGAAAGGAATAAGTAAGTAGATAGTATAAGAAATTTACTATCTTCTAGTATACGTTTTAACTAAGTTCTACTAGCTCGTAATTCTTATAAACCTCCTTACTCTTCTATACTTCTACGCGGCCTCTTTAAGTATCTCTAAGATATCTAAGAAGAGCCTTAGAGGCTCCTTCTTTCCTCTAACTTCTAATTATATTCCTTTACTAGCTTTTTCGTATAGATAAGATCTTCTTCTAGTATTATATTATTATACTCTAGTAACTAACCTTTCTATTAGACCCGATATATCCTTCTATCCTTTATATTCTTATAGGATATAATCGCCTTAATCTTATACTTATCCTCTAACCCTATATCGCTCTTATCTAAGTCCTCGATAGGTAGTAGCTAATAGCCCTTCTTAGCCTTATATTTCTTAAGTAATAATATATAAAATACTAGATATAAGCGCTTTATAGAAGATAGTAGATTTAACTTATAAGCCTAAGTACTAAAGCGCTCTACTACTATAAAAGGCCCTAAGTATTTATTATCTAGCTTATAGTAAGGTCTCTTAGTATAAATATTCTTAGCTAATAGAAGAATAAGATTACTAATAGAAAAGTACTTTTCCTCTATTATTCTATTATAGTACCTCTTCTAGAGCTCTTATATATATATTAGCGACTTATAAGCTTCTTTAAAGGCCTTCTACTATTCTATAAGGAAGGTATAAGCTTCTTTAGTAAGCTTCTAAGCCTATAGAGGTACCTTACTAGTATCTTCGAGATATCTATTAAATAAGTATTCGTAGATAGAGGTAATCTAGATACTATTAGGGATATTTAGTAGAATATCTAGTCTAATCTCTATTAGGGATTTACTATTTAAGCTATTATAAGGTTTACTATTATAAGTAAAAGTAGTAATATAAAGGAGATAGGCCTAGTTATCCTAGTCCTAATTATAATAAATATAGAGATAGTTTTCTAACTCTTAATTTATCCGCTTAGTCTATCTATCTAGAGATAGAATATAGTACTAAGTCTTTATTTAACTACGAGATAGTAATAGAACGTACTCTAGTAAGCGCTCGTAAAGATCGATCTATAGTCTAATATTAGCTTATTAGGCTAACTAGTATCGTAGACTATCTTATTATAGAATAGCTTAGTAAGGGAGGTAGTATTAATATTCTTTATATATAGAATATACTTAACTATATTTAAAAATTAATCTATAACGATAAGGATTAAATCGTAAACCTTTCTACTAAATCTAATAGAAGGAGGTAGTCCTATAATAAAGTCTATTAAGAGGCTCTTCTAGGGCCTTATAGGTACCTTTAAGGGCCTAAGACGACTATAGAGTTTATAATATTTAGTCTTAGTTCTCTAGTATATATTATATTTACTAATATATCTATTAATATTAGTAGTAATACTAGGCTAGTAGTACTTAGAAGCGATAACCTATATAGTCTTATAGACGCTATAGTATCTAGTAGTAGAGTCGTTATAGTTCTAGTAGAGGATTTCTTAATATAGTAGAGTAAAGTTAGATACGTATACCTTTCCGCTATAGTATAAGAGTTTCTCTAAATTAAATTCCTAGGGCTCGTCTAAATAGGACTAGATAGATACCTATAAGGTACTTCTAGTATTATTCTAAGATATATATACTATACTACTTCTAGTATAAGGAGTAGCTCTAGTTCGAACGTCCTAAATAAAAGTATCCTTTTACTAAGCGTTATAAATAAAGTTAATAAGTAATACTAGTAGTTCTCCTTTATAAGCTATTTCGCCCTAGGCTACTATAGTAACTATTAAGCGAGATATTAGGACGTTATAGATCTATCTACTAGTATCTACTTCTACTCTAGTAAGATATAGTATAGGTATATTATTAAGAGCGTTATTCTACTATACTAGGCCTTTTTTAAAGAAAGTTAAGCTAGCTAATACTAAGTATTCCTCCTAGTTATCTATTTATAAGCTATTAGGCTAGGTATCTATCCTTAGCCTTATAGCCCTAAGATACCTAGTAGATACCTCTATAGTAGCTACTAGGTTCTAGGTAACTTCTAACTATTACTAAAGGTTAGATAAAAGATCTCTTAGCTCTTTCCTTTTAATCTAATCTTTAAAGCTATTAAAGTAGTCTAGCCTAAGAGACAACCTATTTAAAGGGTTTACTAAGCCCTTCTTATATTTAATAATAAAGTTATATACTATAAGACGCTCTATAATATAGGCTTATCTACTACTAAGCTCTTAAGTAGTTATAAAGTACTTTAGGTTATAGTAATTAGATAAAACCTAAATAGGATATAAGATATCTTCGAGGTAGTACTACTATACCTTAAAGTACTCTAAAATAGCTATAAGTTCTTTATTAGAAGTACTATACTAAACCTAAGGTCTAGTAAAACTCTTAGAGTAGTATATAATAGGATACTAATACTTTTACTTAGTATTAGAGTTATTAGGCTAAAGAAGAATACTAGTATATATAGCGTCTAAGGTATTAATAATTACTATAGTTAGTAATACTAGATTAAAATACTATAATACTAGCGCTTCCTAGAAAGCCTTCTTTAATATCTAAAAATATTCCTCTACTTTAGGAGTCTACTAGAAGGGATCTCTAACGATCTTTTTCTTCCTCTTTAGAGATACCTCTAAGATACCTTTAGCTAGTATCTTATTTAGAGGCCTAGCGATCTTCGAATATTTCTAGATAAATTAATAATAGAAGTTAGCGAAGCCTAGGAATACCTAGATATTATAATAGTAACGAGGTATTAGCTAATTCTAAATAGCTATTACCTACTTATTATCTATTACTATACTATCTAGAGTAACTATAAAGCTAAAGAATTCTATAGTACTTATATAGAACTTATACTTCGATAGCTTAGTATATAGTTTCTATTAACGTAGGCGTTCTAAGACTATCTAAATATACTAATTATACTCCTTTTTATTCTATAAGTAGATAAGGATATTATCTAAGTATACTATATAGATATTATTAATAAGGCCTATAAGTACTTTATTAATATATAACTAGAACGTTACTAGGATATTAGAAAGGCCGAATAGTATAACTAGGTACTCGAAGAGACTATAGTAAGTCTTAAAAGTAGTCTTCTACTTATTTCCTTCTCGAATATAGAGCTAATAATAGACGTCCTTTAGATCTAGCTTTAAGAAGATCTTAGTATTACTAAACTAGTCTAATAACTTACTAATTAATAGTAGTAGATAGCGGTTCTTTATAGTAATCTTATTAAGACTTCTATAATTAATATATAGCTATATAGTACTATTCTTCTTTAGAATAAAGAGGATAGGTATACTATAAAAGAATTTACTTAGTCTAATCTATCCTTTAGCGAGTATATTATCTAAGTACTTATAAAGGATCTTTAATTCTTCCTATAAAAGGTTATAGATTAGTAGTTAAGATAGAGTCTTACTTACTTCTAGATCGATAGTATAGTCGTATTCTAAGTAAGGAGAGATAATACTAGTAAGGTCGATATTAAATATATTAATATAGTTATAAAAGACTTCGAGGACGCTAGAATAAATAGCTTTAGCTACTATAATAGTATATTTATAGACCTAGTAAGGTAGGTTAGCGAGTTTAGAATAGGGTATATAGAGGGTTATATAGTAGAAGTATATAATAATAGCTCTAATCTACTAAGGTTCTTTAGAGTTTAGATTAATAGTTATTAGATCGATATCTCTACTACTAGCGAGGTTTAAGGTTAATATAGTCTTAGCTAGAGCGATCTTAGAAGGGTCTCTAGATACTACTAAGATATCTAGAAGATCTTTTTTATTATTAGAGTTATTACTATCCTCTATTTAGTATTCTACGAAGTAGGTTCCTTCTTTAAATTAGACTATAGCGGAATCTTCTATAATAGTAGAGACTAGAAGGGAGAGCTAGTAGATATTAGATATCTCTAAGATATCTAGTAGAGGCTCTAGAAGTAGATAGAAGTTATTAAGAAGATCCTCTTCTTATAGGTTCTATATAAAAGTCCCTTTCTAGAAGGATATAAATAGATTAGTCTTAGTAAGCTAGTCCTATCTAAGAACTAGGTTATAATCTATAAATATACTAGCCTAGAAGGTCTAGGTAACTATATAGAGTTTCCTATTATAGTTATAGACTATTAGGGTAAGTAAATAAGCCTTATAGATAGTTATCCTATTTTAATTAAGAAAGGTAACTCTTAGTAGCTCTAAATCTAAAGGAGAGAGATTTAGGATCTTAGTAACGTACTAGTATACTATAAATAAAGATTAAGCTAGGCTCTATAGTCGACGAGGATAGTAAGGTATCTTATACTTCTAGTATAAGATACCTCGATAGTAATCTTAATCTATTATTCTCTTCCTCTAGTATATAGTCCTAGTTATAGAGAGGAAAGTAAAGTAACTAGAACTTCTTATTTTCTAACTAACCTATAGCTATACTAGTAGGAGTATTAGTTCTAGAAGGTAAGATAGCGTTAGTACTTAATACTTAGTCTAGTATTCCTAAACTACGATCTCGTCTACCTCTCTACTATCTTCTATATCTATATAGGCCTCTAGAAGGAGCCTATAAGGTATCTAATAGATACTTCTAAGAGCCTACTAATATATTCTTATCTAATAAAGTCGAGTTCTTAGGAGCTCGTAAGGAAGAAGCGCTATCTTTTACTTTCTTAGCTATAGCTTTAGTATCTTTAATACGATAAGCTTTATTAAATAATTTATCGACTATAGTAAAAGTAGGAAGCTTATTTAACTTTCTAATCTTAGTACGAATATATACTAGAAGTTTAGAGAAGTAGAAATCGATATAAGTAGACTTATATAATCGATTAAATAGAAACCTAGCTTCTAACTAGTCTTCTTACTTACGTATATAAGTATAGAACTTTATAATAGCTTAGCTACTATAGAAAGTTATAGCCTAGAAGGATATAGCGTTCTTAGCGCGCTAAGTAGTAGATAAGCGAATAGTATTATAGATAAGCTCTTTTAAGTTATTCTAATTAAATACTTTATTACTCTCTATTAGCGCTACTATACGCCGCTTAATAGTAGCGATAATATATTATAGTTTAATCTTAGAAATAGACTATAAAGTCCTTCTAGTATTATCTAGGTCCTAGTAGTTATAGATAATAAAGCGATTTTTATATTTATTTATCTATATAAGATATAATTAGAAGGTAAAGGAAGTAAGCTTAGGGGAATCTCTCTTAAATAACTCGATTAATAGGTCTCGCTAGTATAGATAAGATATCTTAGAGATATTATTAATAGTACTAGTATTATCCTTAATCGTAGCTATTCTCTTTCGCTTCTTATTAAATATAGTAAGAGTATTAACTAGATACTAATACTTAGCTAAGTATTACTTAAGAGTAGTATTATCTATTACTATAGTACTAAAGCCGTTATCTAATAGCTAGAGGTAATTATAAATAGTATCTTATAGTATAATAGTTAGAGCTAGAGATAGAGAAGGAGAAGGAGGTTCCTTATCTTTAAGCTAATTATTAGAACCTAGTTATCGCTTTTTAGATACCTCTAGGATATCTATATTAGATCCTTTACCTTCCTTCTAGATTATCTTAGAAGAAATAGTAGAGGTAGTAGAGTATATAGAGCGTTTCCCTATAGCTATATCGCTAGAACTACTATTCTTTAGATCTATTCTTAGAATAGGAACGCGAAGGTAGATCTACTAGTTAGTATAGCTTATAGTAGTAGTAAGGTATCTAAGAGGAGCCTATAGAATACTAGTAGTAGTACTACGAGAATAGTCGTACTTAGTATAGCTATACTTCTATAGGATTAGAAAGATAATATACTATAAGGAGTTTAGTATATAGGATATAATAATATATCTAAGTAGTATATTTAATAGCTATTAATATTATCTAAGGAACGAGAAAATAGAATCGAGTAGAAGAGGATAGTTTATCCTATAGCGCTAAGGCGCTAGTATATCTAAGTTATCTAATAGATATCTTAGAGATACCTATAGAATATCTTAGAGAAATATATAGAAGATTCCTTTATAATAAGATTCTTCTATAGTATTTAAATCTTCTAAGACTAACTAAAACGATATCTCTAGATTAATCTAGAGATCTATATTAAGAAAATCTATTATCGTTACGATATTATAAAATCCTACTAATAAGTTAGAATACTATTATCTAATAGATTTACTATAGAGAACGATAAATAGGCGACTCTAGTATAAATCTATATCTTTAGGTCTCGAGTTAGATTAATTATCTACGCCGCCTATAAGGTTTAGGCTAATATTATATATATAATATTACTTCTTATCTAATATCTAAAGAATCTATCTAACTAGTATATCGACGTAGCTAACTACTATCTAGAATAATTACTAGGAACCTTAATACTAGGTATTCGCTTTAGCTCTATAGAAGAGGCAACCTTTAATATTATCTAGTAATCTCTAGATTTCTTTAGAGCTTTAGATATCTCCTTCGCGGACGATAGTACTATCTAACGTTTATCTAAGAGGATACTATTCTTCCTATTTAGTAGCTTAGTAGACTATAAAGTACTCTAATAAACTATAGTTATAAAGTTAAGTACTAAGGCCGAGCTCTATATTCTTAGCTATACTAGCTCTAAGTTAATTTAGTAGGAAAGGCTACTTAGAGATATTAGACTAATCCCTAACTATAGATCTAAGCTATTCTATAATAATAAGTAGACTCTTTATATTATTACTAAGTCGTCGTTATATCTCGATATAAAGATAAGATATATAGATATATAGTAATACTAGTTATAAGAATAATACTAGGAAGGCGACCTCTAGGTTAAATAGATAGATATAAATAGTATACCTATCGATAGTTTAACTAAGCTCCTAAGCTCTTAAAGATATAACCTATTTATTAAATAGCTTAGTCTATATCCTTCTAGATTATTAGAGACTAAATAGGCGTAGCCTATTTAGTTTTATAATATATATATCTATCTAGATCCTAATACTTAGAATAATTTATCGCTTTATTTTATTTATTTTAGAACGACTATCTTTTAGGACTATACTAAATAGGATAATACTATTTAGCTTTAATTATATTATAGTTACTACTTTACTTTATTTCTATTATATACTACGTATATTAGAGTCTAGATAGTAGTCTTAATAAGCCTATAAAAGTAAAAATAACTTTACCTTAGATTTAGATTAAGTAGCCTATATAGTAGAACCTACTATAGGCCCGCTTATAACTTTCTTCTAGTTTCTAGTAACCTCTCTCTCTTCTTTCCTATACTCTACTATTCTATAATCCTAGTCTATAGTCGAGCTATATCCTTATATCTCCTATAACTACTTTAGAACGAGACTTTATCTATAGATCTTCTAGTAGTATAAGATATCCTTTTCTCTCTATATCTATATAAGCGATTAGATAGATAAGAAAGGCCTTATCTATCTCGCTTTAGGATATATTCGAAGAGACTATAAGTATCTCTAATCCTTACTAAGAAAGCGAGACGAATCTCTAATCTATATTTAAGAATATTATATCGACTAGCTCTATAATAATATAGATATAGTCCTTTAAGAATAGGCCTTAGAGGCTACTATCTATACTATTAAGCGAGAGCGCGAGAAAGAGAATAAGATAGAGAATATAGAGAATCTCTAAGATAAGGATTAGAATAAAAAAATAAGAATTAGTATAAGAAGGAGGCTAACGAGAATAAAGAGAATAGAGAAGAAAAGGATAAGAATAATAAAGACGATTAGAAAGAGAATTAGAATAAGACTAAGTCTAAAGAAGAAGAGCTAGTCCTAGTTATTACTTTAAAGAAGAAGGTTATAAGTAAGAAGAACGTTATAAGAGTAGGTTATAATATATAGACTAAACTATCCTAAGTATAAGATATTCGAATTAATAAGGAAGGGAAAGGAGAGAGTACGAAGGAGCTATAAAAGCTAGAATAGTCTAGAGTAGGCTAAGCCGGGCCCTCCCGAGGCTTAGTACGGCTAATATATAGTATACTATATATAGGTCCTTATAACTATCCCCCTTTTAGGGATCGTTATCTTTAAGATTCTAAGTTTCTATATACCTTTACTTTCTAGATTTTTTATATATAATCTAGGCTACTATATTTTTTAGTATAGTATAGATTTAAGTACTAATCGCGGAAGTAAGGGGTACGATTAGTTCTTTAGCTAATCTAAATTCCTTTCTATAACCTTAATAAATAAAGTAAGCTAGAAATACTATTTTTAGTAGTATAGGTAGAGATACCTATACTAGCCTATTCTAGACTAGTATACGCTAACTTAGTATAGTAAGTCCTCTCCGCTACTATCGTACGCTTCTCTTAGCCTATCTAGATCTATTTTAGTCTATTCTATACCGATCTATACTATAGCGGCTAAGTAGTATAAGGAATAGGCTAATACTAGTATCTATAATAGTAATCTATATATTAACTACGTCGCTCCGGCTAATATTACTATAGTTAAGTAGCTCTAGGTATAGCTCTATCCTAAAATATCCTATTTTAGCCTATTCTAACCTATTTAGAACTTCTATAAGATAGCGAATCCCTAGAACGATAAGTATAAAGACGTTAATAGCTCTAGGTTCTATATAAAGTACTATATCTACTACCTCTATACTAATAGCGAGTACTACGAGGTAGATATATCTATCTTAGTCTATTTAGGCCTATTCTAACCTATTTTAGTTCCCCGAGTCCTATTAAGGCCGTATCGACGCCTTTAATACCGCTCGCCGCGTCGCTATCGCCCTAAATATCGACGAAGATATTCTTAAGGCTATATAAGAGGCTACTACGGAGCTCTACGATATAATTAAATAGTATATATACCTAGCTTAGCCTATTCTAGCCTCTACTAATATATTTCTAGCGATAAGCCCTCCTTCGCTAATAAGGATAGTCTATACTTATATATAGGCGCCTCTACGCTCTCTAAGACTAGCCTACTTATAGCTAAGTATACCTACGACGACTATAGCTTTAAGGTATATAAGCCTATTTTAGTCTAGTTTAGCCTAGCTAATCCTATTATAGCGTAAGGTAGACGATAATAAAGAGAGTACTCCCCTAACTCTAGCTAGTTCGAGTAGAAAGAAGCGCCTAATACCTACTTCTAGTATAGTAGATAGCGCTATAGATACTACTACCCTCCGTAAAGTAAGCTTAGTCTACCTTACTCTAGTTTAGCCTATTCTAACCTATTCTAGCGTATTAAGATCCTTAGTATCGCTCTCTATACTATTAAGACTACTATCGCGGCCTAGACTAGGGCTACTATCCTTTCTCGCGCCCTCTCTAGCCTATTAGACGATATTATAGTCTCTTCTAATAAGATTAATACTAAGGAGGACTAGTTTAGTTTATTTATATATTATATAGGCTCTATAGGGCTATTCTAGCCTATTTTTACCCTCTTCTTAGCCCCTTTAGTATAGTATTTAGGAAGATATCCTAGTTAATAGTATATAAATATATCTAATAAGACTTCTAATCCCTTTTCTAAGGTTTTTTTTTTTTTTTTTTACTATAGAAGTCCCTCTATATCTAAAGGATATCTCTATCTACCTATACTAGCCTATTTAGGCCTATCTTAGCCTATTAACGCCCTTAGTATCTCTTTATACCTTATCTAATCGACCTTTTATAGATATATATTACTAACCTACTAATATCCTTAGTATACTTCTAGATATCTTCCTTAGAATTATATCTCTACTAAGATATCCTATAAATCTATCTTCTATCCTTATCGCGATCCTATCCCTTTATCTTCTTAACTATATAGATATCTAGATTATCTAGAGTAGGCTCTTCTAGGTTATTCTAGGCCCTTATAGCTTTATCTACCTCCTTATATAGCTCGAGTAGTAAGATATAGAATATTAGGTAGATTAATATCGTTTTTAGTAGCTCTAGAATATATACTATATATAAGGATCTCGAGAAGATAATATCTCCTACTAAGGCTTACCTTAGCGTATACGCCGTATATATAATACGTAGGCTTTTTATATAGCGTAGTATATATACTCGAATATATATTTATTAGTTCTACCTTCTATCGACTTATTAGTTAACGGATATCCTATACGTTACTATATACCTAGTCCCTTATAGTTCTAATAAGTCTACCTATCGTAGCGGCCTATAGGACCTTATACGATAGACGTAGACGAAGCGACCGCGTTAGGCGGTAAAACTAATAATAATAATATATCTACGACTAACGAGGAATATATCTAATAGGATACCGAACGATAAGCTATACTTAATAAGCGATAGGCTACGCTAAACGAGCGCCTCGTACGCGAAAAGGTAGAATAGAAACTACTAAAATAAGAAGTCTAAGCTTAGGAGATCGAGTATTAAAATATACGTCTTCGTATATAGCGCGATACTAGAAGAGTATAGGTAAGAGCTAGTCGAGAAGTAGGTAACGAGTAACTAGAGTAAGAGCCTATAGGGCCCGTTACTACTAATAACTCTAACTCTTCTAACTCCGAGTCTATAGAGACTATACCTCGTATCCTTCTATATCGACTAAGTCTACGTTCTATACTAGTATATATCCTAAGCGAGATAGGTAAGCTAAGTATAGTAGACGTAGTCGCGGGCCTTATAAGTAGTAAGCTACGACTAAAGGAACCTAAGCCTTTTAGAGGTAATACTATTAAGAAGATAAGGAGGTTTCTATAGGAACTAACCTTAGTCTTTATATTATCTAGGAATACCTATTATACGAATAATAGTAAGACGCTTTATAGTATTATATATCTCGTAGGCGATATATATAAGAAGTAGTATAATAACTACGATATCGAGAACCTAGATATATATATATATATTAGGATTTTAAGGACTTCTACTATAACTATATTAGCGATCCTATAAACTATATACTTAACGTAACTCTCGAGTATAAGAGTATTCGTTAGCGTAAGAACTAGTCGGTTTAGAACTTTATCCTTAAGCTTATAGTACTAGAAGATTAGCTAAGCGACTATACTAAGGCGTAACGAGTACGATACCTACTCGTAAAGCTATAGCCTATACTATATAGCGTAATCGTTAAGTACTACGCTATCCTAGTATTACGATAAGAGCTCGTAGAGCTTACGGCTTATATTAAGATACCGGATAAGGCGTATAGTAAGCGACGAAAGCGTAATAACGATAACTATAGTAAGAGTAAGAAGAAGCGTCGCTTCGATAACTATAGTAGCGATAGTAGTAGTAGTAAGGAGTAGTCTACTTATAATCGAAAAGTAAGCGATAAGTAGTCGTAAAGTAATAATAAGAAAGGCAACTAGGATATTAATAAGGTCGAATATTATAGGTACTATAGGAAGGGCTATTATAAAACCGACTATCCTAACCGCTACTTATAGAAAGATAACGACTCGTATAGTATATATAAGATTAAAGTAGCCGAAGAGAGAAAAGGCAAAGTACTATCTAAGAGCTAAGAGTAAGTACTATAACTAATTCTAATAGCTTAGTAGTCTATATACTATTAAAGCGAGTATATAGCGTAATAGTTACGTAGGAGGATAATATATAAGTCGAATACTTACTCGATAATACTACCGATATTAATATTATCTCTCGAGAATTTATCCTTTAGTATTAATCCTAGTAAATCGTAGACGCTATACTTCTCTCTATAGATAGTTTTTAAAGAGAAAGAGGGTACTACTATAGAGCGTACTACCTAAGCCTATATATTATAGATACGACTAGGTAAGAACGGATTACGAGCGGAACCTTCTATATATTCGAGATACCTAATCTAGATATTATCTTAGGTCGGCCTTAGAGAAGGGATTAGAAGGTTATCGTAGATAGCGTAACCGATACGTAGACGTACGGTAAGCCTAGTATAGTAAGCTCGGTAATAGTATAGGAACTATAGTAGTTTTAGAAAGATATATATAATATACTTTATATATATACGATTAACCTATATAGCGTTATAGTTAGTAATAATATAGACCTACTAGAAGAGTTTAAGGACTTTATAGATATCCTTACTATAACTCTAGAGGCTCGATACTAGCTATACGTAGATATAGAGTATATAATCGACCTTATTAACGGAAAAAAGCTACTATATAAAGCCTTCTACTACTAGTCTAAGTAAGAACTTCGTAAGCTCCGTAAGTATCTAGTTAAGGTATTAGATAATAACTAGATCTAGCCTAGTATAAGCGAAGCGGATACGCCGATCCTATTCGTACTAAAGAAAGATAGTAGTCTCCGACTCTACGTCGATTATAGAGGGTTAAACGAAATTACTATTAAGAATTATTACCCTCTACCCCTTATAAGCGAGACGCTTAATAGGCTTAAGGACGCTAAATAGTATACGTCCTTAGATCTATAGAATACCTACTATCGTATCCGGATTAAGCGAGGCGATAAGTAGAAGACTACGTTTTATATATACTACGGATACTTCGAGTACTATATTATACCTTTCGGCTTAACTAATATACCTATAACGTTTTAAGGATATATTAATAGAGCCCTAGTCTAGTTAGTTAATATCTACTATATAGTCTATCTCGATAATATCCTAGTCTATAGTAAGACGTAGGAGGATTATATACGCGACGTACGCGCCGTACTTAAGCGTCTTTAGATATTCTCTCTATATACGAACTAGAAGAAATACTCGTTTTAGAAGAAATAGATAGAGTTCCTAGGATATATCGTTAGTACTAAAGGCGTATCGATAGATTAGAGTAGAGTAAACGTAATTATAGAATAGCCGCGACCTACTATACTTACTAAAGTCTAGTCCTTCTTAGGATTCTATAACTTCTATTATAGGTTTATCCCTAACTACTCTCGGATAGTTATACCTCTAATAGCTCTTTCTAAGGGAGCTAAGAATAGTAAGAAGCTAGGTTAGATTAAGTAGGACGTAGCTAAGGAGTAGGCTTTTAAGAGCCTAAAGGATACCTTCTACTCTATATCGATACTTCGATATTTCGACTCTATAAAGCCCTTATATCTCGAGACCGATATATCTACGTTCGTAGTAGTAGATATCCTTTCGTAATAAGGAGAAGAAGGCTACTAGTATCCTATTACTTTCTAGTTAAAGAAGATAATCCCTATAGAGACTAACTATAAGATCTATAACTAAGAACTACTAGTAGTAGTAGAATCCTTTAAGTATTAGAGACCGTACTTCGACGGCTTATAGTATATAATATACGTACTCGTCGATTATACTAATCTTAAAGGATTTACGACTATAAAGTAACTAGTTAGTAGGTAGGTAAGATAGGCTATATTCCTAGTATCCTTCGACTTTACGATTAAGTACTAGATAGGAAAGAAGAATCCTACTAATATACTATCGAGGAGAAGCGACTACGAAGGCGAAACGTAAGTAATAAGTAATCTACTACCTATACTCTAAGCTAAGCTTTTAGTATAGTTAGACCTAACTAGAAGTATAGAACTAGTAGTAAAACGTATTTTAGTAATATATATCTCTATAAGAGGATTAGGAGTAATATAAGTATAGTATAATAACTTCGTTTACTATCTAGTAAGGATAGTAGCTATAGTCGTTAAAGATAACGGCCCTTACTACTATATACTAGATCTATTACTTAGCTTTATATAGATACTCTAGTAATTAGAGCTATTAGCTAAAGAATTATATAAGACTACGAAGAGTAACGGCGGCGTATTTAAAGGGTATTCGCTCTACGATAATATCCTTTTTTAGAGTAATATAATTTATATACTAAAGGATTACGTATTAAGAGTATAGATTATACGTATATATTACGACGACGTCTTAGTAGGGTATTTCGGCTATATAAAGATAGTAGAGTTAATATATAGGAAGTACTACTAGCCTAATATATCTTAGGAGATAGCTAAGTATATCTCTATCTATAGTATCTACTAGTAGTCGAAGGCGAAGTAGTACCGCCCCTATAGCGAACTATCTATACTACTAATACTAGTAAGATCGTAGTAAGAATTAATAATAGACTTTATTACTAATCTTCTACTAAGTAAGCTTAGCTCCTATATCTATACTACGATACTCGTAATAGTCGACCGCTATACGAAGATAAGCCTCTTTATCCTAACGACGAAGAAGTATATAGCTATAGAGCTTATAGAGATCCTATAAAGGAAGGTAATTAGGAGGTTTAGAATACTAAGCGGTATTATTAGCGATCGAGGATCGCTATTTACTAGCTAGTTTTAGAGCGACTTCTACTATAAGACGTATATAAAGCGTAAGCTTAGTACTATATTCTATCTATAGACCGACGGTTAGATAGAGAGAGTAAACTAGATACTAGAGTAGTATCTACGGTACTACTACTTAGAGGACTAAGAAGACTAGGCGTCTTAGCTAGTATAAGCGGAGTTTATATATAATAATAGTATATACCCTATACTATATATAAGTCCCTTTAGGATATTATACGGATACGATCTAGATATAGTATCTATATTAACTCTAGCGACTTCTATAGCTTAGGACGAGCTATCTAAGGAAAGGGTACCGGTAGTAATCGATACTATAGATAGGTTACGATAAGTATACGAGATACTTACGTAACGCTAGAAAACTATAGCTAAGTATTAAGCGAAGTACTATAACGCTTATTATAAAGCAAAGAAGTATAGTATAGATAACCTAGTACTACTAGTATTTAAGAATATTAAGTAAGATATACTAAAGAAGAAACTTAGACCGAAGTTTCTTAGACCGTTTCGTATTATTAATATAGTAGATATATAGGCGTATCGCCTAGCGCTACCGTTAAGTACGAAGATCTATAATATCTTTTATATATTACTACTAGAGCTTTAAAAGGGCTATAAGGGTAAGGAATATAAAGTAAGTATACCTATTATAGAAGAAGCGGATAAGTAGTAAGTAGAAGAGATCGTAAAGAAGAGGGTATAGAAATAGAAGGTATATTACTTTATTAAGTAGATAGGATAGCTAGATAAGTATAATATATAGGAACTAGCTAAGTATATTAAAGATACTATAGCGCTTAACGCCTTCGAGGCGTAAGCGAAGAGTAGATAGAAATAAAATAAGACTAAGATAAGTTAATAGTATATACTCGTTTTGCTATTAAAAAACTATATAGGGCTTAGCGGCCTATAGGTACTAAGTAGTAGGAGAGGAGGTTATATATATATACTATATAGGCGCGTATTTAGTTAGAGTCGTTACTAGGAGTAATAGTACGGCCTATAATCTCGTCGACGGCGTCGATAGCCTTAGTAAGGCTATCGTCGGCTAGACGCTAGAGCGGTTAGTATATAAAGTATATACGATACGGAGTAATAACTTATATAGCGACTAATCTCGACGAGAGCGATAAGGGAGGTATTAATATACTTAAGCGTACCGATAGTATCGAGGCTACTAAGTATAGCTATAGTACTACTAGCGCGCTTACTCTTAAGTAGGGTACTATTAGAGGAGACCTTATTCTTATTATAGTAGAAGGCGCGGAGGGTTAGCTTAATAGCTATATACGATTAGTATACGAAGCGTAAGCGATAAGTAAGATATATATACTAGAGATAGCTATAGCGAGCTCGTTATCGATATTAGCCTAGACTTACTAGTACTCTTCGAGATCGTTATAAGTATCTAGCTCGAACTTATTACGTATAGCGCGTACGTCGCGTAAGCGCGATAGTAGCGCTAAGAGGGTAGGAGCTAGTACTAGCTTATACTTCTAGTTAATATCCTTATAGTAGCGATAGCGGATAGCCTAGCTAGGATCGAAGTAGCTCTCGGTATAGATATCGACTAAGTCGACTAGTAAACGATTAGTATACGTAGCGTAACTATAACGGGGGCGAGAAGCTTACGGTTAGCGATTATATAGTCGTAATAGCGGATATAACCCTTAGCTATAACCTTAGTACGCTTCTTAGAAGTAGTAAGTATAGATATAGCGATTACGCGGCGCTTATCTAGAGTATTAGAGGGACCTACGGTAGCTATAGTAAAGATATTAAGGTTATTTAAAGAGAAGAAAAGGATACTTACTAGTAGGTTACTAAACGTAGGAGGGGCATATATATAGTATAGGCTATAAATAAGGGAGATACTTAGGAATAGGAAAGAGTTCTTAGATAGACTTTATAGGCTACTTATACTCGCTATATATACTTAAACCCGTTACTATAGACTACCCGTAAAGCCGCTTTACTTTACGTAATTATAAATATATATATAAATAACCTAGTAATAAAGCCTTTACTATAAATAGTAAAGGCTAAGTACTAGAATAGTATAGCGACGGAAATCTCGTATATAGTAACTAGTATAGAGCGACGAGAACGTATAAGAAGCGTAATAAATATACTAGATAGAGAAGCTTAATATAAGATTAGGCTATATCTATAGCTAAGGATAGCTATACTAGAGAGAAGGAGATAATTATAAAGATCTCGAGGAGATAATATTTCCTACTAAGGCTTACCTTAGTATATATACCGCGTACGTAACGCGTAGGCTTTTTATATAGCGTAGTACGTATACTCGAATATATACTTATTAGTTCTACCTTCTATTAACTTATTAGTTAATAGGTATCCTATACGTTACTATATATCTAGCCCCTTATACTATATCGCTAATAATCTTCGAGACTCGGTATAGGCTAATATACTTATAGTCTAACTTCTTCGAGGCTCTATTAGTAGCTAGGTTTTAGGTAGGTAGATATACTATATCCCCTACTACGTACTTCTTTAGTATATAGTAGTAGTTATAATACTTCGCTTAGTCTTCCTTAGCTTTTAGTAGCCTCTACTTAAGGGAAAGCTACGTTTCGACTACTCGTTTAGCGAGCTACTCTATATCGGCCGAGTTACTACTCTTCTAGGCTATTTCGGGCTATCTCGCGCTTAGTAGGTCTCGTACCTAATATACCTAGAATAGAGTAGCTCTAGTAGAGGAGTAACTTAAGTCGTTATACGCGAACTTTATTATACTAAGTAGCTTTACCTAGTTATCCTACTCGTAGTAATAGTATATCTATAGGTATTACTCTATTATCTAGTTCTAACGCTTAGTCTAGCTATTAGTCTAAGAGTAGTAGGCCGTACTAAGGGCTCTATATATCCTAAGATAGTAGTAAAAAGAGCTCTAGTACTTAGATATTAGAATTAGCCCTCTATTAGAGGTAATTAACTTCGGTATCCTATATAGGTATATAACTTCCCTTAGGAACGTATCTACGAGGCCTTTAGCTAAGATATCCTTCCTTACTAAGATATAATAGACTATCTTAGAGAACCTATCTACTATTATAAGGATTAAGTCGTATATCTAGTCTAGATATACGCTTAGTAGGAGATCTATAACGAAGTCTAGTATTAGATCCTTCTAGGATATCTCTAGTAGGGCTTCTATATAGAGTTTACTATACGGCTTATAGTATCTAGGCTTCGCTCTACTATAAGCTTTATAGCTCTTAGTATAGTCCTTAATATATCGTTAGATATCTAGCTAGTTATATACTCTCTATACTAGCTTAATAGTTCTTTTAAATCTAAAGTAGTCTATAAGAGGGTTATCGTAGTAGGTTCGGAGTATCTTAAGTCTATATAGACCTACTAGTATATAGATACGCTTATTAAGCTATAGTATACTACTCCTATCCTTCTATCTTATTAGCTAAAGATCTTTCTACTAATCCTCGATCGCTTTATAGATCTATTAGGCTATCGGATCTTCCTACTAGGCTACTTAAATTCTCTAGAGGATATCGGTCTTATCTTCTATCTCTATCTATACTACCGAGACGTACTTAAAGGATCCCTCCGGCTTCGCTACTATCTTTATAACGTTAGTAGTAATATCCTCGCCTATTATTAGGCCTTCTAGCCCTAACTAGGCCTATAAGGCTTTTAGAACTAGTTTAGAGTCTTCTTAGGCTATCTAGCGACTAGAATAGTCGATGTCTATATAGTCCGGCCTTCTACTCGCTATATCTACTATACTATTAAGCTTACCTAGGGTATACGTAATTATAAAGTTAAATATAGAGAGCTATTCTATCTATCTTACTTAGCGCCTTAATAGGGACTTAGTAGTTATAAACTATTATAGGTTATTATAGTCCGATATTAGCTCTACCTAATATCTCGCGCCTTCGAGATAGTATTAATAGTACTTAAACGTCTCGACTATAGCTAGTAGCTTAATATCGTATATATTATAGTTCCGCTCCGCTATATTTATCTTTCTTAAGAAGTATATAACTAGGAACTACTATATCTTAGCCTTAAACTCGTACTATTAGTATAGGATATCTAATACTATATAACCTAATATATTAGTTTCGACCTATATAGGCCTTTCTAGATCGAAGTACTTTAATATAGACGCCGAATAGAACGCCTCCTTTAGGTCTTAGAACGACTTAAGCGCGTTAGATAGAATATAGATTTCCCGAGATTCCTCTTTCTACTACTTATAACTACTATAGACTATATTAGGTCCCCTCTCTATTAAACGGTTTAGTAGCGCCGCGATATAGGAGAATCCCTTAATAAAGTAGCGGTAGTAGTTTATAAAGCTAATAAATACGCGGATATTATATACTAATTTAGATACTAGCTAATCTTATATAGTATTAACCCGTTCTAGCTCTATCTCTATCCCTTATAAGCTAACCTTATATCTAAGGAAGAATACCGAATCTATATAGAACTCGTATTTAGATAGTTTATAGTAGAGCTTATACTATTCTAGGCGCTTAAGGACCGCTAAGATATATTACTTATATTCCTCTTTATTTTTAGAGAAGATTAGTATATTATCGAGATATAAGATATAGAATATATTAATTAGATCTAATAAGATACTATTAATATATATCTAGAAGGTTCCTAGGGTATTCGTAAGCCTAAATAGGACTACTATATACTTAAAGAGGCTATAACGGGTCCTAAAGACCGTTTTCTACTCGTTACTATCCTTAATATAGAGCCTATAGTAGGTATTACGTATATCGAGCTTAGTATATATATTCGAGCCCGCTAACCTATCTAAGGACTCCTAGATAAGTAGGAGAGGATAGCGATTCTTAATAGTAATAGTATTTAAGGCCTAATAGTTAATATATAAGTATAGACTACCGTCTTTCTTCTTCGCGAAGAGGATATCTATATCGGCTAGTAACCTCGAAGATCTAATCTAGCCCTTTTCGAGATACTCTTCTAGGTACTTCTATAGAACCTCTAGCTCTATCTCTAAGAGGTTATATAACGGGCTCTATAGGGATAACTTACTATCTACGAGATCGATACTTAATTCGTATAGCCTATAATCCGGTAATAGTAATATATCCTCGTTAGAGAAGATCTTTAAATACTTCTTATACCGCTCTAGGATAACCTTTATTAATAAGAGGTTATTTAGTACTAGTAATCCTATATATAGTATAGTTAAGAGATCTAATATATCTTATAGTATAGTTACCGTAGTAACGAGGGCTAACTTATACTATTTTCGGCTATTTCGTTTTCTCTATATCGCTATATAGTAGTAGAAATTAATAGTAGGATTCTATTAGGATAACTAGGATATATCTAGAACTATATCGAAACTATAAATCCTATCTATAGTAAAATCGTCTATATATCCTCTTATTATACTATTTATATCTAGCGCTAGAAACTTTACGCGATAGTAGCTATTAATAGATAGGCTCTAACTATTAAGAGTCCTATATCGAGTACTAGGCTTACGCTCTAGGTATAAACCGAGCTCTTTAGCTAGTATATTACTAATAAAGTTATCTTAGACGCTATAATTAAGTAAGCTCTTTACCTTCTTAGGCCTATCTAGCCTAGTAAATTCTAGATCGAGCCTAATTAGCTCCTTACGAGGCTCTAATATCTTAGAGCCTAGCTCCGCGGATTATCTCTACTCCTCTATATACGAAACTTCCCTAGCTATAACGAGGCGTTCTATAGTATAGGGCTATCGTTATCCGACCTCTTCTACTTTAGAGCTAGATATTCTAGTCGCTTATAGCCTATCTCTTAGTAGTAGTAGTAACGAATCTAGTTATCGTTAGCCCTCTAGAATAGTCCGTAGTCCGAATTAGGCCTCGATAGACTATTAGACTACTATTAGGATCTAGATAGTCGTTTACGATCTAGCGTATCTTTATTTATATTACTATAGGTTATATTAGAGCGCGGGCGATCCTTTCCCTTCGCCCTACTATCTTCTACTAGTTTTATATATCTCTATTATTTATATACTCTATCCTCTATCTCTATTAGAGTAGCTAGTAGCGGCTTAATAAGACTTAGTCTCTTCTAGAGATCGTTATATAGCGCTACTATAAAAGCGTATATCTATTAGGACTATCTATCCTTACTAATCTCGTTCTACTAGATCTTTATATACTCTATAAGCTCTAATAGATCTTAGAGGCCTTATTTAGTATAACGAAGTCGTATATAGGCCTATTAGGCTCTTTTCTCCGTAGATTCTATTAAGTCTAGTATATATACCTTTATTTCTTTCTATATAGGTTAGGTTATCCTAAGCGACTTAGTATAGCGCTTCTATTTCGACTAGTATTCGTAATCGATCTATTCCTCGCTAAAGTCTACTTTAGTAAGCTTAGTAATATAGATAGTTAGGTTTCTACGGAAGATTCTCTCTACCGAGTCGGCCTATTACTACTATTCTACTCGGCTCTTACCTATAAAGACTATTAGATTATAAGCCTTAGGAATTATAGTCGAGGTTAGTATAGTATAGTCTAAGATAGGCCGACTAATAATAGCTAGTAGTCTCCTAGCTACTAGTTTCGTAATCGTCGTATTCGCCGCGATAGTCCTAGCCTTAATTTTAGCTAGTTTAGCTCGTTATTCTATCTTCTTAGCCTTTTTCTTAGCTATAAGGATCTATTACTCTAGGTTATCGTTATCTAAGCTAGATTAGTTATTAACTAGCCCTCCCTAGTCCTCTATAGATCCGTCTTTATTAGGTAAGGCTAGTCCTTTATCTTCGTCGCCTTCTATAGATATATTATCCCTCCTCTTAGAGATAGTATCTAGTATTACTAAGCCTTCTAGCTCGCCTCTAGGTTAGGCGGTTTATTTACCGGCCTTTCTCGAGATAGGAGCTATTACTAAATAGTTCGTTATATATTAGAAGATCGATTCGTATATAAGAGTAGATTATAATATATAGGCTAAACTATTCTAAGTATAAGATACTCGAATCGATAAAGAAGAGAAAGGAGAGAGTACGAAGGAGCTATAAAAGCTAGAATAGCCTAGAGTAGGCTAAGCTAGGCCCTCCTAAGGCTTAGTACGGCTAATATATAGTATACTACGTATAGGTCCTTATAAACGTCCCTAAGTACTCTATATAAGGCGATAAGGAGTCCTCTATATCTACTAAGAAGAAGGTATCTTATTCTAAGTCTTAGAAAGCTATAGATACTAACTATACTATAGGTCCTCGCTAGTTTAATAAACTTAATATATATATTAATAAGAACGTTAGCTATATTATTAATAGCGAGATAGTATATATCTAGAAAGGTAATTCTTTAGATAAGTATCGTATTCTAGATATACTTAAGAAAGATATCTATTACTACTATATAAGGTAGAATAAGAGACGTTCTTACTACTAGAAAGATAAGATTACTATTAACTAGTAGGATATTTATAATTAGACTAGTAAAGATATATTAGAGAATAATATCTAGTATATTAAAGATATACTATATAACTATCTTACTAATAGTCTCTAGCTCTACTATAAGAATTAGATTAATTAACTCGTCTAATCTAATTTAATACTTATAACTAAGAATAAGTATCTCTAGAATTAGGTCGAGGCCCTTTAAGATACTATCTATCTAGTACTATTTTAGAGCGGCCTAACTCCTTTCTAGGGCCTTCTAGAATATTTTAGAGCTAAGACTCTATCTAGTATATAGCTCTCTACTTAGGCTAAGGCTCCTTCTAATCTATATCTATCTTATAGTATCTAGTATAGCTCTTAGTATAATATACGTCCTCTTACTATATCTAAGAACTCTTACTACGATTTTAGATATCTATCTCGTCCTACTCTACTAGTTTAATATCCTTAAATCGGCTTTAGACTAGAGTATAATACTCTCTATAATACTCTAGAAAATAAGCTACTCTATAATAAAGTCCTTAAGCGCTCTACTTCTATTAAGCGTAAGGCTACTCTAGCGTTCCTAAAGCCTATTAAGAAGATAAAGACTACTCTAAAGTCTAATAAAATAGATATTAAAGAAGATCTTTAAGTCCTCTAGACTATATATAAGAGCTAGGCTCTTACTTATATAAATAAGACTCGTTCTAAGAAGAAGGCTATTACTACGAGTATTGCCCTAGAAATAACTAAAGAGTAACTCGAGTAGGCTCTTACTAAGAAGCGTAAATACTATAAGTTTTACTATCTACTAGTTAGCTAGAATAAGGATAACTAGCTTATTTAAGAAACTAGGTAATATATATCTATCTCTCTATCTCTATCTAGTTTTAGGGATATATTAGTACCTATACTACTATAGAGTATAGACGATACTAAATATAGCTACGTCCTAAAATACTAAGATAAAATTAGATATTTATTATTATTAACTAGATAAATAAGATTAGGTCGAATATATAGAAAAAATTAGACTTGTTTCTACTAAGTAAGCTTCCTTACGTAATGAGTCTCACTGTCCGTGCACCTGCGTGACAGAACGACGCTTAGCCTTAAAGCCGGCATGCCAAGGCTATACGGTTTTGCCGCCGATCTAGCTGGGAGGTCATCTCAGCCTCGTATGAATAGACTTTTCACATCGCGTACATTCGCCGAGCAGATCTGAATGTTTGAGGCGATTTGAGCATCTTCGAGGTGCGGTCTTTCGGTGCGAGAGCAACCTCTTCCAGAGAGGACATTTTCCCGCGGCTTTTCATCTGAGTCGATCGCAGCCTGCTTTGCTCGCAGATTCATGAAACTGACCGCCATCGCAGCCCAGCTCGTATCCTGGAACACCTTGTCTGTGATGTGCTGTGATATGCATTTGTTAGGAAAATAATCCGCGTGACTCGTGAGGCCCACATCACAGGCCAGAGACTGGCGTCCGCTGCACGCGGAAATGACTCCTGTGCTATCACAGAACACCATCTAGAGTTCCGGCCACAATGCTATCATTCGTGGAGGGCTATTGTCGTCCTTGGCTTTTTTGACAATAACATCCAGATCGCGTCAGCAATAAGACAGTGGCTACAGGCAATACCTTGCTTGTTTCGCGAGCGGAAAATCCGGGTGAAAGCCGAAAGGCACATCGAGCTGGCTAGGTGTATATTCTGGGCTTCGGATCAAGTGTGAAGAGTACCGTTCTGTCTGTGAGGCAAGGATAGGCCAGATGAGTCCTGTATTCAGATGAGCCGGAGGGCGACGTGTTGATCTCGCGTCGAACTTGGTCCCGCGTAGCCGCGGCCAGCTCGTATCGCAGATTTCCGCACCCTTTCTCCTTCGCACATCTTGCATTCGGTTCAAAACAGTATACAGCAGTGCATGCTAAGCAAGATCAATGTGCAAAGATGAGAGTGAAGGAACAAGTCAGAGAAAGAGTAATGATGATGCGGAGGAAGGAGCCAAGCACGCCACCCATCGCGAATCCGACCTCACCTCTCACCCTTCCAGTGTACCTGTGCATAGCTAGCACCAAGCGCGATCGCTGCGACATGCTATACAATTATCACGCCCGACGTGATCTATGCTTTCTCCAATTTTTGTCCAGAATGTCATGTCTGCCGCACGACTCGCCCGAGGCCACATTCCAGCGCAAGAGCAAGCAAGAGAAACCTTACAGTCCTAGCATATCAAATGCAGCCCACACGCGATTCGGGCTAAGGCACATCATGTTCGGAGCGAAAAGGCATCCTCAGTCTATGGAGCCAGCGTGCAAGGTGCAAGATATAAGCAAATATCGTCGGGAAAAGCCCAACTAGGGTCATGCTGAGGAGCAGATGCAGTACCCATATGTGGACGGGACCACATGGGCAGACATCTATCGCGCTATAAGCACGACTGTCGCCGTCAAAAGAACTCGGATCTCACAGCCTTACATGCTAACTTTACAGTTGCTGCAGAAGGATTCAGCAATGCCATAAGAGAGCTGACTTGCGGCAACAGATCCAGAGTGCTTTTCGCTTAACTCTACGCTCTATCTTCTTCATCCACCAGAGCCCCTTCATACCTCGAACGATCGTACCAGGTTCCAAGACACAACAAAGCTTTGTGCATCTGCACGATGTATGTGCTTCATAGCAAGCACGCGACTCTCTTTGTCTGCAAACCAGCACTGCACGGCAGAGGTATCGCCAGCGGGTCCGCGATGAAGGCGCATTTCTCAATCTTGCTGTTCAATTTTCGACGTATTACCAATTCTGTACTACTAACACTACACGCCTATACTCACAGATCAGCACCATACCTTCATTCACTCTCACGGCCTGGAGCGTTCAAGATGCCCCACTCTTTTCTTGCCCATTCACTTGCGCAGAGTGAAGCGAGTGCAATTGTTGCCTCGACTTTGCCTACCAACATGAGCTCCAAAGTTCAAACCATTCTTTGCCGCACGTCCAGACCTCGACATCCACGAACATCTGGAAATCCGCAGCTGTACATCCGGAAACAAGTGGCGCAGCAATATGGCCGACAACCAGCAACAGAGGTACATACCGCCCCAGCGTCGAGGAGTGGCGCAAGATATTTACGACTCCTTCGACACCACGCACAAGCGCCATGATCGGCAAAAACAGCGCTCTCGTTACGCGGAGAATAGCAATCTCAAGAAGTCGCTTGGTGCCCGTGAAGAGCGAATGGAGCAGCGTAGGATTTCAAGATCAGAGATCAGCTACCGTGCTACTTTGGACTTGAGGCCATCTTTGAATGCGACTCGATTACCTCTACATCATACGCCTCCAGCGACGTCTCAAAATCCACTGCACGCCGATATCACGGCTGAGCTGGAGCAGCTTGAGATACAACCATCGCAGCGACCCCAGCCAGCTATTCCAAACCCAAACTACATCCCGCTTGAGCCAGTAAGACATGGCGATCAAGTACTCCCAAGATACTACACTGCGCATCAACCTGCCAGTGGTGTTCTTGAGATGGGCTGTTCCCTCTACGATTCGCTCGCCAAACTGGTGGGCAACTACTCGACCATCATCGCGATCAAGAATGCAGTAATGCAGCGCTCTTTATGGCTCTACAACAATGAGAGCCATCCATTGCATGAGGAGTACACAGATCGCGCTATATCATTTCGGTCGAACACGTGCAAGGAGCTTTTCACAGCGCTCGAGTGTCCTGATCTGGTCGATTGGAGTGAAGACTTTCTCTGGGTTATTGTCAGCGCCCTTGGCATCTCTCTACGTGTCTACGGTGGTATCACGAATTCTGGTGAAGCAACGGACTTGCTCGTCAGCGTCGGCCCGACCGATCGTCCTTGTCATGCGCTTCTATGTCAGCCGGTCAAGGGGGTCATGCAGACCAAATACTCTGCCTTGATGCCTGATGCAACCGGAAAAGAGCTTCTGGGCTATCTTCTTGATATTCGATATCGACTTCAGGACAGCGACAAGAGCAATGGCGGTACCTACCATGGTCTACAGTTGAAACGCGTCAGCTGGGCTATATCCGAGAGCAACGGAAAGGCGCAATTATATTGCTACAATGAACATCGACCGGAGTCAAGGGAGGAACATCTGGCATGTGGCTCGAACAGTCCTCATCGGATCGATTCGTTCCAGATGATCGTATCCGACCCTCATCAAATTAAGGAAACTGTCAAGATCATCAAGGCTGCTGCGGATCGAGCTCCAGGCCACAAACTGGTCAAAGTATCGAGGGACTGCGATATAGGCATCTTGCTCCCTTACACCTCTGGAGATGCCGAATTTGCCAAGCTTCCGAGAGACAAAGTCATTGGAAAGACACGCGCAGAGATTGACGAGCTGGTGGGCAAGGGTGACGTTGAGAACTTGATCTCAGTGCTCACAATCACTGTCGACCGACTCATTGTACACTTCTTGCTCTTACACATGATCGAGCACGCCAATGAGCACACAGTGCCTGGTCTGCAGCTCTTTGCCGAAGAAGTAGTGTTCAACCAGAATCTCAATACCTGGTGGTGGAATCCACAGCAGGATGTGGTGGCGCTTGACAACACCTTCGCACACATCTGGCAGGGAACTCCGCGGGCGAAGTATCACCACACTCCATGGAACTCTCACAAGAGCATTGAAGTGGTTCCGACTTTCAAGATCACCAGTGAGTTCTTCAATGGGACACGACCAGCGCACTTGAACTTCCCAAGGGTGCCATACACTTGCCAGCTTCATCAAGAAGGCTCTTTGAGTGAGAAAGGATTCGCTTGCCCATGCCTCACCGGAAATCACGACATCTCTGCGATGCTGAGCGAGGCATGTCGCCAGCAAGGCAGAAACCTCATGGAATTCCCATGGTTCGAGGCGAGACCCGGCGTGAAGTTCGAGAGAATGGTTGAGCGTCTGCTAAAGCATGACAGACGTTTTGAGATCCTGAAGTCGATGAAGCAGTGCGTCCCTATCGGACAAGAGCAGGAGTTCTACCAATCGCTAGGACAACCTGATATGGCTCTTGATGACGATCAGTTGATGTATACCACTGGTGATGCTCTTGCTCCAGGAATCGTCCTCAGCATTTTCCTGTCCAACGACGCTGAAAAGATCTCTACGCTCCTCGAGGCTTGGGCTCGTGCTCCGGACAGTGCTGATACCTCGCTCTGCAAGAGCGCTGTAGAACGTGAAGCTCGGTGTGTCGGCCACATCGATAGCCTCCCGCTGTTCAATGACCATCCTCACCTTCTCGATACCAAGACAGACGCGTGTACCAAATCGCCCATCGATTTCACGACCGGCGGCGAGGTTTTCGTGCCAGAAGCTCTTACTTCATGGGAGCACGACTGGCAGGTAGATATGCTCCGACAACTCCAGGAACAGCATGGTAGTAGTGGCGTTGTGCTTCAAAAGCCAATCTACGAGCCTCTCGGCGACTATCAGCTTGCACTCCTGGAAGAGCAAAAGGCGTTACTCCGTCGGAGCTGTACCGACACTTCGCAGATACACTTCCCTGCTACGTGCGCGTCTAAATTGAAGCCCAATTCCAACGGCATGATCGTACGCTCCAACATGACAACGACAGAAGCTCTCGTTCAGTATCTTCTTACCATCACAAAGAAGCGGCTGCCTTCAAGCTTTGGTCTTCGCTCAGGAACTTCGACTGGACTTCCTGACACCATCGGTCGGGTCGTGGGACAAGACCTTCCTGGCATGCGAAACATTTTCGATGCTCTGGATGGCGACTTCGATCCTAGCAAGCATGAGCTACAAGATCCCGTGTACATGCAGCTGCCGACGCTCTGGGTGGAGGACCAAGATCTTGATAATGTACCTCGCCTACTCGGACAGGTTCTTTCAAAAGTGTCAACATCTCGTTCGCCACGTACCTACAAGAAGAATAAGGCCGCGCTCATTGCTTTGCATCAGAGCCAAGTGGATCAAGAGGAACGTCAAAACGAAGAAGAAGGACTACCGAGCTTTGTCGACCCAACGGACGTCCTGGACCCAGAAGGTCGTGCTTATCGGCGCAGGATGGAAAGCGCCCCAGAGCACCAACGACAGCCCCTTTTGCACGTCCCAGAAGTCTTTGAGGATGGCAGTTGGCAGTCCAAGGCAACTCGAATGCTTGCCGTGGCGAAGTCATTGCCGGAGGAACTGATCAACACGGGCAAGGAAACTAGGGCAGCGTACTGAGTGGAATGGTATGATAGATGGTCAAAGGTGGGCGCAGGAACAAGAACAGCATATTTGATGATAGTGGCGAAATAGACGCATAAAGGTGCACACATGACCAAGAGCTGCATTTCGAGTGACATTGATCAACAGGAATAAGAATGGGAAGATGGCAAAGGCAGAGTGGTCAAACAGCTCAGCTAGGGAATGGAGAATGTCATTCGTATTTGAACACGCAAGCAAGACCCAATCCCTGCCCATAACTGCTCTTTTCACATGCACAATGCACATCCTCTTTTGCCACGTGCTAAGCGAGGTCCGGGTGACCTTCGGGAAGGGACGATCTTTCTCTCCCAGGACCCATACAGCTCCCAGATCATCACTATTGCCGGCTGCGTCACGTAGAAAGTACTTGCTCCCCTGTAAGAGGGGAGACGGGGCTGAACCCGCTAGCTGCAGGATTCTTTGTACTTGTTCGCAGGATTTGGGGGTTGATTGCAAGTTTTGGAGATCATGGAGAGAGTAGACATTGTGGGCAGGGAGTGAAAACAAGAAGTACTTTAAAAAGTCCGACCATCTCGTTTGCGAAAGTCTGCAGTCTGAGAGCCATTTGGCGGATAGAAAGCAGCTGCGAGTACTTAATCATCCTTTTGCTACGAGAGGCGACTTACCTTGCGTAAAGGTCCCGTGTTGATGCTCATTGGAGGCAAAACCGGCAGAAGTGTGCCGCGGACCTGAGTCCGTCATGGGTGCAGCAAGGGTGTATGTAAGTATACCCAACCTGTTTTTCGGGCCCTGCGAGTTGCCCAAGGTTGCACAGCATAGCCGTTGGCCTTCTTGATGGTGTACTGAATAGCTTCACTGTGAAGAGATACTCCGGGTCACCTTCATGATCACAGCTTCGGCGTATGCTGCCAGGTCACGCGGCGTACATTTGGGTGGTGGTGTATGAGGCGGTCAGGAGCTCACAGTCCTGGTTGACCCTATCATTTTCCATGCTCACCGCGTCGCTTGTCCTTGGCTCGTATAATGCAACAATTACTTGAATGTTCACCGCCTACTCAATATGTCTCTTACATGTACTGTACGCTCGAAGGTCGCGAATGTCCGGATACCGATTGGCGGTTCCCGTGGGTGTAAACAGAATGGCAAGTCGATTTCTGGTACAATGCGCCATGGCGGCGTCGAGCTGTGGGCCGCTCGAGCACACAACACCGGAGAGGAATGCCGTTGATCTTGACCGTGTTGTTGAGCTTTGGCGCCGATACTCATCAGCATCTCCGCAGAAGAGCCCGGTGGTACTCCATGACTGAACAATTTTCGGGCTTTCTACCGTCATCCAGTGCTATGGTCCAATGTCATGGTGTGAAGCCGAGAAAGTTTTAGAAGCCATTTACGGGTCGATAGAATGGAGATGGCATACTGGCGAAATGGCAGAACACAACGATGATGTCTTTTCGTCCACTTTGCCCGTTGCCCCATGTCCACTCTGATGATGAAGTGCGTTCGGTGGTCTCAGGCTCTAAGGCTCCAAGCGGTCTGGCGGAAGGCGCCTCATCTATTCTGACATTGCTGCAGCATTTCCAGTGGCGTTTTGACAGGACCACTTCGTCTTGTTCGCTTCTGCTCGACGAATGTTGGTCATGCCAGTATTCTGCGAGACAGTGGAGAGTATTTTGGAATTGGAGTTGTTCCGATCCAATGCATTCTGCGCAAACCTTGAGCCTGAAAAGATCAGTGGCAGGCCAAGGAAGAGGCTGAGGAGACAGAATTGGGACCTAACATGATGGAGGCGTAGATCTCTGGCTTAGCCGTTGCTAGATCGTAAGATAGAGTTAATGAAGGAAACGATCTTGTCCTGGCTTAGGCACAGCTCCGTGTCGACATTCTATGCAAGCACGTGGCAGCTTCGTCGTAGGTCCTCAGTGACCGAAAGCTTTCGCGGCGTCTTTGGTCTCTTTCAGCTGGTGAGGGGAACGGGAGCATTTTGTTTCGGGACCCTTGGTGATTTGTAGTAGTCAGGGAAGACCAGGGACCTTGCCAATGGCTATTCGGTCCGTCTCCAGGTATGCAGCATAAATCCACACATTGACTGTCGGCAGGAGCTGTAAGCCAGTGATCATGACGATGGTGTACATGCGAAACAACACTGTAGGAGTGACCATAAAGTACCTCACAGGCTATCCGTCGTTCGTCAGGAAGCAATGAAAGCAGGGCAAACAGGTGGCTTACTTTTGGCGGCCGTGATGAGTCGGTGACTTGATTTGAGTTCGAGCAAGGAGATCCATCCTTGAACTCAATCAACAAGCCACTTCAACGGACCTGTTTCCGCGCACTTCACCTGCACTTCCTGCCAGGAAACACAATATCGGGACGCACCGCAGCGACTCTATCCGCGTCCAGAGCGCTCTGCTGCCGCGTGCGACACACCAAATTTCTTCAGCAGTGCAGCGTCAAGGACCCTCACTTTAAGTGCCGAGCGGTCTAGACACTCTTGAGCCCAGCTACGCGGTAGCTACGGGTGTATACAGCGATCTAGGACCAGTGCGGCGAGGGCATGCGGTATCAGCCACGTTTTTCGCAGATTGATCGCTAACCGTCCTATACGTAATCGAGGCTTCCTCGCGGACTCCGAGGCATCATTGGGCCGTGACTTTTGCTGGTTGTTTTGTCGAGCATCTACCTCTGCCGCTTGCCGGAGAGCTCGTCTGGCGCTCTACAGGCCACCATTGGGCAGCGGCTTGAGCTTTCGGCATTCAACTGTGCGGAGACTCTGGTGTGTCGCTGACAAAGTCGCTACTGACCTTCTCCTTGCGAAATCGTGCTGAGATTCGTTCCCGAGCAGGCGAATAAGGCGAATAATGGCTTTCCTCGCTGCATTCCCGGCCCTCGGCTGTGGCTCACCTACAGGTCCCTGGTCCTGACTTAGCGCGGTGGCGTGCCCGGTTGCATCTCGAATTGAAGCTCGAGCTGCAGCGAGGACTGACCTGCTTTGTGCCACCCTTACTTGGATCGGTTGCAACGGCTGTCCGCAGTACCCAATGCCTGGTCTGACGACCTATCACGGAGATGCAATATGTCGCGTCCTCGTCTCCGGCTTCACGACTGCAAAAGGTTTGCCCCTGCGCCGGTCCACGACGTAGCTCTTCGAGGCTGTCAAACAAGCATCTTTGCGTGCCGTATCAGCTGTGCAATAGTGCATCGCTGGCTGAACGCCCTGCATAGCACAATGGCGCTTCTGCAAATCTAATAAATGCGTACAGATTTGCGTCCATGATGGCTAGTGACAGAGCGCTACTATCCGGCAGGCCCAATTTAGGTTCTAGCCCACCCAGGAAATCATGCAGCACGGATGAGGTTGCGTCTTCCTTCACTCAAATCTGGCCCGCAGTAAGATCGTCACACGACAGGTTGGCTAATAAACTCTCTGTGGCTTCTTCGGACGTCAATTCTTACCTTTACAACGATTGCTGGAACCTCACCTTTGATGCGTGGTTGGTACCATGAGTGCCCACGATCCAGTTGCGACTCAGTCGCAGGACGAGAGCCTCCAAGCTACCTCGCAGAGTAATGCCTCTCCACATTCTCGTCAGCAACAAAGGCATGTTTCTCATTTCATGTTGTCTGAGACTTGATCTAATTATCGAAACAGTGCACCGTTCCAATCCCAATTAGAGTACCTTTCGCAGAACCAGAACCAATTGCCTCAGAACTTGGGACAATATGGGCAGCCGTTTGATATGGGCTCATTGGCGGGAGCGCTGCCTGCTATCCAGCCCGGTATGAGTGGGAGAACATATGGAAATGCCGACCCGGCTCAAAACCTTTCCTCGCCCACCAATCCGTATCAGACGCATCAAGGCATGGCATACTCAGCACAGAGGAGTCCGCATTTCCCAGACCCTGCTATGCTGGCGAGAATGCAACAGCAACAATTTCTAGGTGGGCATTATGCTGCTGGTCCAAGTCCTGTCCAGAGGCAGCAGCCCTTTCCGTTGCAGCATCAGATGCCATATTCGCCAGTTGATCCATATGGATATGGTCTGAGTCCAACGCAATTTTCTCCCATTGACCCTCGTTTTGGACCGCAGGCAGCATTCATGATGCCTGGTATGCCAGCAGATCCAGGTAATATCTCGTTGTCGCTTGTCATGATTTCTTCGACTGACTCTGTCGCAGCCCAATACGCCAGACGAGGCTCCGCGGACACAGCTCCAATTCCCAACTTTCCCCGAGGTCCTCCACGCAAACCGAAACAGTCTGGCCATGCACTCTGGGTGGGCAACCTACCTCCTGCTGCTCAAGTGTTGGACCTCAAGGACCACTTTTCGCGCGATGCAACGAACGACATCGAAAGCGTATTTCTCATCGCCAAAAGCAACTGTGCCTTCGTCAACTACAAAACCGAGGCGGCGTGCACAGCTGCCATGAACCGCTTCCACGATTCTAGATTTCACGGCGTCCGACTCGTTTGCAGGTTGAGACGTGGCACTGCATCGAACTCTCCTGTGCCGGCTGTCGAAGAGAATACTGAGTCGCCGCCTGCAGAGTCACCTTCAGCAACTGATGGCATAACGGAAGATTCTCTTGGACCTACTATCGCGCGTAGTCAATCTGGCCAAAGTGGTGCAGACGGTACATCTATGGATCCTCCAAGTCTTTCGACTGGGGCTGTACCTCCACCGCCCGGTGAGAAGGTGCCAGAGAAATACTTCATCGTCAAAAGTCTCACAACACAGGATCTTGAGGCAAGTGTGCAGAATGGCACCTGGGCTACGCAGTCACATAACGAGGATGGACTCAACAAGGCGTACGATCAGGCTGAGAATGTTTACCTGATTTTCTCTGCGAACAAGTCTGGTGAATATTTCGGCTATGCTAGGATGGCTTCAACTATATCAGGGGAGCCTATTAACTTGTCCTCGGTACAGACTGTGGAGGAAGTTGGCACAGATCCCTCGGTATCTCCACGATCCATGACAACACAAGCAACCTCGACAGCTCCCAAGGGACGAATTATCGACGATAGTGCACGTGGGACAATCTTCTGGGAGGCTGACCACTCGGAGGACGACGGCTCACCGGCTAAGGACGGAGCTTCAGGGCAGAATTGGGGACGACAGTTCAAGATTCAATGGCAATCGACAAACAGATTACCATTTTACAGGACAAGAGGCCTTCGGAACCCATGGAATGCGAATCGAGAGGTCAAGATTGCCCGCGATGGGACGGAACTGGAGCCCAGCGTCGGAAGACGTCTCATTACGATGTTTCAAGGAAGGCCCTCGCCTTCTTCATCTGCCGCACCAAACTCCGCTGGTGGAATGCCTTTCCGGTAACCAGAAATTGAATCAAGGTCTTTATGCAATGACGGTTACCTGGTACCAAGTCTCAGCCCGGAGAAGGCCGATATATCTAGCGGACACTCAATACTAACATGTTTGAAGCATGGCGAGCGTTGGTCATGAACTGCATTGCATTGCATTGGGAGGAAAATCGCACGCGTAAAAGTTTGGCATGAGGGAAGCCAAGGCAAAATCGAGAGCTCAGATGATACCCAACATCAAAGCGAAACGCTTCAACGGCAGGTACGGGTTGCAGCACGACGTTCCTTCCGCTTTGGTCGCTTTCTTGTTCAAGGATGATTCAGGTTCAGCGCATCGCATTTGTTGTAATAATCATCATACCTTGCCGGTTCAACGCTCTGAGAGCCAGGGCCGGCATGATTGTAATCTGGACAGTTTTCACTGGCTTACCCAGATACTTTCTCAACACAAACCGACAGCTTTACCACAGACTCAAATTTGACCACACCACATTCCGACTTGCAAAGATCGACATTCTCAGTGACTTCATTTCGAAGTCTCAGCAAGCAAGCGGAAATGCATCCATAATCTGCAGCTGTGTTTTCCTAACATAGTATCGATCACTGCACCCAACAAACATTGAACCCGCGCAGAAAACAGCTTGCGAATTTCGAAACACCGCAAAGCTGTCGCGAAAACAACATTCTTGCGTATACCACATCCGCCTGCACGCCTATGACGAGAGTCGTCAACGGTCCAACCTTGATCCACAAACTGGGCAGGACAACCCGTTTTCTGGGCAAGCCGGTGAACTAGAACTACACTACGCCAGAAACAAACAAAATTGCGCCACTGCTTTTGTGGCGCAGGGACACATCTCCGGTAGAGATTCTGCCTTGATTTGAAGGTAAATTTAAACCAAAAATCTAAGCACTGGCTAGAAATGGTGTTTTGGCAGCGAGCACAACTCTGGTTCTGGTCTGCTTTTGTCAGATGCCGTACCAAAGACATGTGCCGTGTCATCATACCGTTAAAATACTGGTGTTGAAGAAGTGTTGGTTCCCGCCAAATTTAAGGCTTTGCTGGAAACAAGACCGGACTGGTTTCCCTGCGTTTCTTGTTCACCGCCCGCACATCAATGATCGTCTTGGTCTAATTTGAATACAGAAATCGCATTCCCGTCACCGAGGCTGAGACGGAAAGGAAGGCTCGGTGTTGCTACCTCCTCGAATGCGACTTGAACATGGTATGAGAAATGGTGTGCAAGCATCTTCATGAGACAAAGAAGAACATGAGCTGCTGTATGCTGTGGAGTTTGACAGCAGTCTCTTTTGCAATCACGCGTGGCTATCTCACAGAGCCTTGTGAGAGCCTTGCGCCGGACAAAGGCATACTGCACCGAAACGTTCGTGCGAGACAATCGACGTGTACTGAGTGCGACAATGGCTTTATGCGACTCCTTCACACCTTACCACAAAGCAACTCAGTCGTCAGGAACTCGGTGCCCTCTGTGCGATACCACTTGTCTGGACACAACAATTTCTTGTCTAGGCATTCACTTCTCATGCGGGACAGAAAGCAGCCGTATAAAAAGGCCGCCAGAGTCTTCTGGCATCGATCACCGCGACACGTTTCGATCTTGCTAGGCAGATTTACCACAAGCCTCGTCGTATTTCTGCACTCAGTACATCGAGAGCGTCTCGCGAAACCACTGCCATCGACATCCAGCTCACATTACATGCAAGAGCTTGGTGCTGTAACTCCACAGAATTCCCGTGTCACCATGACTATCCACGATCAGACTTTCGCCCAGATGGCGAAGAAGTGTGCCTTGTACGCACAGCACCTTCAAGACAATCACCATTCCATCGCCAAGGTAATGACCGCGTATCAAAGCTACGCAGTCACAGCAGATGAGATCGAACGAAGTGTAGAGTGCCTGAACTCGCTGGACGAGATCAAGCACTTCCTCACGCGCCGCACGAACCGTGTTTGCACGTTCTTCCCACTCAATCTGCCCGTCTACTCACTGGTTCTCTTTGCAGTCATTCCGTCTCTGATAGCAGATGAGGTTTACCTTCGTCCGCCTCAGAAGATGATTCCTGTCTTCAAACAGCTGCTTACTAGTCTCGCCCTGCCAGATTACTTCCCGACCATTCGCGTATCTTTCACAGATCGCGAGGTGTTCGTAAAGGACTTCGTTGCCAACGCCGACGTCACTATCTTCACAGGTAAAGAGTCCAATGCTCGACATGTCTTACAGAAGACCAAGAAGGACAGCCTCTTCCTCTTCAACGGATGGGGTTGCAATCCAATCGTGGTCGCTTCTGATGCTGACATCGAACTCGCAGCTACCAAAGCCGCTGAAGCCAAGCTCTTCAATTCTGGTCAAGACTGTGCTGGTCCAGATAACATTCTCGTACACAAAGATGTTGCCGACCACTTCCTCACAATCCTCGAAGACAAGGTCAATCAAGCCAAAGTCGGCGACTACACCGATTCAGACGTCCTGGTCGGCAGAATCGCAGAAGAATCAGCTCTGGTACGTCTCGCATCGTTCCTCCTCAAACACCAATCAAACATCGTTTATGGAGGCAAAATCGATTTCGCCAAGACCATCGTCCATCCTACCATGATCGTAGAGAATCTCTCGGAGCAGACGAACTACGAAGAGTTTTTCAGCCCAATCTTCTACATCAACATATACGACGACGATGCACAGCTCGAAAAGTATTTCGACCACCCAGCCTACGCTGCGAACGACATGTACATTTCGCTCTTCGGTACAAGCGACTATGTCAACGGCATGAAGACCTCGATCGTCTACAAAGAGCAAACCATTCTCGACGTAGAACGTGGTAACAGTGCTTATGGCGGGTACTCTTATGGTGCATCATTCGTCTCAAGCAACGGAAAAATCGAAGCTCGACCAATTCTCGTGCCGAAGGAAATGTCACAATTCCTCGCCGCGAAAGAGCCTACCGCTACCAAGCTCTCCTACCGCCAACAAAAGCAAATCCACAAAGACATCGCCACAGCCCAACAAAACTACTTCGGCTCAAACCTCATCTTCGGTTTCGTGTTCGGCAGCGTAGCGAAATGCAAAGCCTCGACATCCAGCGATATCGATACCATGGTCGTGGTCCAAGAAGACATACCTTCTCAAAAAGAGCTGTATCTCACCTGGCTACGCTAATACCATGCCGAGCCAGGCCTCACCTTTGAACCCGTCTTTCCAGTCGAATACGTCACTCTATCGCACCTCACATCCACCCTCGACACTCTCCCCTCCGCGAAGATCTCTATCGATCATATCTCGGAACCTGATTATGATGCCATGGTCTGGACTACTATCCTTTGTGGTATTAAGCAGGGTATTTCTGGTGATCAGGAACTTCTTCACGGACTTGCGAAGAGTGTTGGGAAGTGGCCGAAAATTTGGAAGGGGTTGATGATTGAGCAGATTGAGAAGAGAGTTGAGGATTGTATTGATCCTAATCTTGAGGGTGCGATGAGGAAGATTAGGAAAATGGGGTCTGATGAGATTCAGAAGAGGTTTGTTGGATTTGAGTACCTTTCCCAAGAGCAGAGGGAATATAGTGTTAGGAGGGCGGAGGAGGAGTTTGGGGTTGGTGGGATGGTTTTGCTTGGGTTGGAATAGCAACCTTCCAGAGGACGATTCCATGAGGGTCTTGCTAGGCACTTGCGAAGTGCTTGAAGAATGCTGGGACAGAGTTGAGAGAATCTGTGAGTGCCAGCTGGTCTGACACCTTCAGAAAATTCAAACTTGTTGAAGCAAAACCATGACCCTATTCTTCGTCATCTTCTTTTTGCTTCTTGCGCATCAAATCGCTCGTACATCTCGTCCGCCAGGTCATCTATCGTACACTTTTCTCGCATAGCGTAGCATCAATTATTTTCGTTCATCGCAACATTAGCAACATGATTCTCATAATTTTCATGTTATTCATCAACCATTAATCCGTGAATGACTTCACATGTCTAGTCCGAGGAATTCTCGATCTTGTCGGTGACAGCAGCCTGGAACTGCTCTGATGTGATACTGTAGCTCTGGTCGATGGTAGCATAGCACTGGTCCAGCTGCTTCTCGACATCTTGCTTCTCTTGCAGAAGTTCACGAAGTCGTTGGATTTGCGGTTGACGCAAAGCACGACTGTACAAGACATTAGAGCAAAGCGAATACTTGACACCTTTGAGGCAGCACATACAGCTTTTCTTCGTGCTCCTGGTGACAAGCTTCTATCTTCTTCTGCACTTCTTGAAGGGCCTGTTTGCGACTCGTCTCGATCTCTTTTTCACGCTTCTGCCTGCGTTTGACGTTCTGCGGGAAGGTGAGCAGCTTAGAACGAGTGACAGATCGAATGGCCAAGAAAGGAAAGAAGTTTCGTCGTGCTAACTGTCCTCACCTGTTGCTTTGTCTTGTCGAGAAACTTCTTCAGCGTGTCTGCGGGAATCTCCTGCGACTGCTGAGATTGAGACTGAGACGCGTCTGGTTGGCTTTGACCATATTCCGCCTCGCTGCTGGACGGCGGCTCGACGATCTTGGCAGTCTTCTTCTGGCGAGCTGGTGCCATACTGATGGACGCGTCGTCTAATCTGCTTGTGTTGAACAATGCGTGATGGTGTATTAGCTGAAGCCGCTGACGTTGTCTGGCTAATGTCATCGTGAAAGAGAAGGCGCGCAATCCCTGCTGCTATTTCTAGAACTTTGCCGAGCCGACCACGTGAGCGCCAAGCACTGTCTCGCAATACCCTGCTGTGCCCTGGGCAAACGACGCATCACATGAAGAAGTGTATTAATCTTAACCTTTGTCTGATCTTGATAGAACCTGATATTGTCGCCTCGTTTCACACTGTTCTGGAAGCCAACAGTCTTCACAATACAGCTTGATCCATGCTCCAATATTGTGAGGCTGAGCTGAATGCCTGACGAGACCCTTGCTCGGGATTCCCTCAACACGAACGGCGCTTGCGCAAGAAGTTCCTGGGTACCTCTTTCCAGTTCGCTCTCCTTAGTCTAGGCCAAGGGAACCGCGAACCTCTGTTGAAGCACTTTCATACCTTCCACGTGCCTCAGAGCCTTCCAAGAGCAGACTATGCGGGTTGCATGATCGCCCAGCAGCTCCGGCGCATTACATACTACTGCTTGCACCCTTTCCAGCCTGATCTCACACCCGAACTGGATACGGAGGGATACCATTGGCCCATAGCAGCTGCGCAGGATCGCATAGTATTGGGTAGTGGTGGAGTATCTGGGGCAATATGACTTCCTTTGCCAACTCATTCTGGTCTTCGGACTATGCTGGAGGTAAGCTGTGCCACGTAATTGTGAATTGAGAAGGCAGGTGCTAAGCATTCATAGGTCTCGGCGTACTCTTCCAGAAGCTCCAGCAAGGCGTTCAAGAGAATGAGCAGTTACTCACTGTTGCGCGAATGCGCGCAGAGGCAGAGGATATATACGGACAAAAGTTGGCAGATATCGAAGGAGCTACGAATCGCATAGATGGGGGCTTTCAAACAGATGATGGTGCCAGCGTCAAAAAGGCCTACGAGGGCGTGCGCACCGAAATGGCTGAAGAAGCGCGAAGCCATAAGAAGATTGCTTCAAACATTCGAGAACTAGTGGTCAACCCGTTTGGCCGCTGGTGTGATCAACATGCTGCGCGCGTCCAGAACAGTCAGGATGATCTACAAGGTCGAATCAAGGCACACGACAGGCAGGCGGAGACCGTTCGACAGTATCGGAGCGCGTACTACAACAAATGCCGACGTGTAGAAGACTTGGACGAAGAAGAAAAGCTGGCCTTTCAGGATCCCAATTCTGCAGCTGCTAATGGCTCGCCGAAGGTCGGTCCTGGAGCGCCGCAAAGTGTTCCCAGTATCAAGATTGGCGAAGAGCCGGAAGAGCCAGAACCGATCGAAATTGGAGACCAAACCTACACGCCAGAGCAAGTCAAGAAGATTCTCACTCACGTATTGGAGAACATTCCACTTCGAGATACTAAAGTTCCAATCATGGGCACCTATGCGAATACGAGCACTGGCGCAGACATCACTGAATACATCCAGAAGCACCTGCAGGCGAATAGTGTTGCATATGCAGAGCGCATTGGACAAGACATGATCACGCACGGGTTCCTGCGACTTATCGGCAACGTCGGCAACAGTTTCTTCAACAGCAGCAAATCCAATTACCAGTGGAAGACGAAGGTATTTCAGATTACTGGCATTCCCGAGAAGCGAAGCCCACTCCATCGAACCTCTACCATGATGTCTGCTGGCTCCAGCGACTCAGTACCTGGTAGTCCAGTCATTGGTGACCGTGTTAGCGAGTATCTCGGAGGTTGGAATCCGCTCAACAACGCGCATCCGAACGAGACGCCTGGAGAAAAGCTACGCCGAGAAGCTCAAGAAGCTGACGAGCGTTACAAAGCTGCTGTTCGCAAGCTAGACGGTCTTCGCTGCAGCCTCGAAGAAGCTATGATCGATCACATGAGGTTTATGGAACGTTGTGAGCTTGATCGACTAAAAGCCATTAAAAGTGTCGTTCTCGACTTCAGTGGCGCTGTCAGCAATGTGATCCCCGCGCTGCAGTCATCAGTGGACAACATGATGCTGTTTCAGGAGACTGTGCAACCACAAGGCGATCTCCGATACTTGCTCGAGAATTACCGCACCGGCCAATACATTCCCAAGGTCACGGTATACGAGAACTACTACAACAAAGTTGATGAGCAGACTTTCGGCATTGATATCGAAGCACGAGCTCGCGCTGATCGAAAGCGAGTACCACTCATCATCACCACGATATTGACATTCCTGGACTCGCATTATCCCGATCTGGAAGGAGATGAGGCGCGTCGCAGCATCTGGACCATTGACGTGCCACTCGCGGCGCAGCACCACCTCCGAACCCAGCTCAACACAGGGAAGCCCATATCCCAGGAAGTGCTCGAAAAGTACGAGGTGCCAATAGTAGCCGCAGTGCTCAAGCTGTACCTGTTGGAGCTGCCCGACAGCCTTGTCAGCTCGCACGTGTACGAGATCATCAAGACCATATACACAAGTACTGCACAATCTGCGTCGGACGCAGCGAGAGCACAGGTGATCCAGTCGACACTCGGCCAGCTCCGTCTTGCAAACATAGCCACTTTGGATGCGCTGGTAACGCACTTTACTAGATTGATTGAGCTTACGAGCGCAGACGATGCATATGTTGCACAGCTCGCCGCCATCCTGGCTCCCTGCATTATGCGACCAAAGCAGGAAACTGGCCTGACCATGAACGAGAAGTACAATGTGCGACTTCTCCGCGATCTGTTCGCACACAAAGATGCTATCTTTGGGGAGCTCAAGCGTCAGTCAAGCTTGTCACACACCAACTCGGGCTCCACAAGACAGACTCGTGCTATCAGCACGGATGAGTCGAGACGCAAAGAGCACATGGAAGAGCGCCAACGTGCTATCGCCGCCGCACAACAGGCACAAGCCGGTGGCACCAGAAGTCGAAACCCGAGCCCGGATGCCAACACCAGAGTACCGCTTACAGCTGGACACCGCAGAGATCGTAGCCGAGGACCGGAGACCAGATTTCCGGTGAGTACTACTGCTGCTCAGCAAAATGCACGTGTCATGTCACCAACGGGCGCCTCAAGCACGTCCAGCAACCGGGATAGCTTGAACATTCCACAGAGTCCACCTGCAACCCGACTGCCGCCTTCTTCGCCCCAAGACACGCCTGAGAGGACCAACGGTACTTTCCATCAGCCTCCACCAGCCGAAGACTATACGCCACGAGAAAGAAGTGCCACAGAAACCGCTAAGCGCATTTCTGGTCACGTCTCTGCCTCAATCAACTCACCGAGCGATTTCATGAACCCAAGCCACTTCTACAGCAGCAGCGTAGATTCGACACCTGCCCACACAGCTTCAACTGTGCCTACATCACAGCCATCGACAGCAAGCAATATCAGCATCAAGCCTCCTGCTTCGAAGTATCGTGTCACCAACCCGGAGGAGTCATCCCCAACCACTTCCAACCTCGCAGAAGGCACACCAACGAAGAAAGACAGCTTAAGCCGAACTCGTGGCGTGACTGGTAGACGAGGTACAGGTGGACTGCGAAGGCAGAGCTTAGTCAACAAGCACGAAAGCATCGAAGGTGGTGAATTCGTGGACTCTCCTGTTGCTCAAACTCCGCCTGCTGAGGAGAGCAGCAAGGGTGTGCAGCTGGAAGATAAGCCTATGGACTTCGACTAGGAGTGGGATGAAAGCAGGGTGGACTTCAGTCATGCTTTGCCAAAAGCTACGGCAGCATAAATTCGAAGTTGTAGGAGTATTGGATGTTTTGTTCCTGGCATATTTAGCTATCCAGGTTGACTTGTCTTTGATCATAGCGACAAACACGCATTATGTGCATCTGAGAGATGGATATGGATATGTAGATATTATGAGCATAAAAGCATGATCACCAGAATCCTTTGATTGAAAATATGTCTGCTTCAACCGGTCTCACGGCCGCCAAGCCGGAGAGATGTTCGGGACCACCTTCTGAACCTCGACCCTTAAACCACAACTGCATCTCGCACTTAGCATGACACACCTGGCATGCGCAGCGAAATCTCAAATGCATAATGCTAACGGCACGCGCTGTCATGTTCTGCGCAGTGAGCAACCTCAGGACCAGGTACAATGCTCAGGCAGGACCGATCTCAAGACGAGTCTGAGCCGATTCGACCTGCATGATGGTGGCGCTTAGAGCTGAGAGGCCGCCATAGACACGGGAAGGCTGGATGCCTTCTCAAGTGCAGCATCTCGCACTTGCGCGTTCACGGGTTCTAGTATGGATACTACCAATGAAAGAACTCTGCTACACGATTGACAGCACAGCTATGATGGCTTCTACACGCCAATTGACGGATGCGTAGGCGCTTCGATGCCTCCAAAGAAAGCGCTGGAGCATGCATCGTTCTACACGGTAGGATGGATCGCAGCTCTAGCGCACGAACGTGCCGCAGCTTTGATGCTACTCGACGAACGACATGAAAGACCTAGCGACTTCGTCAAGAACGAGAGCGATCAGAATAGCTACTCTTGGGGCCAGATTGGCGCGCACAAAATCGTGATCGCGTCTCTTCCCGCTGGCAAATATGGCCTGGTCTCTGCAGCAGATACCGCAAGTGGGCTGCGCGCTTCGTTACCTCATATACGTATCGGCCTGCTAGTCGGCATCGGAGCTGGAATTCCCGGCGAGCATATCAAGCCGGACGGACAGATCGCTCTCAAGAGAAATATACTACTTGGCGATGTGGTTGTTGGCATACCGGATGGCACAAATGGAGGCGTGGTGCAATACGATTTATACAAGGCAAAAGGCGAAGCAGGCGGATTTGAGCGAAAGGGCTTCCTGAATGCTGCTCCTGGAGCCTTGCTGGGCGCAGTCGCGGCCCTGCAGGCAGAGCATGAAATAGGGGCCTCTCAACTTAATACCTTTCTGGAGGTCTTCAAAAGTAATGCGAAGACAAGGACGCAATATGGATACCCTGGCTCAGCAAAAGATCATATACGCGCATACCTGCAGACCAAGGCCACTGGTGAGGTCCGGATGGAAGTCGCGATTCACTATGGCACAATTATCTCCGGAAACACGCTTGTGAAGAGCGCAGTCGATCGAGATGTCATTGTAACCCAATTGGAGCTTGAGAACATTCGTCCGCTATGCTTAGAAATGGAGGCCGCTGGCATGATGAATAGCTTTCCGTGCATCGTGATACGAGGAGTATGCGATTATGCCGATGAGCACAAGAATGACGAATGGCAGCGCTATGCTGCTGCAACAGCTGCTGCATATGCGAAAGAGCTTCTTACTTACGTGGACCCGGCAGAGATTAAGAAGGAGCGAGCCCTTGGCGAAGTGCTTGACAATAGTCAGTAGTGCCAACGACGGAGCTTAGCTTTAGCTGACGTATCAGTAGTATATATCGCCGTACACCAGGTCAAAAGCGATACCACTCAATTGCGCAACATCGTCACATCTTCTGAAACAGAGGCAAGACTGAGATGGATCTGTCCCGTAGATTACGCGCAGATCTACGATACTTATTCGAAAGCCTGTGTGCAAAATACTGGACAATGGCTTCTTGAGCACAAAAAGTTCCAACATTGGCTTTCCGAGGGCCGGGTACTGTACTGTCCAGGATCTCCTGGTGTTGGTAAAACTATGCTTGCAACACGAGTAATAGAATATGTGTATACCACAATTCTGAGGTCTAGGGATATGGCCATGGCATACATCTATTTCGACCACGCAAGACAAGGCGAGCAAGATTTAGTGCACCTGCTCTCTTGCTTGCTTCGTCAATTGTCACATGCTGCAGATCGTACGCCGCAGTGCGACCTGGACCTTCACCACAAACATTACAAGCGAAACACCAGGCCTTCAGACCCTGAACTTCGGGAGGCTCTACGTGAGGTCGCACGGGAAGAGTTTGCCCAAGTCTATGTGGTAGTAGATGCATTGGACGAATGCGAACTTAGGACGCGCCTCGGTCTGGTTACACTTCTGCGCAGTATGGCTCAAACTGGGAACGTAAAGCTCATGGCGACCTCGAGACTGATACCGGAAATTGACGACCTATTCTCTGAGGATGTGAGGCTGAATCTCAGCGCAGATGAACAAGACATATCTAAATATGTTCGTGGCCGTGCCATCGAGCTGCAAAATATATTATTGTTTTCTCACGATGTGTTTGAGAGCATCGTTGGCACGATCGTGCCTGCTGTTCAGGGAATGTGAGTGTTCGGGTGTGGTGCGGCTCACATTAACCTACTGACATTCTGAAGGTTCCTCCTGGCCCGGCTGCACATGGATACTCTCAAGAGCAAGACTAGCCCACGAGACATTGTAGACTCATTGCAATCGCTGCCAGATGGTTACAATGGCGCATACGAAGCTGCTATGGCCAGAGTCAACAATCAAGATGATGGGCATCGACGATTAGCAAACCGAGTCCTAATGTGGGTCGTCTGTGCTAAACGACCCCTGCTCGCAAACGAGCTACATCACGCCATCGCGATCCGCCATGGGGACAAAGTCCTGCGGACTGACGGGCTCATTCGGATCGAGCTCCTTGTAGCCGCGTGTGCTGGACTGGTCGCCCTCCGCGACAGCTCAATGGAGGCTAAAGATGGCGTCAAGAGCGGATTGGTGGTACATTTGGCACACTACACTACTCAGGAGTACTTTGATCGAACTCGCGAGACCTGGTTCTCAAAAGCCGAGCTTTTAATGTCACAGTCGTGTCTGTCGTATCTCACTTTGCATCATTTCGAGACAGAGCCCTGCGAAGACGACGCGGAACTCGAAAGCAGACTCGGGCAATATCCGTTCTTCGAATACGCTGCTAAATGCTGGGGCCTTCATGCACTCACGCTAGAGATGGAAGGCAATGAGGATGACTGGAAAGTTCTCCTGCGAGCAATAGCGCCGTTCCTGCACTCAACAAGGCTGACGGACGCAGCTATACAAGTTCAGACACTGGGAGCCATGCGTATCGCCGGACACGCCTCCCGCACACCTAGGAAGTCAACGGCCTGCCATTTGTTTGCGCGATCTGGACTTGGCAAGCTTTGCGATCATTGTCATGAAATTGGCATTGACGTTAGTATTGCTGACTCCAATGGCAATTCTGCTCTTTTCTATGCTCTGGAATATTGCCCACCAATTTCTGCAGAGAATATGTTGTCATGGTCGCAACGCACAGATCTCTCGAAATTTGGCGACATGGCACTCTGGTATGCAGTCCGCCACCAACAGCACGCCACGATCACTTACCTCCTAAAGTTAGAGTACATCGATCCAAATAGCAGACTTCATTCAAAGACTCCTTTGATTTGGTCAGCCTGGTCAGGTCACACAGAGACTGTACGACTCCTGCTTGATTGTCCACGTGTAAACATCAATGTTGTCGCTGAAAAGGCCGGATCTGCGCTGTTAAACGCTGTCAAGAATCAGCACTGGGATGCAGCGAAGTTACTGTTGGACAAAGAAGGGATAGATACTGAGGCCTTGCTGTCAAGATTTCTCGATGCGGCAAGGAGAGGATCTCTTGATTTCATTCGCCTGCTTCTCGACGCACCTAGATTCCCCGTCAATTTCGTGGACTCTCTATCCAGATGCGCGCTGTCGTACGCAGCAGAGCACGGTCGTGAATGGGTAGTGGAGATGCTACTCGTGGCCTCTGGCGTGACTGTCGATCTGGCGGATCAAGATGGGAACACGCCTCTGTTCTGGGCAGTAATGCATAACAGAGGCGCGGTGGTGCGTCAGCTTTTGGATGTAGGAAGGGCTGACGTGAACACCGTCGGTCGTGTTCGGCACGAAGGGAAACTCATAGCATCGCCACTACTGGTAACCGCTGTCCTTGGCCAACTGGACGCTATCGTCGATGCCATTCTAAGCAAGGAAAATGTCCTCGTCGACCGTCCGGATGAACTCGGCTGCACCGCGCTCTATTATGCTTGCCGTAATGGTAATTCCAACACGGTGAAAGCTCTTATAGGGAGCCACAACGCAAATATCCATTGGCGAACCCCGTTTGACCAAACTCCCTGGACAATCGCAGCTCTAAAAGGATACCCTGCTATCATCAGAATACTCATTGAGTCTGATGTTTCGCTGCTGAACTCAAGAGACAGAAATGAGTGCACTGCGCTCTTTCATGCTGCTCAGTTGGGCCACATCAAGGTGCTTGGTCTGATCCCTGGCTACCAAGGTGCAGACATCAACGCTACTAATACTGCTGGAGAGACTGCTCTTATCGCAGCTGCTCGTACTGGGATGGATGACAGCACGCACGCTCTACTAAAGCAAGACGGAGTTGATGTAAATGTTCGAGACGTAGAGGGTCGAACAGCATTCTGGCACGCATGTCATCGTTCTGGGCCCTCTCCAGTAAAGCTTCTCGGCCACCACGAGGATGTAGCTGTCACTCTATATGACCACAATGGTCAGACTTTATTGGTGTCAACGGCTGCACAAGACAGGAAAGACATGACGCGATTTCTCTTGGCAGACAGCGCGATCGACGTCGATGTTCAGGGCTGGACAGGAGCGAATCCTTTGTCATATGCACATCAGTGTTCTGGGGCCTCAACAGCATTAATTCTCTGCGGTCATGACGCGATTGATGTCAACATGGCAGATAACGAAGGTTGTTCGCCACTGATGGCCGCTACCAAAGCTCAGAATTATGGATTGGTGTCGTCGCTCCTGCGACTTCCTGGAATTAACATCGGCGCAAAAGACGAAAGCGGCAGGACGGCTCTGTGGTTCGCTTGTGATACCCAGCAGCTGAACATAGCATTACTGCTCGCTGAGAGTCACCCATTCAGTCTCCACGTCTGCGACACCAAAGGGTACTCGCCGTTCTTGCGGCTGCTAAGAACAAAGAACCCTCTCATTCTTCAATTATGCTTGACCTTAGATCCGTCTTTGATCCATCGGAGGAACCGATTCGGCAACACTGCGCTCCATGTAGCGGCACTTTCAGGGTACAATGAAGCGACGATGTGGCTGCTCAGCTGCGAGCGAATTGACGTAAGTGCGCGAAATGAAGTTGGTCAGACGCCACTCCATCTCGCCGCGTTGGAAGGACACACAGCTGTTGTCAAGACCTTACTTGCAACATCAGCTATGAATCTAAATGCGGAGACGCAGAATCAAGTGGCAGCCTTTATCAGTCGCAGCAAGAAACGGTCACTTGGAAATAACCAATTGCCTTATGGAGGACGAGTGGAGCATGGGAGATCTGCAAGACATTAGCACATGAGATGAGACGCCGCAATTCTAGCAGATTTGTTGCAAGGCTAGAAGTATCATGCACTTGGCTTGTCGATCGTGAGTTGGTCGAGAAGAGCATAATCTTGCTTGGAACTGTTGGCTACTCTGACTTGGCGACATACTGTAACGAGCTTGGTCCGGACAAGGCCCAGCTGATTGTAGACTTTTGGACATTGAGTGTCCTCTGCCACAGCTGTGGCGCCGCGGAGCTCTCGAGCGGTTGGTGTTGTACTGAAGGCCGACAGATGCTGTGCGATACTTGTGTGAAGTCCGGCTGTTGGTGCGATGGTGGGAGAAGTTGCTCGTTGTTCGAAATTGAGATGAACTGGTACGCAGACTTTCCACGATTCACTGGGCGTTCGAAGGATTTCGACGATCATATCTGGAAGAAGGTTGAATATTGGCAAGGCGTCATCACATGCAATCTTTGCTATAGGGATGCTAGAGCAGGTTTACACTGCCGGCAATGTCTTGACGACCATTTCGATCTTTGCTGCAATTGCGTCATCTGGAGCAATAGGTGGTGCTGTTCGTTGGAACACAAGCTACAGAGGAATATCGTTGAAAAGGGCCGGCAGCTTCATCGGCCGTGGTATGACTTCAAGATTAAAGAGGGCGTTGACCTTGCCGCCACTTCGGCGAAGAAACAACTCGACCGTGGAGTCCTTTGCAACTTCTGTGACGAAATGTGCATTCGTGGCTACTTGTGCGAAGTCTGTCCCAACAAATACGTTCTATGCCATGAATGTGCTGCACAAGGGCTTTGGTGCAATGATAAGGGTCATCTTCGTCAGGATTACAGCGACATTTCTGAGACAGCGATTTCCTACCCATGGCGACCATACGAAGAGCTCAACTCGCCTCGTCGAAAAAGCTTTTCAGGAGTTCCTGGAATGCAGATTGACAAAGAGAGGAGACAACGGAGAAATTCGGTCTCGAATCTCAACGATTGCACCTACGACAAGTCATGGCTCCTGGGTGAATGGGCTCAACGACATTTACCTTACGCTACAGCACACGACACAGATGAGCACATCATGACGAAATCAGCGCCTGTGGTACGAAGAAGAGCAAAGTTGAGGCGCCTTCAGCGAGAGCTGAAGCGTACGAAGCCAATTTGGAAAAAATGGTGGCCTAGTGGCAATCTCGCAAGCCAGTTCTATGAGCAACAGGCCAATGGAGTTTCGGATAAGGAGGGTTCCTCACGGCTCGATTCTCGATCTTCTGGCGAGTACCAGGATCGGCAGGAGTCTAAAGGAAGGGATGCCCAGACTGTGCAATGTAGCGACAGTGGCTTCATGGAATTCAGTGTGCACAACACGCCGAAAGAAATCTTCGAAAGCTACAACAAGGAAAACGTGTCGCCTCTTGGTATCGTAAGATTTGACCGGTTGAGAGAACGTAGAAGAAGACGTGGAAAACGACAGGAATGCTGACAGATGTACCATATCTTCACGAGATACGACAAGAATAATGGCTCAGTCCCAAGTGCTCATAATCTATAGCCTGCACCTTTCATCCCGACAATGTCGACAAATGTATGGTCGCTGTAAACATAATCGCCTTGAACGTCTCAAAACAAGGTTCCGGGAATATTTTAGACCCCAAAACAGACCTACTCAGAAGCTTCAACAATTTCATACGCGAGATGAAGAACCACGAGACTGGATCCCAGAAGGCCGTTGATCAAGTAGGAGAAACCGGAATAGTGTAGACATGAGCATTACGCAGCGACTCAGGAGCTTGCGCTCCGGACTGAACTGTGCAAAGTGACGTGGAAGCCGTGGCTGTTATGAAGCTGCAGAGTCATTCGCTTAATCAAGGTATCATCTCTATCAATTTGTAAGATTACGCAGCTTCACTTTAGGTCGTCCGGCTGTTTTCCAATTTGGTGACCAGAATATCCGTAGCTCCAAGGTTCGTCAGATCGTCCATGACCACTGCGATTTCTTTTCTTTTTACCATGGCTTGTACGGCAACCCAGCCTTCTTCTTCGAGGTTTTGGATTGTCGGCGCTCTCTTGCCTGCAGCAGGAGTTAGTATGAGGAAAAGAACCCAAGGCGCTTAGATATGCAAGTAGAGCGGAGTGGTCGCTTCGGCTTGAATGCATACCTGGTGTGATCTTTCTCGCTTTGTCGAGATTCGCACGCTCGACGTTGTATGTGCAGAGCACGTATTTCTGTGCTGTGATGACACCACGAATACGGCTTTCGATGAGCGAGATGAGCTTTGGGTCTGAAGGGTGTTTCGATTGGATGAGGACTGCTGTTGAGTCGATCACTGTGGCGATGGCTTTGAGGCCTGCTGCACGCATGGTTTCGCCGGATTCTGAAGCCATGTTAGTTGAAGGCGCTCCGGACTGACCAGCCAACACAGCACTGCGGTCTGCGAGGTGACGCCCACAGGCTCTGCCCTGCGGCGGAGCTGTCTCTGGAGGAGTGATCACTTACCAACAAGGTCGACAATTCCATCTGCTACGCCGAGCGCACATGCTGCCTCCACACTGCCACCGACAAATCTGATGTTGGTTTTGAGCTTCGCATCCCCGTTCACGCCGTTGGTCTGCTGTGACTCGTTTGTTTCGAGGTTCCGGAAATATTGCTCGGTCAATGCTGTGAAGCTCGTCACGACGTTCTTGCCGACTAGTTGCTCTGGAGTTTGAATGTCACCCTTCTCAGGCACCTGAACTTGCAATTTGCACCCGCCAAATTCAAGGTCCATGACTTCTACTACGCCTGTAGTCTCCGTAGGTGGCGTAGTCGCTTCGTGCTCGGCGACAACGTCTCGTCCCGTAATGCCAAGATCGACTCGTCCTTCCCCAACAAATGTCGGAATGTCTGCAGCAGGAAGGAAGATGAGTGCCAGAGGCAGATTCTTGACCTAGGTCATATGATCATTAGCACCCTGCCAACTCCGATTCGAACAGTCGAGACAAGACTACTGTTTGTGATGTGAAGACCGTGGCTGTCGCAATTGCCCGGAGCGAGTGTTGTCAGTCCACTCACCAATGCCAAGTCTAGTCGGTTGTGTCTGTGGAATTGAATGTCGGAGCCAGATAGCAAGTCAAGACATGCTTGATTGAGTCGTCCTTTCTTGGGCACGGCAAATAGCAGTCGGTCGTTCAGGCTATCAGATAGAGAGTCAGTTATGACTGGTAATGATCGACTAAATCGTCGTCCAAGAGGTGTGGGGATCTCCATGGCGAGAGAAGACATACTGGCTCACGAGATCCATAGCAGAAGAATGAGTTTTGTTCTCAGATTTGTTGAGATCTTTAGCTGTTGTGCTTGTGTTCTGGCAAACAGATGCTGACTTCTCCGTGCAGCGTTAAATAAGTGATATTGGTTGAGACAGCACTTTCACCCGTCCAAGAAATTTTTGGGCAGAAGCATTGGAAGTCGCGGGTCGGTGAGGCACCAAGGCCAAAATCTTGGCAGAGCCACTTTCGAGCCGAACCCGAGCTTTGTCAATTCTCGAATTTCAGACTACGCCGCCGCACTCCAAGACAGCAGACCGCCCTCGTACCGCGCATCTCGACAAGCACACCAGTCCAACCGACAAATCACACTATACTTGCGCAAAGATGGATTCCGCAAAGTGAGACTTCACCACGAATGAGCGCATGAATAGGCAGGAAATACTAACGGTATTTGCGCAGGGTCCCAGTCAAGCTCGTCAAGGTCACCCGCGTCCTCGGCCGTACCGGTATGTCGAAGAGAAGAGCTTGAGAGATTGCAAGGAGAAAAGGACAGGATCTGATGATATACAGGCTCCCGTGGTGGTGTTACCCAGGTCCGCGTCGAATTCATGGACGACACAACCCGTTCCATCATCCGCAACGTCAAGGGTCCAGGTAAGAAGACAATGCACAGATTTGGCGATGAAATGAGACGCTGATGGTGGCATACAGTCCGTGAGGATGACATCCTCTGCCTCCTCGAGTCTGAGCGTGAGGCCCGCAGACTGAGATAAGCGTGGAAGGCACGAGAGAGGAGTGGTGGAGAGCCTGGGGACTATGGCATTCATGAATTGAGGACAAGACACTTTTCAGCGGGGTGTGTGCAATAGCTGGCGTTTATTGTGGCTAGGTCTAGGCACAGGCTATCATGCAGTGACAGAAAGTCCTGCCGTCTTCGAAAAATGCGAATCGTGGTTCACGCCATTTCTTGACACATATGATGTTGTTCTTGCTACGCCATCTGCTTTGACTGTTGTATCAATCTGCCTCCTAAGTCCCATAGTGACTGAACGAGGTCTAGAGCTCCCAGGCTGGGAAGAGTCTACAGACATTTGGCGCGGATGGGAACATGTCTGGCACCATGCCATGTGCTTAGAGCCACTTGTCACATCTACGAGCGACTCACGAATGGCGATCGTTTGGCAAGCTGACCGGCAGCTTCGTCGCTGTCCGCGTCATGCTCTCTAGGCGCAGTTCGCGGTCGCGGTGTCCCAAGTCCACGACCCCGGATGTGTGCCATCACGTCCGCAGCAACTTCATCCCTACGTGCTCCTCGGGCCCCTTTGCTCCATCACGCCCTCTCCTATTTCTCATCTCATCTCCTCAACGTAGAATGTAAGGCAAAAACGCAGGTGACTCCATCAGCCATGACAATGCGGTCAAGCGGCTCGGCCAAGAAGCCTAAAAGCGCCTCTAAAAGATTTTTTCTAGTACGCCAATATGACCAGCCAGTCCACGGAGAATCAGGAGATCTGTTGGTTGATTATGCGTTCCAAAGTTATGAATGTGTGTGTAGAAAGAAAGGGAAGAGGAAGAGAAGCGCAAGAAGATTTGGTAGGGGAAGGGTGCCAAGAGAAAATGGTCCGTGCCGCCGGAAATGGGACAGAGGTGCGCCGCAAATTTCGAACTCGACTTCGACTTTGCGATCTCTTGTCTGCATTTCTTCATGAACGTGGACCCCAGGCTCGTCTAGACGCATTCAGTGTGGCGCGCCTCCATGAACGAGCTGCTATAGTGTGCACAGGAGGCTCCATGCACGGCGGCGAAGGTAGGTCACCAAAGCTCGACTACACACAGAGACGCGTCGACATATCCATCCAAACATTGCAAACTGCAAAGACGAACACCACGATTTGCCTGCTTCCTGGCCATATCACTGCCTGCCAAGCATACTTCATCAATCAGTGGAAGAGCAAAACTTCGCAAGAAGGGGGTTTTAGCAGGCCCTTCGTCCTCTCCACCCTTCTGGTTGCCTTTGCATTTTTGTGGCTCAGATAGGACTATTTAATGGACGGACATTCATCTACTACATCTGGTGGTTGTTCAGTTAAAATGCCGTGCGGGCATGGAAGCTTTCAGATCGAAAGCTGGTCGGCGAAGGCGGTCCGTAAACTGTATCCAGGATGACTCTCCACATCGACCTCTTTTCCACGTTGTCTCAAGCTGCAATATGCTGAAAGCCGCAGGCACGAATCAAGCTTGCACGCGACGCGCTCTGATATCCATATTGCCGAACAGCTTCAACCAAGACATCGGGCTCGGCGTCGTCGTTTGCAAGAACCAAATTCTTCTACCCTTGTACCACTCAAACGAAATTCCTCTTCCGCTCACATGAGCCACTTTTTGATCTCCAACCACTAGCTCGTGTCGCTTGCTCTTCAAAACCTCAGTCAGCATGGCACCTCCACTCTTCAGAATCAAGGCCACTGAAGCGAAGGGCTATGGCGTCTTCGCAACCACGCCGATATCTCAAGGCACGATCATTCTTCGCGATCGCAAAGTCCTGACCATCAACAAGCCCACCAAGGATGTCACTCGGCGAGATACTGAGCTGGCATTTGCCAAACTCAACTCGGAAGATCAAGACGCTGTCATGCAGCTGGCTGAATACCACAAGCCTGGTATAGATGAGACGAAGCTTCAAAGAATCCTTCGGACCAACTCCTTTGGCGACGAAAACAGCGGCTTCCTCTACCTCACAATCTCCCGCATCAATCATGCTTGCATACCAAACGCGAGTCACCAGGATGGCGCTATCGTAGCAGAGACAGACATCACTGCTGGCAACGAGATCTGTATCTCATACGACTCCGACAAATATGAGGGTCTTACAGCAGAACAGCGAGGGATAGTCATTGAGAACACCTATGGGTTCAAATGTGATTGCATAGCTTGTCGTCCATCAAGCAATCGGATGGTGTCCGACGCCAGAAGACAGCTCATCCTGCACCTCAAATCAGCTCTCGATGGATTCCAGCCACCTGATCTCAGCTTTCTGAAAACTGCAAGTCAGGAAGAGCTGTGGCATATGGATTGGCCGCCCGTCCGATCTCGTCTGCGCAGACCTCTGGGCAAGACGCAACGAATTGAGTACACTTTCCTCCTTGCCAAACTTCGTGAAGCAGAGGGCTTAGCAGGTGTGACTGTCGGCAAAGCTTACTCCGAGGCTGCTTGGCTCTTGTTCCAACATCTGGAGGACTACGTATTGGAAGTAAGGCAAAACGAGGGCTCGTTTCGAATGCACCAAGTCGACTAATGCTCATTCTCTAGTGCCCATTCCTCGAAGATATTGTCTTCCTCGAACCTGCCCGCTGTGTCCAAGCCTGGATGATGAGAGCCCTCGAACTCTACAAGAAAAGCTGTTCGTCAGGACATCAGAATTTGCGTATCATGCAAGAGAATTGGGATGAAATGCGCCAGCAGGAGTTACTGCGCTTCGTTGATGGTTCGAGCCTGGCAAGACGTTTTGTAAGTGTCGAGCTATATAACTTTGCTGAGACATTGCTCGAAGTTGACCACAAACAGCCTGCAGATGCCTTTGCTGTTCAGCTCGCGAATCCGATCAGCGCACTTCGGCCGAAGCGAGGCTTGTCGATGGCCGAGTGCGAGCAACTTGTTCGCGAGAGGGAGCGCATGAAGTGAAGACAGCCTGCGTTATGGGCATTTATCTGTGACTTTTGAATGCATCGCTGGTATCTGCGCGACCTAGTCAAGCTCCATTCTGGCTGGAGCAAGTTTGCTCAATTCTTGGTACTCGAACCCTTTGTCGGTCTTCATGAAGTCTGCGTAGCTGTCGGCGGCGACCTGAGTATCTGACGAGACCTGATTGCGACTCAGGAAAGGTTTCAAGCCCTTGCCGAAATTCTTCATGCACACCACCATCATAACCATGGTGGCAGAAAGAACAGGGAGAGCCAGACATGCGTATGCTGTTGTGCGTATTATCGCTGGATCGTCATCCATTCTTGTGACGTAGGCCAAAGAGACGCCCCAAGCAAGAACGGCAATTTGTCCCAGAAGCAGAAACATCATAAAGTAGCAACCGACGCGTTGCTCCCTACGGACAAACCGACCTGTGAAGAACAACTGAAAAGGCGCTATGACCAACATCGGCGTGCCCATTGCCAACGTTCCGATAGCCGTTTCTGCAAGATATTGAACCCAGAAGCCCAGGATGAAGAAGAAGTCGAGATGTAGCAGAGATATCAGGATCTGTTGTCCCCTTCAGTACAAGTCATAAGTGCTCTATCAAAATCTGGAGTGGAAGCATACCTCATACATCAGATAGCTTCTTCGCATAACACCATTAGCAGTCGATATATGGCGGTAAATTGCCCTGCAACTTGTCAGCGTGACGAAGACACAGTGACATGTTCTGTCTCACCAAGCGAACTGCCCATACAGCTTGCACGTTACAAAGCTGATGACCAGTGTGCAGAGCGCAAGTGCTGCCACTAAGCCGCCGAATCCTCTTCGGAAGACAGAGATGCTGCCAAGTTTGTAAATCTTGTACTCTTGTGCATCATGCGGTGTATATCCGCCCCGGTCTCTCATCCCTTGATCAATGCCAACGCCAGCAAGAACAACGAAAACCAGTATGCTCGTGTTATTCACACATACGCCAATGGCATTGACGATATTACGCATACGGACGGCATTTAGCCCCAAGACAAGCTGGTAGCAAGTCTCAAATATGACCGTAGCGAGCTGTGCTTGCACCATGAGAGATGCTTTGTTGTGAGAAAGGTAGACTATGGGACCAATTATGGGGGAATATTGTATGGCGATTTGCGTTTCGAAGGCAGCACAAATTAGAAGCTGTAAGACAAGGGATACTTCCAGACAGACTGTCCATCGAGTGTCCGGAATACAAGCTAACAGCGTCTTTCTTGTGGCCCGGATGCAGTTTCGTGGCGAGCGGCTGGACTGATATTCTGCCTGTGTGCGTCTGGGTCAGTCTCTGTAGCTGAGCAGGCACGCTGCCGACTCACTTGCGTCGTGTATGGACGTTTCTGCAACACATTCGAAAACTTCCGATTTCGCTGGATCTTCAAATCAGGACTTGATAACACGTTACGCTCTTCGCTGCCCCTCATGAGGGTCGCTGGACCAGCCTCAGCATTCTGCTCGTGATCCTCCAGACTCCAGTCCACGTTTGACGGACTGGCTGCGCCCGGCATGAGCTGAGGCCATCGCGATCTGTTCATCGCGCCTATGCTGCAACCTGTAGGTTGCAGAATGCAGGGCAGAAGAGAGACGACTTTATCATTCCACTTCGCTCGCGAGCCTTACCGCGGTACGCTTGACTTTGCGCTAGGACAGCTTGATGCATAATGTGCCGTGTATATGCAAGAGCTAATATGTCGTTCGCCTATAGCATCAGTCTTTTGCAGCCAGGTCGGTCTGAATTGCGGGATAGAAGCGAAAGATTTTCGTGGTTCATTCTCGAAGGCCCCTCAGCTCGCAGTTTAAAGCTGCGTAGCACGCACGCTCTAGAATAGCCACCATACCCCATGAACGGCTTGCTATTAGGAAATATCATCTGAAATGTCTGCAATCCGCCGTAGTACTTCATAGCAATGGATGAGACCGCTTAAATTTGTTTCCTCTGGAAAATGGCAAGTACGTACGCTCGGCGGCAGCGTTCGAGATATCGCACCCGCCTGTCGCTCGATCAAGATTATCTCGCGAGGTAAGGACAGGACACTGGATGTCGGACTGCCAGTTGAGTGCAAGCTGTAGGTACGTCGAAAGCTGGACCAACATGGGACATTCAAGTCTAATGGAAGAGTACGTCTTGTGCACGTCTGTTGTTCAGATATCCGCCAAGAAAGCTTCGGGAAGCGGCGTAGCAAAGCCCTTGCCACCGGATCGAGCCTTCTTTCAGAACCTGGGATCTCTCGTCGCAATCTCAGATCTCCTCCGACTTTTCCAGGGCGACAAGCAACAAGTGTGTCAAGTCTGTTTCCGCCATCATCGTGGCCGTCATATTTACCGTTATTGTCATTAGCCAGCCAGAAGCTATATTCTATCACCACTTCGGCCTTCCCGAACACGACACCGTCTCTTTAGCCGACACCAAGCCTCACAGCCAGATGACGCTAGCACCCACGAACCTTCGCCGAGATTGCTTGATACGAGATGAACATGGTATACATGCTCGAGACAAAAGATAAAATTGCTGTGATGAACCTTGCGAGCTTGAATCACGTTCCATAATGGCTGATCAAGGCCGCAACGAGCTTCGGGATTCAGTTCTCCTGAGATGCCACCAGTGCAGCATCCTCAGCTTGACCGTTCCTCAAGCAGGTACTCGCATAGAAGACCGAAGACAGTATGTAATACGGCGTTCTCATTTCTCCTTGCAAGGCTGTCGCCTGAGGCACAGGACAAGCTTTCCTTTCTGATGAACAAGATTTCAGCTATCGGGTGGAAGGATCTGTCTCTGCCCTCATGCGATCTAGCGCTATGCTATTCTGATATTCCAGCTAGAGCCTTGGCATCGGGACCGCTGCAGAGCCGGTACAGGTCAGCTCCAGGCCTTGAATCATTTCTCTCCACACGCTGAAGTTCGGTTGCTCACGCCAGCATATGATGGCATCTTTTCTGCACAGTAATACGATGCTCGCCACGCAGTTGGACGGGCCGTTGCGGCATGGCCGTGATGGCCTGAGCTGAGCGAAGTACATCTATGTCAGCATACCCATGGTTTGTGAAGGTGTCGTGAGACAATCATCTTCTTGCAATCACGTTCTTCACTTCATTGCTCGGAGCACTTTCGTTCATCTGAGCGAGAATGGCAGTTGGGAAGAAGGTCTTGCTGCTGGCCGCGGCGATATGTGCCAACGCATTGCCGGCAGCCTTTACCGATGCAGCACAGCAGGCTTGGGACGTGATCGTGGTCGGTACGTGGCGAACCATCTGACAAGCTCTGTTCCTCAAACTCACATGTTCTCAGGCGCTGGACCTGCTGGGATTGTCACTGCAGCCCGCATGAGTGAGGCAGGCAAGAAGACATTACTTCTTGAGCAAGGCGGACCAAGTTACTATATTACTGGAGGACGAGATCGACCTCACTGGTTAGACAACACTCAGCTGAGCCGCGTAGATGTGCCAGGATTATACAAGTCGATCTTTGCGGAACAAGGCAACCTCACTTGCCAGGGCAAAGTCGACGCCTTTACTGGTTGCACAATTGGTGGTAGCTCAGCTATCAACGCAGAGCTGTTCTTCCAGCCCCCAGCTTCAGATTTCGATCGCTACTTTCCCAACACCTGGAAGTCAAAGGATGTCGCGAATGCCATCGCCAAGGTTCATAAAATCCAGCCATCCACCGACACCCCATCTAAGGATGGCAAACGATATCTGCAGACAGGCTACACTGCTGTGCAAAAGTGGTTAGTCGGAGGCGCTGGCTATAGTCAGGTCGACTTCAAGCAGCAACCTGATCAGAAGACCAAGGCATTTGGTCGTCCATACTTTGCCTACGAAGGCGGACAGAGAAGTGGACCTGTCAAGACTTATCTGCAAGCCGCGCTCTCCCGATCGAACTTCCACCTCATGAGCGGAGTACAGGTCAAGAAGGTCATCCGAAATGGCGCCAAAGCAACCGGTGTCGAGGCAACTATCAATGGCGCCAAGACGACCTTCAATACTGCAAACAATGGCAGAGTCATCCTCAGTGGAGGCGCCTTGTTCAGCCCACAGCTCCTCATGCTGTCAGGAATTGGTCCAGCTGACTCGCTCACAAACCTTTCACACAATGGTCTCCTCAACATGCCGTCGTCATCATGGATGAACAACACTGCAGTCGGCAACGGTCTCTACGACAACCCAAATACTTTCATCATGCTCTCTGGACCAAGCGTTGAGGCTTACTACTGGAACTACACCAACCCAATCCCAGCCGATCGCGATCTCTACCTGAAGTCCCGCTCGGGCCCATACTCCTTCGCAGGCGAGACCTCCGCCTTCTGGGACTACATCAAATACCCCAACGGCGACATCGTCGGTCTCCAAGGCACAATGGACGTAGTCGGCTTCGGCAAATACACCGGCAAGCACGACATCACCTTGAACGTCTACGGCACATCAGGCATGAAGTCCACCGGCCGCGTAGCACTCAACAACAAAGGCATCCCAGGCCCAGCAAAAGCCTTCCTCCTGACCAATCCTCAGGACGTCGATGCAATCGCCACATTTATTAAGGGAATCTTTACGCATTTGGAAGGCAGCCCGCTGACTTCACTCAATATTCCTCAGAATGCGACGAAAGCTGAGATTGCGAAGTATATTACTACACCTTCGGATTATACCCTTGGGTATGTGAATCATTGGAGTTCGAGCTGTAGGCTTGGAAGCTGTGTGGATTTGAATGCGAAGGTCAAGGGGATGGAGAATTTGTTTGTGGTGGATGCGAGTATTATTCCTCCGCTCACGGTTAATCCTGTCTTTGGAACTATCATTGCTGCGGAGAGAGCGAGTGAATTGATTTTGGCATTGAAGTAGGCGACCAGCGTTGCCTTTCGAGTTTTCGGCGATTTAGCGGATCTAGATTCATACGACAGATGAATTGTAATGTATCAGTGCACTCAAAATCTGTTTCCTGAGACTTCTCATTCCATCTAGCTACATATTTCACTTCTTCTTAACAACCCAAGTCACCATCTCAGAATCAATCACGCTACCTCTACCAAGCTTATAGCACTCCTCCTCGACCTCTGCGCACAAAGCGTCAGTCTTAGCAGCAATCTCATGCTGTCCTCGCGACTTCATGTTCGCAGCCCACTCCCTACATGCAAGAAACGTGATCTCTTGCTTCAACCCAAGCATTTCTTTCGCAGTCCAGACTCTCTCGTTTGCGAGCAATTCCCCACCTTCTCGCTCGAGTTTTGTATGCATATTGACGACCCAATTCATGTCAGGTGCATTTACGGCAGCTCCTCTGAACATGTCTCTAAGAGCTTCTAGTTTTGGCGCAGATGTGCTGGGATCGGCGAGCATCAATCTGTCTGTGCTAGGATCGTATTCTTGCCATTGGAGATAGCCGCCGGGTTTAAGGAGCTTGAGGAGTTGACGGAGTAATGGTGTTGGGTCGCCTTTCTCTACAACTAGCATGAAGAGACGAATGTGTACAATGTCGTAGCGACCGATGAGATGTGCTGGGAGTGGATCGAAGATGTTGAGTTGTTGAAACGTCACGTTTGTTGGTGACCATTGTTTTGGCAGAGTCTGGGCTAGGGAGATGTCAAATGCTTCGATCCTGGCGTTTCGGGAAGATTGTTGGAGCTGAGATGCGAGCGAAAGAGACCATATTCCAGTCCCGCATCCGATGTCTGCGATTAGGGCGTTGTCTGAGATCGGAATCTTAGAGTGGAGGAGAAAGCCAGTGCTTGTTGCCCAGAGCTGATGTTGTAAGTCAAGTCTTGTCGAAGCTAAGGCATTCCTGTTGAACGGATATTGCTCGACTGATTTCTTGTCTTCCATGACTTCGGACTCAAGGCCAGGGATCGAGCTTTGGTAGAGAGAGTTGAATCTTGATGGCTTTCCTGATCGCATTGTCAGATCGATTTCGTACAGTATAATCAAACTACTTCATCACCGTTCAAAGCAGAGGTCATATATATACCGGTAGATTTGTCGACTGTCCGACCGAAATGGCTGCGTTCGAAGCGAATGTCACTGCCTAAGACATTCTTACAAAGCTGCACAACGACTCAGATCCACTCGCACGCTCTTGATATGGTGCATCAGAACAGTAATTGCTAATGTGACAGTCACTTCCGGCAAGCGCCAGAGCGTGTATTGTTACTGCCTGGTTGCCATGGGTGAAAGTTGATGCCTCAGAATCCTTCGGAGCCTCAGTGGAATATCAGGACATTTCGAGTGGTGCAAACCGTTCTGTCAACATTGTGAAATACGGTTGCCTACGTGCGACCATGGCTTTGACTGGATGAAGATGATAAGAGGTAGCTCGGGTGTTTCTTGAGATGAGGAAGAGGAGTGAAAGGCTAGGCCGTGGAGGCCAAGAAGTGGTCTGACCCGGTGACAGGGATCGGGCTCATTCCCGAGGATCTGATAGAGACTTATCTGATTCAAATTTCCGCCACCTTCCCTGCCAGTCCTCTTCTTCCATCAATATAGCCAGGCAAGATTCCCATTAGCCAGGTATATTGAGCCGTCGTACTCCATCTCACCCTCCGCATATCCTCACAGACCGATCAGAAAAGCGAGCAGACGAAGAGAATTTCGGTCTCTGTACCTGCATCGTGCAACAGAGGCATAGTTAACAAGCTTCCTCGGCAGATCGGAACGTCTGTTTCTTCATCATTGTGCATGAATTGGTACTAGAGATCATGCTATCAGACCCACGGCGAGTCCATGCTTAATCCTTCAAGGCTGAAACAATCCTTCGAGGCTCTGACCAGAAGTCGCATATGCTTGCCGAAGGAGCGTGGTGCATTAATGTTCACATGTTGAGCACCAAACGATGCGTGTGATATGCCGAACTATGGAGGCGTGTACCGTGGATGCGCTTCTTGCAGACGGAGAAAGAAGAAGGTTACTTTGTCATGCAGTGCCAATCGGTTTGCTTTGCTAATATGGTCGTACAGTGTGACCAGACCTACCCTGCTTGCCAAAGATGTCTGAGCAGAGGCGAGACTTGCCCTGGTGTCGCAGCGACTGCAGATGCAATGTTTCGACACCAAGCAGCAAAGCCTCCCAGCAAGTCTGTTTCCAAAGGATCGCCAAGCACATATGATCCCACAACTCCGGGTTCGAGTACTTCACAGGAGATCACAATCATTTCAAGGCCTGATCTCAAGTCCAAGATAAGAGAATACCAAAGACCACCAGAAGTGTCCGCGCTCAAGATAGACGACCTGGTCGAGCCACTAGATCTGCCACAAACTCTGCACCCAAGTCTTGAAAATGTTGCGGAGTTCCACTTCTTCAGCAAGATCGTCACCTCGATCGGATGGCTTTCATACATTCCGGAAGTGTACAGCTCCTCGCCTGAACAAAGTCCTCTACGAAAGCTGGTGGGAGCAGCATCGCTCTCAGTGCTTGCGAAGCAAAGAAGGGACGCTTCCCTCTTCGTGACTGCTAGGAACGCCAATGGCATGGCTCTCAGGGCTCTCCACAATGCGATAGGCGACCAAGGGCAGTACCTACAAGATGATGTGCTTTTTGCCGTTGGCCTTTGCAGGATCACGTGTATCCTGCAAGGCGATCCCGGAACGACAGCAAGAACACATTCTGTGGGCCTGCAAAAGCTTTTGCAACAGCGCTTGCGGATCTCTGACTCTTCTCAGCCCACAGATGCAGTACTCGAGCTGATTCGCAGCGCCAAGGCAGAGCTTCCTGTCCTACTGCTTCACAATACAAGACAAGACATAGCATTCCCAAGTGACTCGTATGACGACTCTTTCTGGGACTGCTCAGGTAACTGCCAATGTGAGAAGCGAATTGCGCTGCTATGCTCAGATGTTGGCGAGGTCCTGCGTAAATTTCACTCCACCACATCGCCAGCTCATTTCGATGTCTGCACCACGCTTACTCAGGCTTTGGATCTGGACGCTAGACTAGTGACCTGGACCGCTGGAATGGCTCCTATTGCTTGGTCGCAGCATCTTGAACACGCCATGCGCTCTGGACTATGGCCAAGCAGACCAGGATACTTCTTCGACATGCAAATTGCCACCTTCTGGGCCCATCTGCAAGCAGCACGTGTCCTGCTCCTGGAATGCATTGTTAGTATGGCGGTTGAATTGATCAGACGAGGCGAGAGCTACAATTACGCGAAGCTCGATGTTGATGGTATCCTCAGCAAGGCAATTTCCACCATAGATGAGATGGTATACTGGATTTGCTTCTGCATTCCGGTGCACCTCTACAGTGTTGGTACTGACAAAGTCATGTCGGAGACACCAAACGGAGTGGCTGGAGCAGCCGGCATAGTCTGGCCTCTGCAAGTTGTTCTGAGCAGCGTGAGCGCAAAAGATGAATACAAAAACCAGGCTCGAGAAACGCTCGAGAAGCTGAGAGTGGAGTACGGAATCGGCCAAGCCAGGACTACTTTGGAGAATTGTCATCATCTGGGACACTGGTCGACCTTGCCTTGAAACCAAATGGGCAGAAGCGAATATTTTAAGAGATTCTTGCCATCCCGAAGAGATGACATGGAAGACTTCAGGTCCCGAACTTTCAGTCAGCCAGTATGGCCTATCGTCGACGGAGATGTACAACGAATGTCGGCATAGGAAGGTTCGGATAGCATAGGTCACTCTTTGGCTCTCGTCAGAATAAGCCTTGTCCGTCGATCCTGCGACAAGCGAAGAAGCTTGCCACAAGGACTTGCATATTACATTTCTGGTTACATTACCAAGGACAAGGCTTCACGACTACTAGTCGTGTTCATGGGATCTCCATGACCAAATTACGAACCTCCCGACTGGGCTACCTGCGGCGGAGAATTATGCGGAGAATCAACAGGAAGCTAGAACGACTGGAATGGGATGTACAGAGGGCTTAGAAACGGGACAAGCAAACCAGGACATAGGATGGACATACGGGAGTAGTGAGATTGTGTAGATGAAGACACGCGAAGCCCGATCATAGACCATCCGAGGCATAGCTGTGGAAACCCGGATAGATACAGGACATTATGAGAAATGAATAATTGGAACGAAGGCACTAATGAGAAGTGCGCTCTGGATACGTCTCAGAGTTGATCGCCTCAAGTGCTTTTTCGATCTTTGTCGCTGTCTATTCTTACACCCAGCCTGTGCCTGCATCTTGTCTCCAGTCCTGACGGCAGTCTTGCGTCGCCATCCTCTTCACGCACAATTTGCGATGACCTCTGCCGCGTCCAAGGCCAATTCTCGACACCGATTCTGGACATATTGGGTGTTCCAAAGCGCCGCCCTCAATTCTGAGGATTTCGGTACTGAGTCTGAGTATCCCGTGCGTGGATGCAGCAACAAGGCGACTCGTGCTTCGTAGTGCAGGGCGTCCTGCTTTTTGACATGTTCTCTATGCGCTTGGCGGAACACTCGTGGGTCCTTTCCTCTAGATTACCCTCGCGTTCCGATCACGAAATGCCCTAATGCATCACTCATTTTCCCTTCCTCTTATTCAATTTGCGATCCCTTCTCGCAATATCGCCCTCACCTGCATCAAAATTAGCTCTGCGACACTCTATAACGTCGAAAACCCTCGCAGGGACTCACCTTTCACCTTCCCCGGCTTACCACCACTCTTCGCCCCCTCCTTCGCCTGCCTCTCCGCCTTCTCATCAACCTCAACAATCCAATCCCCCTGCACCTCGCCGTGCCTCTTCTCCCCAGGTTTATACCCATACTTCTGCTTCCACTCCCCTCTCTCCTCATCAAAAACTTGCTTCCCATCCTTTCCTTTCTTCTTAATCCCCTTCTTCTCCGCGAAACGTTCCCATTTCGTCTTCTCTTTTTCTTTAGGCACAGGCTTCTCCCGTGGGAGTCGGAATTCAGGTTCCGGGAGTTTTATTTGTAGGGTTCCGTCGTCTTCGTTTCGAGAGATTGGGCAGGTTGTGAGGAGTTGGTGGATTAGGGATTGCGCGCAGGTTTGCGCGGTGGATTGGAGGATGGATTCTTTTTTTGCTGGGTCGGTGGAGAGGGAGGGAAGAGGGTTGGGGTCGTAGCAGGCTAGGTGGCCGAGATCGAAGGTGTAGGGTTGGGCGCGTTGGGTGTCGATGTCCATGGCTGACATTTTTGGGCGCAAGATGTGTGTTGCGCAGCTCGCGAAGAAAGTCGAGATGGAGATTTTGGAGAGGCGTATCGATAAGATTGGCGCTAGTGGAGAAAGGTTCCGCCGAACCCCGATGTCTCTGTCTCTCTGTCTTCGTCAACAACAACCCCATGCAATCACATCTCAAGTTCCTTATGTGTACGATCTCTCACTTCAGCAAGGGTATCGCTCTCATCAAGACTCCTCCACTTTCGTCGCCGCGAGGCTCAGGCATTTTTGTGTCAGATCTGAGTCGAAGAAGAACAAGGACATCCTACCGCGGCGATGTCTGGCGAAGTGGAATGCCGTTAAGTGCGATTGATGTTCAGGACAGTGGATCATGAGTCCCAGATCGCTGATTAAGCTCCAAAGAAGCCAAATAGCCTGGACGAAGCGGATAGCGGAATTGCCAAGGTCTGCTTCTGTGAAAAAGATCTGGTTCGTCACCGCACAGCATCCGCCTAGGAATACACGCGGAATTTAGAGAAAAGCCGATACCAGAAGCCAAGACAACTACTGAGGGCTCATGAGCGGTGACGAGACTCAACATGGAGCACTGGGTCCGGTGGATGCTACGTGCAGAGTCGACCATTTCAATCGGCTACTTCAGCTATGACCACGATGTCCTGCAATTGGCCGGTACTCTGCTTCCAAGTCCAATTCCGAGTCACCTTTCTAAAGTCAACCACTATCGTATCTTTCTGCATCTCTCTGTCCACGTCGCTCTCCGAGTCGCTTTCCACATCGCTGCTGCCTCCATCTGAAAGCTTGTCACGATGTCGACGCACCAAAGTAGCCCAAAGCGGCACGCGAATCTCCTGTCTGAATTTCAGCGGTCTCACACATGTACCGCGAATATATCGTCTGAGAACGATAGAGGCTATAGGAGCAGCGGCGAGTGTCAACCCTGCCACTAGACACCAGCGTATGACTTCCTGTCTCGCCCATGGCTCGTATGCTTCTGAGGTTCCCAGATCCCGCTTCCAGTCAAATAACGACGGCACGCCTCTGGCGATAGTCTCATTGCATTCAAGGCTGCTGCGATCAATACTCTGAATCCAGTCAGTCGATTACAGGCCCATATTCGGTAAAATTGCATACCGCTAGACTAATGCAGGACTGCAAGGTAGAGCTTTTCACAGTGTAGCGTTGTGCGAGAAACCACAGCACGAAGGTGAGTAGAGCCACCAGAGTTGCAAGGGTCGTTGCGCCATTTACGAGCTTTGCACTGCTGAGGAAATCTGTACAGTGTCGCGTCTTGCTTTGCGTGCTATACAATGCATCGCTTTGCTGCGATCCTGACTCGTCAGGCAGATCACTCTGGGGAGCAGGATCACTCGTTCCAATAATCGAAGGATCATATCCTGCTGACTGTGGTAAGTCCCCCGAAGCGGAGTGTACGCTAATCGGAGTTGAAATGGTGTCCGAATTTCCAGTCGCTGACGTCGTCGAAGGGGCTGCAGTGTTCGCCATCAAATTGTGCCTGACTGACCTCTAGGGTCGCTGATGGAGTCAACATGGCAGACCATGTGTAATACTCAAGCCTCAGCTTTTGGGATGCTATCGTTACACAATGCATAGCCACCTTCAATTCGTCATGCATGCAGATAGAGCGCCTCGCTTATAGAGCGCAGCCACAACTGGACAAGTGACGCATGAGAAAGTTTGACATCTTCTTGACCTCAGTACTCCGAGATATGCTCAACAGCGAGGACCTGCTTTGATAGGATTTCCTTGATAAGCGCAGGAAGGAAATTCCGGTCCAGTGAGTCAGATAAGTCATGCCTACCATCCATGCATACAGATTCTCAGCTCAGACATTCTACTAGGCGAACAGCTCAGGAAAAGCCTTCTTCTCCAGCTTCGCAAGCCCATACAGTCTCTCTTCCAGTCCCTGCTCCACAGCATCTCGCGGCCCCTCCTTGTTTCGAAAGCAAGTCTTGAGTAAGTCGCGGAAATTGAATTGGATGTCGCCATTTCGCGGCTCGACCAAGGAGTACTTGGCATCAGACGGAACTTCTGACAGCTTCCAGTTGCTTATATCCCGACCCTTCTTCAGGATACGCTTCTTCGTAGACTTGGGCATGTCAGGAATTGGATGATGCTGAAGGTGATTGGAGTCGGGGACATGGTTTCTAAAGCGAGTAGCCAGAGCTTCGAAGATTGCGGAGCAGATCTCATCGGCTTCATCGTGTGCCAGTGGCGTAGGTAGGGTGAGACCATCAACGGTGGTGAGGATGTGGATGACCGATTCGTACGGCCCAGGAACAATAGGGGTGCGTGCCTTCTGGTCTAGACCAAGTTCTGGGAAAAGGAAAGGGTTCCATGAGACGAACTTGGAGAGTGTCACCTCACATCTGGACCTGACATTCTTCTTCTTTCCATCGAGGACTTTGCTCATGGTTGCTCGAAGTCCGAAGTTGGTAGTCGTATCCCCGTCATTGGCCAGAGCGAACGAGTACCGGGTACCAGCAGTACAGCGACCCTGCCAGGTGATCCTGCGAGCGTTTCTGCCGCCATTGATGCGAGACTTGACTGCAGATTCGTCCTCGTGTGCGCGGCCCGCGATTGCTGTTGAAATCCGTATGATGGCAGCCTTCTTGTTGAGTGAGGTGATGTCAATGCCGTCGCAAAGGAGATCAAGTATAGGCGTCCTGGCGGTTGGAGAAGCGCCGACTTCTCCACCGTCTTCAGCTTCAGCGACCGCCTCGTGCTCTTCTTCCGCCCTATGCTTCCGCTTCTTGCTCTGGTTGGCGACTGATTTGGGGTCGTCAGAATTACATGGAGTCCCGGCCGGGGCAACAGCGTCGGTATCCAAAGGCGAGAAATTGCGAGCAGCTAGCTTACTGCCCTGTATAGGCGTCTTCGGTGTTTGAGACGCCTTCGGTGTGTATCGCTCAGCTGCTTCCTTGGCCTTGGCGAAGCCGCGATGATTGCATGGGTCATCACTGGTAGACACTGTAATGTGTCAGTCCTGTGGTTACTAGACTCAGCGTTGCAGGAACTTACATGATTTCTTGGGCGGCACCTGTTCTCCTTCATCGAGAAAGTCGCTGAAAGCATGCAGATTTTTGGTGCCTTGATGGTCGCCGAACTTGTCGGCAGCGACCGACATCAGAGGTCGGAGGAAGTCCTGTTTGAGATGAGCAGGACTCTCGAACTGGTCAACAAGCTCATGAATGCTTCGACGATATATCCCGCCTGCGCCTGGCGGCACAGACGGAGGTCGACTAAGCTCCTCTTCTTGGCGTTGCTGCTCGTCCGTCATGGTCGGTCGTGTGAGTTGGAGATTTGTCCGCCTTAATTTGGTTTGAAATAGCCCTAGGTAGCAAGTGTGCACTGCAGCCCGTGTCTTAGGCTACTAGCGCAAGCCAAGCCTCTAGAAGGAAGCGGGAGTGAATGATCAAGCTAGAGGAAACGTCTTCAAAGGTCACAGTGCCATGCATCTTGAACGAGCAAGATTTATGAGCCGCCGTACAGATGCAGGATCAAGATTGTATCTTGCATCGGAAGTCGTGAAGATCGCAAGATCCTGCCAGCTCTGGCTCGGCGAATGTGCCATGAGCACAAAAGACTTGGCCGAGCGATGTACGCCATGAAGGACAGAATCATCACTGTTCAGGTCACAATTGACCCAATTGTCTGTTCATAAAAGGGGCGCTCGCTGTCAAAGGAAAGTAAGGAGTTATGTTAATACCCTCGAGTTGGTTTTGCCCTGTCCAAAAATGGCGTGAAACGGTTTGAGAGAGCGCGAAGGAGGAGCACCCAATGCAGAAAGCTGGGCAAAAAAATTAAAGCATCATGCTTAACGACAGCCTCCATCACCGAAGCGTGGAGCCTTGTGACTGCCGAAGCAATGTCGTTTAACGTCCAGGAAGCGCCTGTCGGACGCGCTGCAAAGACGGAAAGCCTGATTGGCTGGTCATGATCGTGGAAGGCGCAAGTCTGTTCGATGGGCCAAGCAGCGCGATACCACCAAAGCGACCTGGTCGAAACTGACTTCGTAGGATCCAATATGGCCTGATTGTGGAGCTCGTCGTCTTTCGCCGGATCTTTCTCTCACACGTTCAAGTCTCCTTGGCCAGGTCATGCAAAGGCCAGGCCACCAGCTCGACACAGAGTGGGGTGCTGGATAAAGCAGACATGCCTCGAGATTGAACAACGATGTGCTCCAGATACTCTCCAATATGCGGATAACTCTGAGACAGTCGCGCTGAGAATGTTCATCTCGCTAGATTGCATAACTCCGCTACGAGTCGCCGTGCCTCGTCATCATGTCCATCTCTTCCCTCTTGGTCTTGGTCTTGGTATTGCGTTGGTTAATGGCGTAGTCGACGGTCCTCGAATGGAGATGAAAGTCTGACAAGGACCTTGATACGACGTCGGAAGCTCGGATGAGGCAATGTCGGCGATCGACCTACGCGAGTATGATGTTGTTGTGCTGGTGTGACATGGAGTCGTGAAAGCTGAGGTCACCGATCCTGGCTTGCCAAGAAACTCTGCGAACAACCACACCACTCCCAAGCACAGACTGCGACTGCGACTGAGCCAGCGACGACGACGATGACTATCAGCCCAGATCACAAATTTCAACATGAGGTAGACTCTGAATAGGTCAGAGGGATGTGTGGCTAAGATAAACCTATACCCATTTTACATCGAGAATTGCGCAGCCTTATGATGGACGACTACGAACTACAGCAAGAGCTTGAGGCATTGGCAGGCAATGCCTACAACCCGAACGACCAAGACGAAAACACGAAGCAAGAACCAATCAGTACAACCATATCTCGATGGCAGAGACTCTTCGGTCTGTCTGCCGATGATGCTGTTGACCGCATCATGGATCATCGCCATGATCTGACCAAGAGTCGAGTCTCCGACGACCACTGGAGCACTGTTCAAGACGAGAAAGAGGCATCAGGCTACGATCGCGAAGCCTACGAGTACGAGATTGGTCTGCAGAAGAAGAAAGCAACCCTGCCAGACTTGGTAACCACAGCCAATGAGGCGTCTGATAGCACAATCAAGTATCTGGTCGAATTGACCGGTCCACTTGACACTGTTGACAAGGTCAGAACTGCGGCAAACATGGATACAATGCCTCCCCTGGTCAGCGGAACGAGCGCGGAGGACGGCAGAGCAGTGTCCTTGTGCTGTATTGATGCCAAAGACAAAGCTGCCATACTGCATTGGGCTAGTACTGAAAGCGGAGGGTTCGAGCCTACGATTCTCGTGGATCCAAGATCGCTCCGGTGACTCTGGGCACAATTGAGAAGTCATCGCGATAGACTGAATAGGCACATCCAGCTGACTCTTTACCCTAAGCCAACTCAATGTTTGTCGATTGTAGCGTCTTCTGTACAGTGTCACTCGGTCATCAGGTGCAGGTAGTAAGGGCTATGTGCTGTTCGAGCAGCAAGCAAATGGAAGTTGTGCGCATGAGCACTGGCTTGAGAAACCTATAAGAGAATGCCATATTCTCGCCCCAAAGCTGACATCCAGTAGGAACCAATTCGAACACAATTCGACACTGATCCAACAGTCCATCAAGAACTTCTTGATCAAGCTTGACTACCAGTCATCAGCATACCACTGCCCACCTGAACACACTCGACACTGGTTCGACAACCCGCCAGGCCCTTCTTGACCTCGCTTGACCACAGCCATCCACACACCACTACCCTTTCGACATCAGGCCTTCGACCAAGAGTCCATCAGGATCTTCTTGACTGAGCGTGACTACCAGTCATCAGCACACTAGTACCCGATTGACATCAGTCCGTCCACGAAGCCTTGGTAGCCAGATCAGCACCAGGCACCCATTACCAGCATTACAAAGCCGATCCATCAAGAACATCTTCTGCAACCATGCTTTCGGCACTACTCTTGAACGTTTTGCTTTTCCAGGCCAAGGTCCATGCCCATCCGCTTGGCCCAAATGCAATCCCGGAGACCGATCAATACTATGACGCAGCAAACATCAGCTCACGTGCAGAGCCATCTTCTTAGGCCTCGAGCTCGCAGCTCGGCACTCATCCGGCCAGCTCAAGCTCGGAAGGATGGGAGCCTCACGTCTCCACTGGAGACCAGCTCTTCAAGCAAATGAATGCCAGGACCAGAGCACAGTCCCAATATACTAATTGGAATGACCTCGCGAGCTGGGGCTGGAAAGAGGTTCGCAAGACTGGCAGCAACGTGGACCTGGACAAGTTCGAACTGCCACTCAAGGTGTTCCACGATCTCAAAGTCGATCCCTCGGAGAAAGAATGGAAGCATGTCAGTCTCACCCACAGTATTCCGGTCACCAAGGCTGGAAAACAATATGACCCGACCGAGGCCGATTACGACACCTACATTAATGCCAAGGACGGCATGATTCTGACATCCTCCATCTTCAGTCCCGATGGCATGAATGTGCTCTACGCTGAGGAAGACCGTGCTGAGAATCTACCTGAATTGAAGCACTGGTCTGACGTCCTCTTCTTGGTGTGGGATCGATATGCCAAAGGCCATCAACTTCGACATATTGTGGTCGTTGATGTGCAGAATCCTCGTACCAAGCAGCGTGTTGAGGCTGTCACTGGCAAAAAGACTGCTCCTCCGCTATGGCCTGGTGTAGACTTTTCTCTTCCGACTGATAAGGCTAAGGCTCTACTGGATACTCCTGTCGCCAAAGGCATCGCTTTCCTCCTGAGCCAGCATAAACAGCAGCTCGGAGTCCGCACTGTGAAGCTTATCAGACCATTCTCGTATATTCGACGCGAGGCTGCGATTCGGAATCTGTACTTCCAGGTCGGACCAGTATCGTCGAGCTCCCGAAGGACAGCGAGAAGTGCATTCGCTTCCGCCGATCATCACCACTCCGAGGCCTTCAGTCACAATCTCGACGTGCATAATGGCACATCATTCCTGGAGCGTCGTGTGCCCGGTCAAGCCACCATGCATGCTTGTGCCACTGTCGCTCAAGCTCAAGCCGCAGCCGCTTTAGGACGCCGGTATGCTGATCTCATGCTCACGAGTGATGAGGAGGCTGAGCAGGATCAAATGGACATGGACACCATCGCTGCCGATCAACTTCGTGAGACGGGATGGGTCAAGGAGGATAGCAGTCGCTTCAACATGAATCAGCACTTGCAAAGCTATCGAGCCCTGCTCAACGGCCTCGCAGGTGCTGATGATGATTTCAATATCCGAAATCATGTTGTGGGCCAACCTAGAGAGCAGCGTGAGGTCGTTCCTCCAATCTCCTTGACCACTGCTTCCGCTGAACGACTCCGGTGGCGTCAGAACCAGCCTTACATGGCTGGTGGCCGGCGAATGCTTCCAACCGGCGCCGTATACACCAACCTCCTTTCGGAAACCGATAGGCTTCTTGTCATCGAGCAAGCTTATGATCCGAAAAGCATGACCGAGGTTGATGATAATGGTCGTGCCCAGCCAGCGCGGCCTGACTTTCTTCTCCCTAAGTTTCGGTCATGGGCTGACATCACGATGGCCGATCTATTCGAGCGAGCCGGTAGGCGCAAGGTCACTCCGCCGAGATGGTTCCTGTTGCCCGGCGTATCAGAGCCGACGAGAGATATGGAGTTGATCAGTTACTGCGTGCAGACCTACGCGCAGTCCACCCATATTCCTGCTTGGCCCGGTGTCACCTTTGCCTACGGTACTTTCTGCTACAATGTTATGTTGGGAACTCATATGGGCCAAGAAATCGCCAGCTTTTTGATCAAAAACAAGCATAACTTGGCTTGGTCAGATTGGGCTTTGCTGTCGGTCACCATCTTCTTGGCTCCGGGGAACATTGGCAACGGAGGCATCGAGCAACCCCACGTGCTGTGCTACAATCAACGTGTCAACGAGGGCGTCATCATCAATCGAATAATTAACAGCAACGCCGGTCTTGATCGTCCTGGTGCTAGAATCCTTGGGCCTACCCCGGTGCCTGTGAGTCCTATCAGGAACGGTCAGATTCAACGCCCTGTGAATCCACCGCCAGCTCTTCATGCTCCACCTCTGCCTCAGCCTCAGCCTCAACCTCAACCTCAGCCTATGCCTCAGCCTCAGCCTCAGCTTCAGCCTCCACCTCAACCTCAGGTCCAGGCTGGTCCTTCGAACAGTCAGCCTGGAACCAACATGGCTATTCAGGCTGCTCGAGTAGCCAGCGCACGAAAAGCATATCAGCGACTGATAGCCTAGGGAACACCCTCACAAGCTGCTGTGCATCAAATCGTGAACCAATACAGGGAGCAATTTCCTGCATTGGATCCGCTTGAGGTCTGGGACATAGTGTGCGGGTGGCTAGATGGCCTGTTCTGAGTCGGGAAGTGACTGCGAGCCAGTCCTCTTGGTCGATATGAACTGGACGCGAGAATTAGAGATATTTACTGCATGATTTTGAACGTAGCATAAGTTGCTAGTGCCTTGATATGGGTTGCACAGCGACGCTGCGGAGCGACTTGAAAACTTGGTTGAAATGCTTGTGGCGTTTGGGAGTGGTGTGGGATTTGTAATTCTGTTTGGCTTTGAATGTTGTGCAGCTAGTTCGGGTATGCATTTCTTAGGAGTGAACATCATGTTTTCCCTTGTCACGCTAGTTGATGCCGTATCACTGAGGCTGCTGACATACTGATACACAGCAGCAGGGTACTTAAATGATCGACTCCCGCCCTTCGAATATGATAATGGGACCATAATTGGCCATTTCCCAGCAATATACTTTCTGCAGTCGATTTGATATAGTCTTCCTTTATGACTGTGAATAAGAGTAGGACAGTCTTGCGAAAAATTCCATGAACTCCGAAAGTTGTGCGTGAAGAGAGCAAAGAGAAGGACGACACGACTCTGCTCGCACGAGGTCTTCACGCTTCTAACATCCTTTTCCAATGTTTTACTGAAGACTTCATTTCTAGAGCGACGCGAACATACTTGAGCCTTACAAGCCTGAATCTCCATCACTGAATGTTCTGTCAGGTCGAGGATGAGTCTGAAACTCTGTCATTTGACGCTCTACGGTATCTATACTGGCCGAGGCAATGCTTTCTAAATGAATACGAGCCAGAGTTTGCATGGGCACATAAGCGATCATCGACTTCCTATCAAGTGAGGCACGAAGCAGAGACGACTTTACAATGATCATCCTTCAGCATCTCTTTGCAACGAGAAGATCTACGCTATGCAATGACAAATCAGCAACTGCTGGAACCGTCGACGCCTTAGAGGTGATTGTCAAGATCTGATGAATTGAAAGCTTGAGGCACAAACAATGTTCCCTCCTGGACAGGCTGTATCATCAACACCACGCAACAAGGCTATGCTCCTGATCGGAATCTGAAGGACCGGCTTGGCATAGATACGATCTCGATCTGAATGCATGACTTTCTCGTTTTAGACATTTACTTTCGTTCCTCATTGGCCTGTGCTCTGTTCTCATGTGACGTTGCAACACCGAGTGGTCGGGTGGCGTGCGTTGAATGAGTTGGCTTGGCGTCCATCAACTAGTCGTGACACTTTCTAGTCCAATGATTGCTTCCATCAGACAGACCGAGCGGTGCAATCACTGTCGGGTTGCAAGACCTTTTCTAGGCTGTTGAGAGCGGAGCGACCACATCCAAAGGCATGAGCCATTCCGACTCCATTGGTTCGTGCTCTACAATTAGATGACATCGTTACACCCATTAGTCGGCTGGCGTGCGTCGAACGAAGTCCATCGGCTAGCTGTACTACTTCCTGCACCAATAATCGCTGCCATCAGAGAGACCGAGCACTGCAGTCACTGTCGGTTTGCAAGACCTGTTCTAGGCTGTCGAATGCGGAGCGATCCCATCCAAGACATTGACCATGACATGCATTTCAATGTTCGTTGACTTGTGCTCTATTATCAGATGGCATTGTGACCCTGTGCGTGTATTGATTGATTTCTGCCACTAGCTGCGGCACCTTCTATACCAATAGTTGCTCGACCTGGAAACGTCAGAGTAGGAAATGCTTGGGTGCTTCCGCAAGACAGCTAGGGCAGTGCAACCACTGTCGTTGTAGAAGGCTCGTTCTCGGCTGTCGAGATGCAACTGATCGCATCGAAATGTCTTGAATGGTAATATTGAATCCTGTTCTCATTGGCTTGTGCTCTGTTTTCATGTGGCCTAGTGATCGTGTGCGTGGATTGACTGAAGTCCATGGACTAGCTGTGACACTTCCTAGACCAAAGCATGCTTTGCCTGGAGACACTAGGGTGATAAGTGCTAGAGTGCTTCCACAAGAGAGCTCTAGCAGTGCGACCAGTGTCGCTGTGAAAGCTTTGTTCTTTCTTGTCGACAGCGAAGCAATGTAGCACGCAGTGGCTAGTTTTGCGTATGAATTCGGGCTTATTCGAGGTACTTAACTAGATGTAACACCTTCAAGACCAATGATCGTCTCATCTGGGAGTACCGGTAAGACACATTCTCGAGCGCTTCCGTCAGATAGCCCGATCAATACAATCACTGTCGTTTTGCCAGGCTTGTCCATCTTGGAGCTGCTGAGACTTTGGGCTCCTCGGAGATGATGAACAATGTCTCACGAATGGAGGCGTAGGTATATGTTCACTTGTGACAGCATCTCCGAGCAATGAAAAGAGCTGTGCCTCTAAATGGCAGACTCGCAAATGCTGAGACCTGCAACTTCTTACTGTAGAGCTGATGCGCGACTCCTCATCGCGTGAAGCATAACCAGATTTCTAGGCTTTGTGAGAGCTGTGGTTGTCATAGCCAGGTAGAAAGTAGAGCTGTGCCTGTGAATGGACGATCGAATGTGCTGGATGCGCAATTTCTCAGAGACAACAAGCGACATCTTTTCAGGTGTGAGGTGTAGTCGAGAGCTCAACTGCCACCGATCTGTAACAACAGCTCTAAGTAGTAAGTAAAACTATGCCGCTGGATCGAGGACTGTCAGTCCCCGCTAGAGTGAGCTTGTGAGAGCCGGAAATGTTGCCCTGTGACGGCTTGTCCTCTTGATTTGAAGCTTCAGAGCGATCGCGGTGGCTGAGAAAATGATCTCGGAGTTATAAAGCGTGTGATCTGGCACCTGTCCGTAAGACATCGTCGACTTCACAATGTGAAGAAGAGACAAAGTTTCACTTAGCAGCTCCTGGTGGCCAAACTCCCAAGCAGTGAGTAGTGCTATGCCTCTCGAGAAAGCCCCGGAAGTATCAGTCGATGGCCGCGTGCCAGAGCTGTTCTGGAATACTACCAGTACTTGGTCAATGACGTGGAATGCTCTGAGGTCCGGGTCATCGGAGAATGATTGGCGACTGCGGTTGTGCAGCTAGTCGATGAAGGCGCCAGGCACCTTTCGGTCTTTCCCATCTTACTGCTTTGGTTACTGCTGGGATGTGCAGAGCATGCTAAACCGTATCATGCTGCGAGTCCATTTGCTCCATGTTCGACTCCGGCTAGTAGCAGGCGACTTCGATGCTCTGGTCCTTGTTCCTGTAACCGTACTGTTGGGGGTAAATCTTGTTGGACCGTTTCTCGCAGCGTTGCAAATCGTCTTCGGTTCATGGCGTGAACGGCTTACCATCGATGTATACAGCAGCGGATAATGTTACTTCCATCGCCTCTAGAGTAGGCAATGCCACCAGTTAAGATCAGTACACCTTTCTCCAGGACTTGCGTCATCCAACAGCATCATGGAATATCTCGAGTTCTTGGTTGTCTCCCCAGCTGACAACAAGATTCTGTGATGAGTAGTAAGATTCCACAGCTTCCGAGAACTCTGCAGAAAGTTCCGCATTAGCAGCAATGTCTGCAGGCGAACAATTTTTCCTGAAGAGTGATGGCTCAACAAACTCGGTTGCAGCAACAGTGAGGGCATGTATATCAGCTCCTTCCCGAAGCACATCTTGGATCAACTCGCGAGTCCCTGTCGCAGCAGCCAGATGCAGTAAAGTCCATCCTCGGCCGTCCACGAAACGCATGATGGATGGTCCGCAATACTTCTTGAGCATCATGTAAGTCTCGAAGTTGTCATCGTAGATCGCTTGTTGTAAAGCGTTCCATCCCAACGGGTCCGATAGGATTAGCGGATCTGCACCTAAGCGGACTAGGAGCTCAGCCTCTTCGGCAGATCCATAAGCTGCAATATGATGGAGACACGTCACGCCACAGGCGTCAAGTATATTGAGCTCATCGAGACCGTTCTCGCTGTACAACATCTTCAGGCTGAGTTCCAGTGCCGACACGCCTTTGTTGGCAGACCAAGCAAAGTATGGCAGATCAAACCCGTACGTACTTCTGTAGTCTGCGTTGGCTCCTGTCCGAAGTAAAAGCCGAGCTATGTCGGTGTGTCCAAGCCAAAGGGCAAGCTGAAGCGGACTTGTTTCATTGTTGCCGAATGTCCAATCCAGGCCTGCGCCGCAATCAAGTAACAAGCGCACTAGTTCAATACTTCCTCCCTGGATGGCATGCTAGCATTTCTCAGCATCAATACGTTTGACATTCAGCAATCAGAACTTACTGCCAAAGGAGGCCAAGCTGGTTGCGCTGTTACATCTGTAACGAATCCTTCTTTTCGGGCCAGAAGACGGCGTGCTGCATTTACCTCGCCATTCCTACAAGCTGAAATGAGTGGATGATCTTGCTCGACCAGTCTAGCGAGAACGAAGCAGGATCCAGGAAGAGAGGAAAGGCTGCGGCAACCGTGGTCGATCCGCACGTTGAGCTTAATTTGAAGTATCGTCACGCCCAATAACCAGGCCAGGGGCAAGTATTGATGGACCGATATGAACCAGTCAATCGAGTTCGCCCATCGAACGTTGATCAAAGCTGCTCGCAGTCCTGCCGCTGCAAACTTGACCAGTACGCGAGTCCAGCCTGGATCCGCACTTGTTCGACCTGCTCTCACACGAGCAGAACTGCTCTGAAGCTCTGAGGTAGCTGCTGAGTCTTGTAGAGGTGCACATGTGAGGACGCAATTCGAAGCTGACTTTTGGACAGCGGAGTCCGCGTTCTGGTTGCGGCTTGGTTTGGTCAATTAATTCTAACTTGTAAAGAACGGGGAAGCAAATTTCACATACAGAAGGAGCAGTAGTATAACAGTAGTTAGGCTGCTTTCAATCCATTGCAGGTTACGCTGGACTCTCTCACTTCTCCGCTGACCCAAGAGTGCCCATTTGACGCGACACTTGAAGCGGAGATTCGCAGGGAGGGGCTGCAATTCTGCTTCAGTCAGTTTCAGAGCTTCCTCTGCGGCTGACAGTGCCGCTTGCAGGCCATTGACCGTGCTTGGTGTGAAACCAGCATCAGGGCGTATGGCATCCAGACCGGCTAAAGCCAGCAGCTCAGCTCTCACCAGAGTCAGTCGATTACGCGCTGCTTCGACTTCTACTGGAGCGTCCTGTAGCTGCTGGTACAGCCAGATGCTTCGCTCGATGAGAGACCCAGCAAGCTGTAAGACACTGATGACACTGCCAGCGCCACTGAGTGCTTCCATCATTCAACCAGAAGCAGTGCCTGCCATAAATACTCCAGTTGTCTTCGAGATTGCTCCGAAGAGGACAAAAAGCAAGACCGTAGAAATATCCTCAGGCAAGAGCTCGACGTCTAGACGTCACCGTCGTGGGCCGTGCAAAGTCCAGTAGTAGTCAAAAGAGGCGAAGTAAGGCTACGCCCCGCTAATCGACCAATCAGCTGATCCCACGCATCCATTACGCCCTGGCGCATGGCATCCTTCCTGCTGTTCTCGACATGCCGTCCGTCTTCTGATCGGAGGTGCCACGAACATTAAAGAGCTGCGAGGCAAGTCGGACAACTTCTTCCTCTCACTTTGCAGAAATACTTTGCTCTGCACGAATTTTCTTACTACTCCAATTTCACGATTAGCCATGTCGAACATGCCGAAATTGAATCAGAAGGGGACAGGGTAAGCCAGATCTGCAACTTATACGAATCTGCTTACCGTAACGATTTGCTAGAGTCACATATGATCCCAAAACGCAGCCTCAACCTGCGCCCCCTCGGCCACGCTCTCCAAGCCCCCAGCGAAGCTCGACAACGACAATAAGCGGTCCGAAGACGGATACCGGGGGCTCAGGCAAAGGGCCAAAGGAGAGATTGAAAGATCCCAAGAAAAGTTCATACAAACAATAGTTCAGAGGTAATGGTAGCTGTTCTGTTTCCGCACACAATGTTGCTAATGACAGAACGCGGTAGGCGCAACCCGCAGCTTGCATGAAGTCGAACTTGCAAAGATGCCGATGGTCGACGGCTTGGCTCGGACCAGTTCGAAGCGGATCTTTGTAGACGCCGTAGTGCCGACACGCCTGACGCGTTGATGTGATAAGCTGTTTCTTGTGTTGGTGCTTCTTTGTGTGATACATAGTCAATGTTATACTGTTCTGCATGCCGTTGTTGTTGTTCTCTCCTCCACGGCCTTGTCACAACCCAGCAAAGTCAGAACGGATGAGATCTCAAGACATGGGACCCATTACTGAGCAGAAACCCAATCGAGTGCTGACCACAGCTTACTCATGCCAGCACGCCATTCGCGATCGCAGCACGACAGACTCGCAGCCGCAAATTTCACAGACCGCACCTCGACGACCGTGCAGCATAAGGCTAGCCTCATCTTATAACGACCGACCGTTCGACGTAGATGAATTCGTGAAAGAGGCGCCTAGTAAAGACGAGACCGTGCTGTATCTCGCATATGGATCGAACTTGTGCAAGGAAACGTTCCGAGGGAAGAGAGGCATAAAGCCGTTGAGCCAGATCAATGTTCAGGTGCCTGAGTTGCGCTTGACGTTCGATCTGCCAGGCATACCGTACGTGGAGCCATGTTTTGCGAACAGCGCAAAGCGCAATCTTGAAAAGGATGTAATAGGCGCAGAGAGGAGATGTGCAAAGGATGAGAAGTCACCGCTGCTGGAGGACAGCTCTCGGCGGCGAGACAATTGGCATAAAGGCATGATCGGTGTCGTGTATGAGGTCACGGCTGCCGACTATGCACATATCATTGCGACTGAGGGTGGTGGATCTTCATACAAAGACATTCTGGTAGACTGCTTTCCGCTTCCCACAGCGAGCCCGTGCGACCCAGTGCCGAGCAACCCAGAGACCAAGCCTTTCAAAGCGCATACACTCTTTGCTCCGGCAGTCCCGCCAGGTGAAGAGCCGCCGAAGGATGGTGGCAGATTCCAGAGACCAGATACTGAATACGCCCAGGCCAGTGCCAGATACCTCAAGCTGATCACGGATGGTGCTGCGGAATGTAATCTGCCGTATGAGTACCAGGATTACTTGCAAGCGCTGCAACCATACACCCCCACCACAACCAAGCAGAGACTAGGACAATTCGTGTTCTTGACGGTCTGGGGCCCCTTGATTTTCTTCGTGATCTTTGGAGGCAAAATGTTTACAGGGAAAGACGGCCAGTCGCCGGCCTGGTTGAAGGAGTTTACTGGTGCCCTGTTCAAGGCGGTATGGGCAAGCTATGATGCCTTCTTCAAGCCATTGTTTGGAGACGGGGAAAGAACGATTGATGATGATGATGATGATGATGATGAAGAAGGCATGAGAGTACCGACGGTCAGAAGACGTGGTAGGACTTTGCTCCGAAAGAGGTGTTTAATGGACGTTGAACATGCGACAGAGAAGAGCGACAGATAGATGCTAATACAGAGCTGTGAGTATGCGCTTTCCCGTTTCGTGCCTTCCCAGTGTCGAGCAGGCAGTCGCGCGATTTCACGGCCTGACCTCAACTTACTTTGCACTTCATCTCATCTTCGCTCCCACCAAGACATTGCTTCCGGCATGGCTTGTTATGGCGCCAAAAGTTAGAAGTTTTCGTAGTCGGGAGGTTATCAACATTAGCCAGAGCCATCTCAGCAGTCCGCGCGAGATCCCGGAATCACAGAACGCCCTTGCGCCAGCGGAGTCGCAGCAACGGACTGGCAGCAACGCAGCAGTACGAGACCCAAAGGTTCACCAGACCGAGGAGCGGCTTCAGACGTCTCCGGCTGGCAGCGTAGCGACGACACGCGTTGAAGACTCGTACAAGGACGACGCGCCTGCGGTGAAAGCTAGCACTGTGGCAGCAGACCAGCCTCGAGAGCCGGACGACGAACGGCTATACAGTATTACTCCAGATCAAAGGCACAAAAGCCAGCCTCTTATTACGAACGCCCACGAAGGAAGCGCTCTCGCTGGCACCATTCCTGAAACACAGCTCCAGGCGCAGGTGGGCTTTGCCACCGCACAACAGGATCAACAGCCAGACATTGAGGAGCCTACTGTGCCGATTACCAAGTCCAGGGGCACAGCGTCCAATCTCAAAGCAGTGGCACAACAAGCATTGAGCAGTGCCACGGATGTGCAGCGCCAGGACCATTTACCAAAAATCGACCAAGCTGTTGCACGCACAAGCAGCAATACAAGTGCCGTGAGCAGAACTTCAGGAAACGTTCCCAGCGCAACGTCACAGACCAGCGCTGCTCCCACATCAGTCCTCAGAAAAACCGAAGAGCACCACGAGATGGTGGGAGCTAGAGCAGCTGACCGGCTTCGAGCCAGACAACCCAACGCGGGTAATACTTCTGCATCAATGTCGACAACAGCAGCGCAAGAGGCGCGACCCGCTCAAACGAAGTCGTCACGAACAGCTGGAGCTCCAGTGAAGGTCAGCAAGACAAGTGCAGCAAGCAGACCTGGTACTGCCGTTCGACAGGCAGCAGCACCTGCACCACGAAAGAGTGCTGAAAGCAGTAAACCGCGAGCAACACCTATCCCTGCCCCAGCCCCAGCGCCTAAGTCTACTGCAAAGACTCGAATGCTGGCAGAGACCCCTGCTGTCGCCGTTACCAAGACCAATGCAACAGCAGAGCCAGAAGCTCAGCACGGGGGCCGGGCAGCTGATAAAGGTCAAGGTGGCAAGAAGCGCCAGACTGTCGGTCCAGACACCATGCAGGCCAAACGTGCCAATGGACCCTTCCGCTTCCAATCGGAGGATGTCGTTGGCAGCGACTATGATATGCCGATATCATCTCCGAAGGGCAAGGCTCAACGTAAAGGCAAGAAACAAGAATTGCGCGAGCCTCCGCAAGAGAAGACGCAGACCTCCATTGTGCACGACTCTATAACTGTTGCCGGAAAGTTGCCCAAAGTCTCCAGCTCGCAGATAAGGGCAGCTAGACAGCCAGCAAAGAGCACGGAGAAGCATGAGAAGGACGGTACACAGCGGCGAAAGGCCAAGATAAGCTCGGACCTAGAGCTTGCCAAGTACAGTGAGGCAGATACCTCCACCGGTCGTGATCCCGTTTTGGCTGAAGAACTTCGCTCTCATAAAGCTCAAGCCTTACACGCAGCTCATTTCGCAACGCAGGAGCGAGAGCAGCAGCGCAAAGTCCAGCTATCACACAGAGCTGTTGAAGTACAAGATGCCGCCAATGCTCTTGACGTCCCTGGATCGCAACAGAACCCTCAGATTCTCTCAGAAGGTTCAAGTTCCAGCTCACTACCGACTGATCCCATGAAAAAAGTGTTGAAGTCTGGGTCCGCGGTGGAAGCCAAAGAGTTCAAGACGCCCACAGCGTTACGTTCGAGCCCGCCACTGCGAGAACATGCTGTTACCGACGATACTACCGGGCTTGAGGAACAGACTGCAAGATCACACAAGACAACGATCATTGCCTTCGACAAGTCTGGCCCACGGAATCAGGGCAAAATACCTATGGCTACTCCTGGTGCTAAATCTACGCGATCATCAATGCCGCCGACCAAGGACCACCGCAGCGCAAAGAAGACGTCTGGACGTACAAATGTGGCCTCGAAGAGACGCAGCAAGCAGCCCTCCTCAACAGGGATGAATACTCGTGTCAATAAAGGTCACGCAAGCAATACTTCAAAAAATGTGGGCGATGCACTGCAAGTTGTTCTTGGCAGGCGGGTCAATACAACCAGCCAAAGCGATGTCGTTCTAGCAACGCGTGATCCTCAGAATGCTTCGTCAAAAGATAGCAGCGATGAAGCACTTGCCGGAAAACAGAATTTAAACCAGGAGGAGGATTTTGTCGATATGAATGATTACGACGACGCTGGTGATCTGAGACCATCTCAACGACATCCCTCTGCACCGGAACGTCCGAAACCTAAGACTCAAAACAACCCCAATGCGGCCTCAATTGAAGACACGACACATGAAGAGGACATTGAGGACTCAGCTGCTGTCCATCAAAACGACAACGAAGGCCGGCACGTGCGGGAGACGAAGGCTCCTAGATCGGTGAAAGATGTCAAGCCAACGGCACAGTCGAAGGATCGCCATGCAACTGGGCACACTCCGCGTCCAAGCCAAGCAGTCACTGAGTCCGTCGGCAATGCAATCAAGGAAGCGCCACGTGGATATCAGAAGCCGCAACCGTGGGAGTCAAAGGCACATTCGTTACCCTCGCATGCAAGCGGAAATCATGAGAGTGTTGGAGATGCTCAAGCTGGCTCGACTTTGGCAAATCGCGCAAAGTCGCGACCAATAGCTCATGTGTCGAAGCAGAAAGATCAACCAGCTATTCAAAACCACTCCGCGCTCGAGAGCTCTTCGAAGAAGATGCCGCCTCCACCGCCACGCATCAAAGGAGCTACCACCACAACGGCTACCCGTAATTCTGCGGCCTCGATTGAGAAGACTGCCGCGAGCTCTCGACCCAAGCGTGGAGTTGCTGCAGACTTACCATCGGAGCAAGCGCCGAAACGTGTCAAGCTATCTGCCATTGTCGAGCAGCCCAGTCAAGATCTCCCGCGTGAAGCCACAGCCAGGCATCCAAGATTCTCGCCGAGGAAGCAAGCTCGTTCGGAAAGTGATGCCCTCGCTGGCGCTCAAGACAGGCGACTGTCCAAAAAAAGCCTTCGCCAAGCTTCGCAAGGACCACAAACGGTCGACATACATGGGAGTCCAGTGCCTCGAGACATGGAAATTGCAGAGACTAAGACTGTCCTTGAGACATTCTCGCAGCAGGCCAGCACCTCTTCAGATCGCGCTCGGAATTCGCAAAAGGATGGAAACAAGCAGACGCCATATCGTGATGACGTTGATTTATCTGAAGAAGACCCCTTCGTCGCACCTCCTTCGCATCAGCAGAAGGTCATGTCGAGCAATACGAAACCTCTCCCCGCCGAGCCAGAGGCTGAATCGAATGCATTCTCTCGTGTCAAAGTCACTGAAGCTCAATCCAGAATGCTGTATGGAGAAATCGAAGCTGTAGAAGACATTGCGAATCCGCTCGATGGCTCAGAAGAGCGAGACGAATACAACAGCGAAAGTGAAGAGAGCATAATGAGCGCTGCGAGGATACTTCGGAATCTCGAGAATATGCATGGTCACATGAAAGGTCGATCGAAGAAGTCCAGCAAGAATGACAGACCTTCAGAGGAATCGCCTTTAGGATATGCTGTTCGGCGCGCCAGGAAGCCGGCGTCACCCCCAGCAGATGTACGCCCATCTGGCATCCGAAAGCAGAGAGGCTCTCAGCCCAGTATTTTGGCAGGGATACTCAGTCGCTCAACACGCAAGCCTTTTGAGTACACTGCACCAGCGGCTGAAGAAGAGGATGCCGACAAGACTTTGGTCAACGAGGAAAGATCTCCTCCAGGATCTTATTTGCAGAAGTCGCCGCACCACGCTGCCATCGACTCATCCTCGGGAGCCAGCTCAGAGGACCTTATTGAGTGGACTGGGCTCTTGAGACCACATCAGCGTAGCTTCTTTGATGGCTTGGTGCAGATCGCGCAAGGCTTAACCAAGCACATGGTCAACCAAGAGAACGCTACGGATCAGATGCTGGAAGAGTATCATCGACGCAACTTGTATCTTGTCCAGCAAGAGGAAAAGAGACAGGCCAAGCTCTACCAGGACCTGCTCGTAATGTGCCAGCAGAAGAGAAAGGCGCGCAATTCCCGGCTTCTCAACATGAGCAAGGATATGCGTGGTCTGACTGAGGACTTCAAGCATGACTTAAAGGAGTACAAAGCGAAGAGAGCATCTGATCGCGAGTATAACTATGAGCTGGAAGCATTTATCGACGGATTGTGAGGGACATCGAGATGATGAAGAAAGATGTGGAATGATGAGAGCAGAATATGGCTCAAACTGATCATGTACAGCTGGAATCGCTTTGATGCATATTATCAGACATTTTACTGTAGCTCAAATTAATAAAATTGGCAGATACTCAACCTATCAAAGCATTCATCCCTCGCAGTCCCGCTGTCTCCCATCAAAACTCTTCTCCATGCCTCTCGAATCTAGGTCCGTCGCCGCCCATAAGCCAACACTCTAAGCCAACCATGAATATCAGGATCATTGACCATCGCACGGACCTCTTCTTCATCAAATTCTTCTTCAGGAATCGGCTGCAACAGTATGGTGCCGAGATGATAGCGGTACGAATTCAGACTTGTTAAGAAATTTGGTTGTGGCTCGGGAGGGAGTATGAATGGTGCTGCAGGCGGGGTTGGTCGAGCGCTTGTGGAGGTTGCTGGCAGATCTTGAGTTGAAGAAGAAGATGCTGGAGTATGAGGTTGAGCAATCGTGGATGTGGTTGATGAGGTCGGCTGAGCATATAAGGACGAGGTTGCTGCGGATGGCTGTACATCTGTCGAGGAATTGAGCTGGAGATCGACAGCGAAGGCGTGGTCTGCTGCTTCTTGTGCCTCTCGTGCCACCTGTCTTTGCCGAGCTCGAGAACGAAGCCAATTGATCAAACGCTGTCGGTCGGCTTCTGTAAGTTCATTGGATTGAGATGGGTCTTCGGTGGCTGTACGAGGCTGTGCTTCGGCATCGCTCGCAGCGTGGTGACTACCCGTCGATCCAACAGCATGGTCCACGTTCGCGCCACGATCTGTTGCGCCATGACTAATTGCCGTAGCACGTCTTATTCTCTCCTCTCTCCACTCGGCAACTCGTTCCTGGTGTCTCAATCGATGTTCAGCATAGAAATCCTCTGCCCGAGTGTCTTGCCACTCTTGAAACGTGCCGGGATCAGCTTGCAACTCGTTTTCGAGCTCTTCGATGGACACGTAAGGGTTTGGTCCATACACAGTCTCAGCCTCATCGCGTCTGAAAGCCAGTGTTCCTGCGAGAGGGTTGAAGAGGATCCAAGCAACTGGTATATCGCCTGAAGCTTCGCTGTATGCTGGCGTCAAACGGCTGCGACTCAGGAGATCGGTGATATCGAAGCCATTTATGATATTGCTTGAGTCCTCGATTCGCGCTGGTGGTAGGCGGCCACGATTCAGCAGATGGGAGATGTCGAAGCCGATTGGAATATCACCGGTCTCGTCATCGTATACTGCGGGTAGATGGTCGCGTGCGGCGGAAGATACATGAGCAGTAGGATGCCAAAAGTCGCCGTGGTCCACGCTGGAGTTGCTTTCTGCTCGTGACCGAGGAGGGCTGCTGCCAAGGAGGCCCGTGAGGATTCCTGGAACTTCAGAGCTGGCGGCGTGGAGATCAGAAGTTGGCTCGCGGGACCGAGTAATTCGTCTTCCGCGGCGTGGTGGAGGAGAGTTTGATTGTAGGTTGGAATGTGTTCCGGAGGACATGGTTGAAGGTAAAGTCGGATTGGTTTTGATTGGCGTGGTTTGTGTTCTTCTCGATGTTCCGGGGATTTGTTGTACTAGAAAGGCGGTCGACGAGAGCCCTCCTATATACTAATCCTTTCCTTTCGATGTACATCATACTGTTGTGTCTATGGTGTGGAGGAGCAAACAATAATTCCCCGAAGCACTCGTGAAGCATACATGAATACATGATCTGCTGATCTCGACGTTAGAGCGTGTACAACTTTGTACACAGTGAAGACAAGAAGTGGCAAGCTGGTTTCGAAGGAAGTCTTGATGAGTGACTGTAGGATGAATCGTCTCCATACTTGAGAGGATCTTGCTTGCTTCGATGAGAACAGCTCTAGGATCTGAGTAACAAGCGCTTCGATGCGAGACAGCAGCAAATCTCAGCCTCGCAGCGCACCTTGCGCTTGGGTATCTATGGCGTCTAATCAGCAAGTATTGTACACAATCGTCTTCGCGTGTCATCACAAGCCTCGCTTCTCTATCGTGCCAATTTGTACAGTGTTTATGATGCCGCGTAGACTGGTCATGGCCAATATCCTTCACGGCACCTTCTCAGCCTCTTCCAAAAGCTCTTCTACCTTGAAGTTCGCATCACCTCCAGAGAACTGCTCCATCAACTTCTTCCTTCTTTCCTTGTTCTCTCTTGCAGCATCACTGTGTGCCTCAAATCCGTAGAACTTTTGCAGATTCATGAGCAGGAATTTGCCCTCATCTACAGTGATGCCCTTGTTCTCCATGACCCTGCCTTCGAGCAGCACCAATCCATTACTGTCTACCATATCGAGATGGTGAGTAATGGTAGTATGCGGCTGCGCATACTCTCCTCTCAGCTTGAACTCAGCCAAGTGTGTGAAGAGAACCGTAGCAGTCGTAGGTGACGGGAAAGTCCATTGCAGGAAATGGATTTCTGCGCCCTGCTCCTCTCGGGGCAAAGGCAAGATAAATTGTGGATGCCTTCTCGCAGTGTCCTGTATCCGTCTGAATGTATCTGCTGCCATCACGGCACATAATGACTGTGGGTCTTTCACATGTCGCAGCCGCCATATCGTCTCGATCTCTTTCTGTGGAAGTTCCGATGTCTTCTGTACATCGATAAATGACTCTAATGTCTTGACTGGCTTCGACGTGCTCTTTGCTGCCTTTTTGACAGCTTCCTGCAGTTCTGACTGTGGTTGCGGAGGAGGCGGCGGTTGGTAGGGTATACTGCTCGACACATTCTGTGGCGAGGGCGGTGGTTGAGCACTTATCGGCGCGTTGACTCCAGGTACCAAGCTCTCTTTCCGTAATGTTTGGATCTTGTCTTTATGTGTGTCGCGCAATTCATCAATATCCTTCAGCCCTTTCTCTCGTGCTTTCTGTTCCAGCTTCTGGCGGTATTTGTCCTGGATTTTGTCTTCTAGACGGGAATGGACTGCGAAGAATCGCACATCGTGAACTTGGGCCCATCGTCTTTGGCATAGCTGTGTGCGAAGACGAGGCGCACTTCGCCGTATGAGGAGACTTGATGCATTCATTTCTGCTGTTACATAGCTTGCTTGGTTTGTATGCGCGTACATGTGTCTCCATGACCGAGAAATACCCGAATTTCGGCCAACAGCACCAGCCTCAACGTCACCACAGCTTCTGCAACATGGCATAGTCGCACAGGCACTCCACGATGAAGAGACGGAGATCAATCAGGTCCTGACCAGGGCGGTCCCTCTAGCGCATGGCACGGCAATATTGCCAGCGGCAGCGCGAGAGTGCACAACGGCAATCACTATGGCGATGCGACCTACAACATCACTTCTACAACTCACGACAATGCTGATTGGGACAGTTTGAAAACGTGGCTTGAGGAAGAAGGCTCAATTTATTGGGTGTGCGGCAAGGCTGGTTCAGGAAAGTCAACTCTGATGGCGCCTATTGTGGAAGACTACCGCACGATACAGTGTCTTTGTACTTGGGCACATGGCAGACCACTTCACGTCCTCAGATTCTTCTTCTGGCGCCCCGGAACGGAGTTACAGAAAAGCATAAACGGTCTGCTCCGCACGATACTCTATCAAATATGCACGGAAGTGGGTCAGGTAGTGCAAAAGGTCGCCATGGCAGTGCGGTGGCAGCCTGGTCGTCAGGTATCATGGAGCGACAAGCGCTTGAATCTTGCAATCGAGGCCGCTTTGACGTCTTCCGAAGATGTCTTCTGCTTTTTTCTGGATGGTCTGGATGAATTTGTCGGCGATTTGAGTAGCCTTACGGACCTTATCAATCAACTGGGAGCCCTCGAAAACGTGAAGCTTTGCGTTTCTAGTCGACCTGAGGCGGAGCTAAAGGCACACTTCTCCACCTGTAAACAGTTGCGCTTGGAACGTCTCAATCGTGCAGACATCGAGAAATTTGTCATAAGTCAACTTCACCGCCTGCAGCATAACCCTGTGTTCACGAGATCGAAAAGTGAATCATATCTCGGTTTCATTGGCGAAGTCGTACATCGCGCTGATGGCGTCTTTCTTTGGACTGTTCTCGTTCTTCCCACACTTATAAGAGGGATCGTTTCGGGAGACGACTGGAACATGCTTCATACTCGGCTGCACATGACCCCCGTGGCGATCAACGACCTTTACGCAAGTATGTTGGCGAACCTTGATCCGCTACACCGTGAATCGTTTTATTTCTACTTAGAAATGATGAGGTTGTCTTGGGATGGGCATCGGTCCAAAGCCACCATAGCGGAGGTTACGGCTTCCCAATTAGGCGAAGGCTTGCTCAATATATCATATGAGCACTTCCTACATGCCTGTGACCTGGAAAGGCTGCGTATCGTTAGTCGCAGCGTGGGACTGCTGCATATTTCCGAATATCGTGAAGCTAATAACGGAACAATAGTCGACTGCGTTGCTATACCTCGTTTGGCCACTCCCAACGGCGGGCCTCCATCACACACTTTCTCCGCTGAAGATGCTGCAAAGCTCTGAGAACCTATGGATTCAAGCAAACTCAATGCTAGAGCGCACCTCCGTGCCAATGATGAGGTCATCGAATGGGTACACCGCTCTGCTCACGATTTCATTTTCCCTCGAGATGGCTCTGTGTCACCTGTGTTCAGCTTGCATTCAGGCCGCGCAGATGCCTGCGATCAGTTGCTACTGGGAAGATTAAGGCTACTTGCCGTCTCACCTTCGTTCACTATTGAGCAAGCAGCACTGGTATTCAGTTCTTCTGACGTCCGACTAAGTGAACTGATAATATTCACAAACAGGATAATGATGACCGGTTCCAGGGTTGCTCTAGAGGTTGCCCACGATATACCGCTAGTAGTACGCAATATGCACAACAAAGATTTTAGTCGACTCGGACTCTCGTATGCTCGCGAACATCTGGACCCGTCCCTTGACGTCTTCCCATTCTGGTATCAATGCCTCGTGGACAACGCATGGTCGCTTCTACACGCATTGATGCCAGTACTACTATCCGAGCCAGCAAGGAACGCACTCCTCATGCCTCTGTGGAACAAGATTGCTAATGATTGGCACCATTGGAACATTTCGGAGTCCGAAACGAAGCATATAATTATGCCCATGCTGGAGAAGATTGAGCAAAATATTTGGGTCCCAGGCGAAGCAAACGCCCGAGTTGTACTCTACTTGTATGGTGAGGCAAGCGCAGAAGGGGGTAGCTATCGGCGAGCAAGGCATCTCTCGTGTACAGTGCCAGATTTTCTGGGATGGACACAGCCAGTGGCCACTTCAATGTTCTTCAGACACTACCTTCCGGGTGGGTTTCCGGCCTTTCAGCAGATGGTGGAGGCTTACTTCTACCGCGTTGCTGCATCGATCTGTCTATACTCCGATATCATGGTACTGCGGCCGATCACAGGTGACCGCCTGCGGATGAAGCAATGTCGCATGCTTCTACAATGGTCACCTAGACTTAGTATATCGATGGGTAGCTGCTGGCACCGCTCAAGGATATTGCCTGAATACTACAATGAACTCCAGATCATTTGTAGGCCGGCGGGCTTTCTACTCGGTACAAATGAGCTTGGAGTCGTAGGTGAAATGGTATACCAAGAAATTAACGAATACATCTGTTTCGCACCTAGCTTACGCACGTGCGGCCGTCTTGTACGGGATATGCGATGGAAGCTGGGCGGAGCTGGTGATTTTGGTGCAACATTGAGCAACGATGCTATGCTCCACCAGTGGACTCAATTGCTGGTAGAAGACATCTGGAAGAACGCCCAAGGGCTGGACGCCACGCAGCAGCTTTACGCGCTCGCCTGTGTGAAAGCGACCATACCAAGATGGCTCGGTTACTGGATGTGCTTTGATTCAAACGACTTTTACACTTGAGAGCCTCAGGTGTAGTGATCGTCACTGCTCCGCTTGGAGTCACACTCTAGCTAGTAAGATCATTGCCAGTTCATGAACGCAAGCATCATCGGCACACGTCGCATGTTTGGCTCTCCATGTACACAGCCGGTTTACCTGCTTCTTACCTTTTTCATCCCCCATCCGACATCAGCCTATCTCCAGGCATGGGCAATGCATGCTCGGGTGAACCTATCTCAGCACATCACCCATCACACAATGCAACCTCAACACCTCCGAATCCATCCCATCAAGTTCCAAACAAATCAACCCATCAACATTTCCATCGCCCAACAACTTCTTCACCTCCGCACTCTTCACACGCCAGACTTCCTGGTCCATGGACTCCAGAAGTTTCCACTTCTCCTGAGCCCTAGTCGCCACAGTCTCATCGATCTTCAAAGGTCTGAAATCTTTTCAGATATGCGGATATGCGTAATAGTAGAACAGAACTTTGCCAGTTGCATCGAAGAGATCTGCGAGCTGGCGAAGTCGAGCAGCCTGCTGCTTGCCGTCAAGTTGGCGGATCTCACTATAGTCTGCGTGGGCGAATTGACCATACATCGTTTTTGAGTCGTAGGCAAAGGGCTCGGGAAGGACGTCAAGGAGCTGGTGATCGACCTCGGGGGCAGGCTTGGCGACTTCTGGAGGGTCGTGATGGAAAGCCAGCTTGAAGATGTCGCCAGGGACATCATGAAGCTTCTCCTTGAGATGGAGCGACTCCAACTCTCGACAATTATCTCGATCATCTGCAGTCTCAACTGTCGTAGCTTCATCTCCCGTCCCATTAACGAACTCTCGAGGAAGATCCTCCCCCAAATACCACCCCACAGCCATCTCAGCATACCTCCTGCACTCCCACCAATCCTCCTCAAATCCAGCATTCTGCAACAAGTCTCCAAGTTTGATCGCATTCTTCTTCAGCGCCAACTTCATCTCCACAGATTTCTGATTCCAGAAAAAGCGTTGTTCATGCAGTTCATATATCGTCTGCATTTCAGCCCATAATCGAGCGGCGTTGTAGTAGAACTTCTTCTTTGTCGTTCCAGACGAGAGCTTTTCTTTTCGTCGAAGGTCGAGAATGGGCTCGATGTAGTGTACGAAGATGTTGCGCGCATTGGCTGCGAATTTCATGGCTTCCTGATGAAGTTCGCGTTGGCGTGATGCTGCTGGGAAGGCTTTGTAGATTGTGATGTCTATGACGGGTCGTGGCCGGTATGTGCTGGTATCTGAGGTCCTATGCTGTGGTGTCGTTGCTTTCGGACACTCAGTGGCTGCTATTGCGATCTTGTCTGATGTTTCAGTGCTGCACTTGTCTTCTGGTATTGAAAGATTGCATTCCGGACCATTGCTATTGCACTTAGTGCTGCTCGGTGGTAGCGCACGAGCTTCTGCAATAGAATCGCGTTGCGTACGGCGATCGTTCTCTGCACTGTGGTCGCTCGCTGGCGAGCCTGCATTGCTATCAGATGGCACGATGTTGACCGTGCCACCGAGTAAGTCTGAATCAGACTCAGTGTTGCGATGATTTGCGTTAGATTGAAAGTCTTTATTTGCTGCCATTGCGGTGCTTCTTGACATGTGATGACTGTGTTGTATTGTTGTGTTGGTACTTGATGCGAAGTTGATGCCCGCCATAGTCACCGGTCAACGCCCGCATCTCTAGCGTAACGCTCGACTTTCACATGCCGCCAAGCACCCGCAGAAGGCAGGCACGACTTCGAAGATCCTCATACATCTAGTTCACCCTCTCAACCCAAAACAACAATCTCCTAACATTCGGCTCCCACCACACAGGCAACTCCTTCGGATCCTTGGGCGTGCCATCAGGCACAGGAAAGATGCCCTCTAAATCCAACGTCCCATGTGCTTTCCACTTCGTACCCGTCGCTTCACCAACCTCATCCCAAAGCCTCTGCAAGCTCTCCACATTATGTCTCCAACCAGTCGTACCCTTGACAAGTGCAGGATATTCAGCCGGCTTCAGACTTCCAGTCATCCTTCCCACGATCATCGCTCCAGGCCTCGAGAAGCCCGCCATCATCGTGCAGACTTTTCGTTGATCGTGCCATGGCCAGAGATGTGTAAACGCTGAGTCGTTGATGATATCGATGCTGTTGTTTAGAGCATCGAAGGATGTTCCGGGATTCAGAGCGTCACCGATCATGAATTTGGCTTTATTGGTTTTGGAGTCGTCGAAGAGGTCGTAGCCGATATCGACGAGCTCTTTTTCGATTTCGATACCACAGAGGCGATCTGAGGGTACGCCGTCTGCTATCATTTGTCGCCTACAACTTGTCAATGAAAGGTCATTCTTCGATAAGCAACATCTTGCTTACATGTCTTGGGCAAAACAGCATCCCATATCTAAGAATGTCTGACCTGACTTCAATCGATCGAGAATGGTTTGGTACTTCGGATGTTTGAGGAAGGTGAGAGCCAAGAATTTCCACTGTCCTATGCATGGGTATGGGCAGACGTCGAATGCTCTTTTCCTCTGCAATAGCGGCGTCAGTCTTTGCTTTCTGCACGAACATTGATTATTGACTTACCACTGCGTTGACATGTGCCACTGTTCGATCTGCCGGTATCTCGGAGTATGTTTCTAGTAGATGTTGAAAGTCTGCCGGTAGCTGTTCGATGTCCGGCTTGTACGAACGCATCGCACCCTCGTACTTCTCGTCGGCAGTCATGGTTGCGATGTAATTTTTCAATGAGTCAAATTCAGCGTAATAAAAGATTGTATTGTGTAGCAGCCTTTGATATATCTATCATCTCAGCCGAACTCGGGTGTCTCGGATTTAGCTTGCGTCAGTAAACTTTCGGTCAGTGAAGATCTCGGCTCCGAGCTACATTAGCAGGTGGGTCAGCTGAGATTCGGTCGTTTATGTTCCCTCTTCTGACCAGATATTCGAGAGGCTGAAAATGGAGTCATTATCGTAAGGTCGTATCTAATGGCAGATCCCACATTCATCAGGAGTGCGGTGCTCAAACTGAAATTGACCAAGGTAGGCCATTTGTGGTCTCGTCACATGCGATGAACGAACCGTGCTTGCCACCTGCGATCGACTTGACGAGAGAGAAGGCTTCGCAGTGTACACACTGTCCGTGTAGGCACTGGGAGTATACTCGCCGGTCATTCGTCCAACTTCAACATCAGCCTCCTTTCCGCTGTTCGAATATGATGCGCCCCGCAAGGCCACGAAGTTGTGGAACATTTCTTCGGTCGAGTCAAGTTGACGCTTCTTTTCCATGTTGCGATGAGCTTTGCTTCCAAGCGCGTATCGTCGCTGTGGTTCTTGATTCTGCTTTGACTTGGATCCATAGCCCATGCGCTTGGCGAGAGCAGTGATAAGTGGCATTGTTGGAGGCACGCATGCGCAGACAATTCCAAGATTGGTCTCGACGACTGTCCATACTACGGTGCCCACATCATTCCCTGTACAATGTCAACGAAAGTCCTGCAGATCAGCATAAAATATACTTACATGTTACGTCTTCCGTGTTGGAGATGTGGAAGACATAGTAGATGCGAACAATACCTGTCGCGACGACGAAGGCTCCAAGAGAGAACAAGATGAGCAGGCCGATCTTCTTTTTGAGTGGCATTTCCAGTCGCGACAGCACTGCAATCGGGATGATCAAGATGACGCAGTCAGAGAACGTGTTGGTGATCGATGGCGCGGCTTGATGTGCGAGTTGTGGCAGACAGTGCCCATGGATAGCAGCGTAGCTCTTGATGCCGTACATGAGCGACATGCGCTCCCAGAAGTACGGAATTGGAGAGCATTGCCAGATCAGCACAGGTGTCGAAGCGATTGCCCAGGCAATGACGAATGCTGCCATGATCCAGGAGAGCACCTTGAGCCATCGTTGGTGAACGTGGAACAGCTGGTTGTAGTAGACTAGAAGCGAGAGCTTGATGCAGGCCAAACACGGTATCCAGGCGTACGAGACGAAAGAGCCGTGCTGTTTCCGTCAGCTCATATTGGATTTCAGGGGGTCTTTCACTCTCACCTCGAATGCCTTCACCAGACTATGTGGCGGCGAATGGTCTTCCAGAATGACGCGCAGCTGGTGCAGTCCAAAGCCATATGTATAACCTGTGTGCTTGGTCAGAATTGATCAAGGTCGCAACTCTTGCCTCACATACTGATGATCGCTTCAACACCAACACCCACAGATATCACCCAAGCAGCCACGATCAACCAATCCGCGATACCACATCCCTTCGCAAACCATTTCTGCGAAATCATGCGAAGTATCACAGCAAATGTCGAAACTCCAAGTAGCACTGCGCAACCAGCTATGCTCTGCGGTCGCTTATCATCGTCCCAATGCGCAAGCTGGGCATTGTACGCGGCCGTGCCAGGCGCTGGCACAACAGTCATCTTGTCGAAGTCGCGCACTGAAATGTCAGCAGTCAAGGAAGATGAAACATCGAGAAGGCAAGAGACCCCAAATTTTGCCGATGTCAAGCTTTAACAACGGCTCGAAATCGTCTACATCCATCGCGTACCGATGTGCACATCACGAAACGTCTCGAAGACCGATGCATGCACTCCATGGTGGCGCGAAGTCCTTTTTGGCAATAGCTCATGGCAGCCAACACCGAGACACGTTTTGCCTGAGGCTTCGGTTCCTACATTGTTCTACCATGTCTTGCGCAAGGTGTTTGTGGCCACGGAAGAAGGTGTATGTGATCGACAAGCACGCGTCGGACTCGTGGCGTGGAGTTCTGCTGATCCAGCTGAGAATCGTTCCGAGACGCCAATGACGAGCCGCTGAACAGGCCGAGCGAAGGACGCATTTCCAGATCGGCAGGCCTTACCTGTGCCGATGTTCAGCTCGTCAGATATTTTTGGTGTACTTGCCAGCCTTCGTGAGTGTGACGATCTTGCGAGAAAGTAGGCGACGATACATGATTCCGGTGCATATGTTGAAAGAAGAAGTGGTGCAGAATCAGAAAGCTTGGCTTGAAGCCGGGACTCGGACCGATGCGAATCTGAGAGCCCTCCAGCCGAACCTGCCAAGACACGACCCAATGAACGGGAGCCTTCAAGGTGAGATTGACTGGAATGGTGATTGGCGCATGACCCACGCAGCTTGTGTGTGCCCATCACTTTGCCATCCTATTGCAACGATGTCCTCCAGCCTTTCCAAGATCCAGTGTGCGTGTGGTGACGACATGTGGCGCTCGGTCCGCTGGCCCCGACATATCAGGAATGACACTAGACCGAGATGCGCAATGAAGGATGGACTTGATTATTGCGGTTACGCCTCTGTATGTAGATTCGTCTCTACATGATATATAGAGGCACCTTGCTGTCGGAGACTATGGCTGGGGCTGGTTCTTCTCCTCCAAGCTTTAGTTCTAATCCAGCTCCCTGCAAAGCACTCGCATCTGTAGACATCAAATGGCACCCCTAATTCCCTCCATCCCGCCAAGCGTGTCGAAGAAATGCTTCCTTGCACGTCTAGATTTGAACTACAACAGAGCCATACACCGATACGTTTACAGCTTGATGAAGGTACGATGGCCCACCATCGGGTTGCGAGGTGCACTGCCCTGTTTTAACGCGATGCCAAGGAAGACGCGATAGCGGCCCAACGAAGGATGACTGTTGCACAATTGGAGCTCTCGTCAGATAACGGGTGTAAAACGATACTAAGCTACGGAGACATTTCACATCACATCAGGAGACTCGAAGTAATGCGAGTCTACCAATATGCACGTCGAGAAACCAAGGCCTTCTATGAGTTTGGTCACGACCAGCACGACCCCTACGAGGAAAATTGGGTCATTCGATGGATGGTATGGCACGTCTTTCGCAATCGGGACAGGCGTAACTTTCGACCTCGAGCTGTGGCCGTCAGGCGACGCCAGTCCACGCCATAAGTTCACAGGCAGGGAACTTACACATGGGTGTCACCCAGGCCGTATTCTGGATGTCCTAGATGGACTTGTCCTCCATACTTTAGGGCCCCAGTGCTGTACTCAGCACGAAACTGACTGTAATATATACGCTAGTCGAACATGGTTGCACAGGTGGATGCGTACTTGCATGTACAAACGAGGCAGAGTAGCAATGCTAATACCGCTTTGTCTCTATACAGAAGAGCCCCAGATCCATAGCTATCTCTTATTCGATGCTGGAAGTCTGTAACACGCTAATGGTAAAAACGTATTTCTTGGCATTGGGAGGAACGGTCTGAACCTCTACTCTAAAATTGGTAGGGATGCGCTAGTAATAAGAGCGCTAATGAACTCCCTATCTCTACTAAGGAGATATAGAGTTTAGCTTAGTTACGATATATCCCTTTAGCTTATTATATAATAACTATCTAGATAAATAATAAGCTATTTAATTCTATTAAAAACTAAATAAACCTAATCTAGTTAGATTACTTAAAAATAGATTATTCTTATTAATTAAATTATTAATTTACTCTTAGTATTATAAAAATAGATAATATATAAATAAAGTAAACTAAAAAAGTATAAACTATATAAACTCTATTTTCTTTAAAGTCTATCTAATATTAGAAGTAGAAATTTATATAGTTCTAAGACTATATTAGAAGTTAAATCTAGATCTATTTAAATAAATAAGTTATCTTATCTATTAAGCTATATAACTAATAATTATTAATATATAAATAATATTTACTCTAATATATTAATCTTTATATAATTATATATTAAAATAGTAAAAAGCTAGAAACTATACTTTACCTCGTCCTTCTAGAAAGTATATCTAACTATAGAAATAGAAGTTTATATAGTTTTAGTAAATATACTAGGAATTAAATCTAGGCTCTTCTAGTAGTTAGTACTAACTATAAGACGTCTTACTACTAGACTATATACTCTATATCTATATTTAATATTATAGTAATAATAATACTTATATATTAACTATTAGTCTAGTAATAAGTAGATCTTAGATAGTAGGAAGGTTTATAATAGTAATAGCTTAAGTTAAGTTAATTAAGTATATTTCTAGTAAATAGTACTAGTAAAAGTACTTAATATAATAATAAGGACTTCTAAGAGCTCTATATATTAACGTTATTATCGTTTAATAAGTTAAATCTATAGTATAGTAGTATCTATAGGCTATTAGCGACCTATACTATCTTAATAGTTATTAGAAAAAGAAAGAAAGTGTTAGAATATATAGTCTAGTTAGTAACCTAGTAAGGGATACTAAGGTAGACTAGATTATATAATAATAGTTATATAACTAGTCTAAGCTAATACCTTTTAGGTTTAGCTCTAATCTATAAAAAACAATAATATACTTACTATTCCTACTTTAGCCCCTACTATTCCTTATAGCTTCTATTATAGTTTATAATCTATTTATACCTATCGGCCCTCCTTAGCTCGATAGGTTATAAGCCCGGATTTGTAACTATAAGGTAGAAGACTAAAGTAGTATAGGTTACTCCTAAACCTATAAGTCTAGTCCTAGAAGGAAGAGGCAAAATAGGAGAGAGAGACTCGAGATAGATCTATATATATTATATAAAGAAGCTCTATATATATAAGCTATAAAAGAACCTAGTAAGGTATACTTACTTAAAGCGTATTAGATCGCTTAGAGTATAAAGGGAATAGATAAGCCTAGATCTTAAGTACTATTAGATAAGCCTTAGATTTAGTACTTAGTACTACTAATACCCTAACCTATAGGTTATAATAGTTAGGAAGGACTTAAGGAAGTTATTAGCCCTATAGAGTAGGAATCTATACTAAGTTTTTAGTAACCTTTAAAACTAAGAGGCTTAGTAGAGCTAGGGATCTATAACTAAGGAAGATAGCTATCTAGAAACTATTATTTTTAGACTAAAGAAAGAGCTTATTTCTAGAGTTTATTTAGATTTAATTTATAGAAGAAATTATAGATTAAGAAGGAGGAATTAGTAAAAGAAGGGCTATATTAATCTTAATAAGAGAGAATTATAAATTATAGTTTAAGATAATTAGGATATATCTAATAAAGCTAAAGGTTAAATAGATACTAGATAAAATAGTCCTTAGTATCCTAGTATCTATACTATCTAAGTATATCTTAATAATATTATTAGAATTACTAGACTAGTTAATTAGAAGAGCAAGTTATAAGGTTTATAATATAATAGTATTATATAAAATGTTTATCTATATTTTAGAAGATAACTAGGATAAATATTAAGAGCTTAAATATATAAGGTATCTATAGATATAGGTAAAAGGAAAATATAAGAGGAAGCTTTAGGTAATAGGAAGAAGCTTACTCTAATAGTATACTAATTTTAGTATAGAAGAAGGCTAAATAGTTAATAAAGTATAGTAAAGCCTAAGTAGTATAGCTAGGAAGGTAGTATTAATCTCTCTATAGTTTAAGGAAATTAAGACTAAGAAGAGAAGGATTTAATAGCTTCTAGTAGCCCTTCTAGAATTATTTAGTACTATTAGGGATAGAATAGATCTAAGATAGGACCTAAGCCTATAAGATATTCTTAGTATCCTAAGAGAAAAATAGGAATAGATAATAAGATAGGAGATAGCTATATTTACTAAGAAAAGAAATTAGATAGATAGGGATTTATTATATTTCCTATATAAAGGAAAGTACTAGATTAGAGAATACCCTAACCTAGATAAGGTAAAAGTAGCTATTAAGCTAAAGTAAAGCTATAGGATAGTAAAGAAATAATCCCTATCTAGAGCTAGGAGGGGATCTTTACTAGATAAAGAGTAACTTAAAGAAATAGTAAAGAAACTAAGCCTAAGAATATAATCCCTAGAAAAGAGGATTAGGAAACTATCTTCTAAAAAGGCCTATATAGTATAAGATATAGAGGCATCCTCTAAACTATCTTCTCCCTCTAAGGAGGAAGATATAGATAAGGTAGCTTATTTAACTATTAAAGCAAAAGGCAAGTATAGGCTATCTAAATAGCTACTTAACTCTTATACTTCTATCTATATAACTAACTAGGAATTACTCTTTAGAGATATAAAACCTCTTAAAAGGAAGAAGTAGATTAAGGTTAGAGATAGCTATCTAATAGCTATATATATTAGGAGTATAGTTATAGGTAGGAGGAGAGGAAAACAGATTATATTAAAAGGTATTCTCTTTATATCTAGGCTTAGAGTCAATCTTGTCTCTTAGAACTAATTTAGTAAGTAGTTTAGTATTTAACTACTAAAATTTATACTTTATTTACCTAATAGGAAGCTAGTTATCTAGACAAGGCTTTTAGGAGGAGTACTATTTATTAAAGAAATTAGCTAAGACCTAGATAAACTTATATACTAGTATATTTCCTAGGATTTAATAAAAAATAATATCTATATCTTTATAGTCTAGACTAATTAGGATTAGTAGGAGCTATAGTATAGAAGAGTTAGACACTTTAAAGAAGGACTTCTAAGAGACCTTTATAAAGTTACTAACTTAAAGGAAAAAATTCCTATCCCTATAAGATACTAGCCCTATAGAGTATATTCTTTAGCTAAAATAAAGAAATATAGAGGAAAGGAAATAGAGAGAAAGCTAGCTAGACTTTCCCTTATTTTAGTTAATATCTATAGACCTTTACCTATCTTAAGGCTAGGTTTTAAATAGTAGCTTAAGATTATTAATAACTTCTTAAGAAAGAAGTAGATATTCCTATTAAAGTTAAGAGAAGATATAGTAGATATACTATAGGAATAGAAAAGAAAAGCTAAACTATAATTAGGGAATCCGCTTTAGGTAGTAAGAAGTAATAGGGTAAGAGAATTGCTTATATTACTTAAGTAGTAGGAGAAGGAATCTAGAATCTCCTACTATATAACTAAAGTATATAACTTAATCTAAAATAGAGTTATAGAAAGGTTAATCTAGATATCTAAGGAATATATTAGGGCAATACTTAAGGAATTAAATATACTAGTTAAATTCTAGCTAGAAGTATTAGATACCTATACTATTATAAGAAATGCCCTTCTAAATAGGCTAGATATAGATAGACTTAAGGTTTTACCTAATAAAGCCTTTACTAGAAAGAAACCTTCTATATTATACTTTAAGGTTTAGGGATATAGAGTAGTTATATATATAGATACTAAATCTTAGCTAGTTAGGATAAGGTTAGACAAACTAATAAATAGAGGAAAGGATACTATATTTATTAGATATATACCTAATATATCTAAGATATAGCTATTCTAGGAGCCTAATATAAAGGCTATAAGAGTATATAATAATACTATCTAGTTTAAGGATAAGAAAGGAGGGGATATAACTTTAAATATTCCTAGACTTAACTAGCTAAGCTATACTCTAGCTAGAAACCTAGTTAGTAGACTAGTAAGAAAGGAGAAACTAGATCTAAAACTACTACAAGTTTAGCTACCTCTACTACTAAAGGATAAGGACTAATATTAGGTAATAGATAATCTAGAAGAAGAAAAAGAAAAACATAAATAGTAGGCTCTAAATTAGAGCTAAGAGGAACCTTAGTAAGACAATTAGAATATCTATACTTAGGAGGGGAATTTAAAGAAAAGAAGATTAATCTCTAATAAAGGATTAAAAGAAGAAAGAGTTTATAGTATAATTATAAGATTAACTATATAGAAGAGACTAAGAGAATTAGATAATAATAATTTCCCTAAGGCTAAATATTATAGAGCCTTTATCTACCTAATAAAAGATCTAGATCTAAGTATAGATTAGGTAGATAAACTTCTAGAGTATATTTATAAGGTTATATTCCCTACTTTTATACTAGGGATTGTATAAAGATAGGAGGTTCTAATTCTAAGAACCTACTAAGAGGCAATATAAGATCTAAAATAGGATTATATATAGAAAGAGGCAATCTAGAAAGAGCTAATTATACTTAGAAGTAACTATACCTAGAATTAGGTAGTTCTACTAAAAGGAGCAAACCTAGTTACCTTAAAATAGGTATTTAATATAAAGAGACTAATTAGTAGAGCAATTAATAAGTTTAAAGTAAGACTAGTTATAAGGGGTTTTTCCTAGAAATTTAGGGTAGATTTTTAGGAGACATTTATACTAATAGTAAGGTATAATATACTTAGGGTGTTTATAGCTACTATATATAAGAAAGACCTAGAATTGTACTAAGTAGATATAAATAATATATTTACTAAAAGTACCCTATAGGAAGATATCTTTATAATTCCCCTACTAGAAGTAGAAATCCTATAAGGTATAGCTCTAAAAATCCTAAGGAGCTTATATAGCCTAAAACAAGTAGTAAGAAACTAGAATAAGCTATATATTTTAAAGCTAGAGAAAATAGGGTTTTACTAATTAGAGGTAGATCTATACTTACTTATTTATAAGGGTAGGAACCTAATAGTTTTAACCTATATAGATAATATTCCTATTATAGTACTAAAACTAGAAGATATTCTTTAGTTTAAGAAAGAACTAGGCAAGGTATTCAAAATTAAAGACCTAGGTAAACTAACTAAAATTCTTAGGATAAAGCTTACTAGAGATAGAAAGAATAGTACTCTAAAGCTCGACTAAGAATATTATATCTAGGAAAGCCTTACAAAGTTTAGAATAACTAAAGAAATAGCCTACCTAACCTTATTACCTCTTAATAACTATAAGAGTCTAAGGAAATCTAACTTAGATAAAGAGAGATATAATAAGATAGAGTACTAAAGCTAAAATAATATATAGATATAGCTAATAACTATAATAAGACCTAATATTACTTTTGCCCTTAGAAGACTTAGATTATATATATTAGATCTATCTAAGAGATACCTAAAAGTACTTAGGAAACTAGCTAGATACCTAAGATTATTCCTAAGCCTAGGTTTAATATTTAGAAGGGGAGGAGGAAAGCTAATTAGATATTTAGACTCTAATTATATAATAGATAAAGCTAATAGAGTCTCAATCCTTAGAAGTATCTTCTTTCTCTATAGATTACTAGTTTCTTAGATAAGTAAGAAGCAAAAGTCAGTTACTATATTAACTATAGAAGCTAAGTATATAGTAATAAATATATATATAAAGCAATCTTAGTTCCTTATAGTACTCCTAAGAGAGATAGACTATATATAGTTAGTAGGAGAATATTTATTTTAACTACTAATTAAAGGAAATTCTAATATAGTAAATAAGATTAGACCTATTTAGATTATAGGTAATAACTAGGTAGCTTTAACTCTTATTAAAGATACTTATACCTATAAGAGATTAAAATATATTAATATTAGCTTTAATAAGGTTAGAAATCTTTAGTAGTAAAGAAAGATTGTAGTAGAATATACTCTAACAAAAGAGATAGTAGCTAATAGCCTAACTAAGCCAAAGATAGGGCTATAGTTCTAGCAATTTATAAGGCAATTACAACTTATATAAAAGGCAACAAAAGTACCTACTTAAAGGCGATTAACGCCGTTAAGCAAACAAGATACTAGGCCTAAGAATTGAACTTAGTAGATTAGATATACTATACTAATCTAGAAGCCATTATACCTAATTAGCTAACCTAGAATCTTTCCTAAATATAAATATAAGTAGGATATAGTAGTTTAAAAGGAAAGACAAAAGAATATAATAGAAACAGATTATTAGGATTTGTTCTACTATATTAATTCTAGATTAAAGAATTGAACCTTACTAGTTAGATACACTATACTAACTAGGAGACTACTATATCTAATTAGCTAATTAAAATTCTAAATTGTATATGTTTGTTCGGATTAGACTTAGAGACTAACTATTCTAAGTAGGAGTATTAGAATATATAGTCTAGTTAGTAACCTAGTAAGGGATACTAAGGCAGACTAGATTACATAATAATAGTTATATAACTAGTCTAAGCTAATATCTTTTAGGTTTAGCTCTAACCTATAAAAAACAATAATATACTTACTATTCCTACTTTAGCCCCTACTATTCCTTATAGCTTCTATTATAGTTTATAATCTATTTATACCTATCGGCCCTCCTTAGCTCGATAGAAAGTATATAAAAAGTAACGTAAATAAATATAGTATCTCTAGCGCTATCTTATACTAAGTTATATACTATTAATTACTTAGTACTTTAGTAAGTAGCTTAGCTCTAGTAATCTTATAGAGTTAATAATTTATTTACTTAACTAAGTATTACTAAGAGTTACTATAACTACTAGTATACTTAGTCTATATAATAGCTCTCTACTAGAGGTATATTTAGTCTATATAACGTTACTATTACTAGTAGTATATAACGAGTTAAATCCTTAGTAGTAGTAAGGATATTATTAGAGGATTAGAAGATAATCTTCTATAGCTCTAGTAAGGCTCTTCTATATATATTACTATAGAAGATAACCTTTAAACTTCTATAGAATATATAGCTTCTAGTATTATATAGAGTTATAGTATTTAGCTATTTCTAATACTATACTATAGTTATTAATTTATCGAGTCCTATTAATAGTAGTAGAGACTACTAATAGTATAACTAAGATAATTAATAGTTACTAAGTATTAATCTTTAAAGAATTCTAAGATCCTCTTATAGTAATAATTAAGGATCTATACTAGCCTAATTAGCTAACTTAGGTTCTTACGTATTTTTAACGTTATTACTAGACTTATCTTATCTATTCTTACTAACTAGCTATAGGTTTAGTAGATAAATAAAGGATCTATACTTCTATAGTAGAAGAACCTTTATTAATCTATTAGCTAGTATTAAATATATATTAGTCTACTTAATATTAATAGAGTTCTTTATATATTCTTAGTATAGCTAATATTTATAAATATTAATATACTTAAGCTTACTATTAATATACTCTTCTTTAGTTAATAGCCTAACTATTTAAAAGTTATTACTATATAGGACTAGACTAAACTTTAGCGCTAGTTAACTAAATAGCTTCTTCTACTATATAAGCTCTAAGCTAGTATATAATAGTATAGTAAGCTCGGCCTTAGTAGTTAATTTAGTAACTATAGACTACTTAGCGGCCTTCTAGTTAGTAGATCTACTATAAGTAAAGAAGATCTAGTCTTTACTAGACTTATAATCCTTATAGTTAGTAAAGGAAGCGTCTACTATATCTATAAAGCTAGATTATATATATAGTAGTAAGCTATTTACTTCGTCCTTATAGATATAGGCCTTATATTCTTCTAAAGAACTATATATTAGTAAGCGATTATATATTACTAAGAGATAGGCTATATAGTAATTAGTAGCCTTAAGGTATTATATTATTAGGTTAATAAGATACTATAATAGTAATAATACTATCTTTACTATATTAGATTATATTTTAATAGTATACTTATTAATAGAGCCTATATAGTATATACTACTAATAGGCTTCTATCTCTTTAGCTATTACTTAATAACCTTCTAGTACTAATAGATTAATATTCGCTAGTAATAGCGATCTCTTATACTTATTTTTAGCTTCTAACTAAAAGTAATATACTATCTTTATTATATATTATAATTAAGATAGCTAGATAAGCCTCTTTAAGCGATTACGGACAATCTAGATACTAAGGAACTAGCTTAGTAGACCTAGTAAGATTATCTCGTATCTACTAAATAGCTTATCTTTAAACTACTTAGTAGCTTCCTTCTTATCTTTATAATATATAAAGATAATATTATCGACGTAGAAGAAGATAAGTATTCTATTTATATAATATAAGTAAGAGTAGTCTAGTACTAGTACTATACTAAGCTCTTTAAGAGTTATAGAAAGGTTAACTTACTATAGTATTAGAGCCTCCTTTAATCTATAAAGTACCTTCTTTAATAGTAATAACTTACTATACTAATAATATTCTTCTAGTAGATAGAGATATATTCTATAGAATACATCTAAGTTAAGGAAGGTATTTATAATATTAAACTACTTAGTTTCTAGATTAAAGATAGCTACTATTATATAGTAGAAGTAGAAGACCTTTACTATAATAGTTACTATAAATATATCGTATAGAGTTAACTATAGATTACTTCTTATATATAGCCTTATCTTATACTTAATAAGCTTACTATATTTATCGAATTTATACTTAAAGACCTATATTAATAGTAATAGATTACTACGCTTATATAATAGAATATTAGTAATATCGATCTATTTAAAGATCTTTATCTTTAGTATCTTAGTAAACTCCTTATTAGTAGCGATACTAAATTATTAATAGTATAGAAATTTCCTTATCTTTTTCTAGTAGCGAGGCTCTAGTACTAAATCGTTATAGTAAGATTATTTATTAAGCTATACTTCTATAATACTAGTAAATACTATACTACTAATTATTATATATAATACTAAGCGTTACTCTAGTATCGTTATTAATAAATAGTCGTATTTAAAGTTTATAAGATTATTCTATATAGACTAACTAATATTAGTACTAGTAGTAACCTCCTTATATAACTTCTTAAAGTCGTATAACTCTTCTACCTCTTAAGGAAGTACCTTAAATAGTATAGCGTTAGCTTAATAAACCTTATTAGCTTAGCGCTTAGAATATCCTATAGTAGCTAGAACTAGTATAGGCTCTATAGAAGAGTTAGTATTAATATAGCTATATATTAACTTCTACTACTTTATATAATAATAGAATTTAGATTCTTCTACTATAGTATTATTATTATTAACTATAAAAAAGTCGATATTTAAAGGCTATATTAATTACTTAGTTACTAGAAGCTTAGCTAGTATCTCGTTAGTATATAACTTAATAGCTATATCGTTATTAGCCTATATAGCTATATAATCGTTATATAGTTTACTAAACTATAATTCGTATAAGTCTATTACTAGCTCCTTTATATAAATAAGCTTAATAATAGCTAGATTATAGATACTAATATCTAGATCGCTAGGCTTATAGAAGGTCTACTTATTAAATACGACGTTAGAGGTAATAATAACCTCTTTAATAGATAGTACCTAAATATAGTAGATATTATTACTATAGTAACTAACTAAGTAGCTAATATATACTCTTAGCTCTAGCTTCTATAGCTTATCTAGTTATTACTTACTAAGCTTATAGGTATATACTTTATAGCTATATACCTTTAAGTAATTAATAAGTAGCTTAACTCCTATTATAACTTCCTATACTATATAATATTCGAAGTACTTTAATAGTATATAGTTTATTAGGTAAGTAGTAGTATAGATCGTCTTAGACTATAGATTCTTAGGTAGATTAGCTTATATTAAAAGATAGCGTACTATAATAATTAGTATAGTACTATAACGTTTAGCTAGATCTTAGTATTATATATAGATAGTAGTAGGTATCTAGGTAATATTATTATTATATAGAATAGTATAGAAATTATTTAATAATAATCTACTAGGTATTATAAGTATAGAGTCTTAATTAGTAGTAAGCTATATAAGGGCTTAATCTATACGGCTTATAAACTAGACTAGATCTATAATAAAGGTATATATAGTTTCTAATACCTTATTAAGTATATATTTAATAAAGTTAAGGCTAGTACTTAGATTATTTATATAAAGAATATATTAACTTTCGTTAAGTACTTTATTTATAAAGATAACGTCTATAGTAAAGTATCTAAGTAGCGTATCTACTTACTTATATAAACGGCATAAGATAACTTATATTACCTTTACTATAGTATATACCTCGTATTTAATAACTCTTAGTACTTTATCTTCTTCTAAATTAGTCTTATTAATCTTAGTACTATAAAGATACTTCTTAATATAGTTAATTTAGTTAGTAGCGATATATCTAAGGATTATATACTATTAGTATATAGTAAGATAACGACCTTAGTATAGCTTACGTAATAATATAGTAGCTCTAGGGATAATAGGCTTCTTAGTACTATTCGAGCGTCGATTAAGCGTTATAAAGTATAGATATTTAGAGGGAAGCTTATTAACTAGATTATTACTATTAGTATTAGGTAAGCGCCTATTAAGGCTAAGAGTACTTATATATATATATAAAGAGATACTAGAATATCTTTATATATAGGTATAATAATATCGAAGAAGAGTAAGGTATTAATTAGAGTAATAAGCTAGTATACTAAATAATCCTATCTATTAATCCTTTAATAAAGAATATTATTATATCTATACTACTATAAGTTAGTATTATTTTAAATATAATAGTACGAGATAATATTAGAATAAAAGCTAGATACGTAAGTAATATTTATAAGCTTAAGTTTATATTAGCTAAGATCTAGTCTAGCTACTCTAAAGGCCTAAATTATAAAGGTTATTATTCTAGCCTTAATTACTAAATTATTATATATCTTAGTAGGTTAGAAACTAGCCTTTAGATAATAATTAGTTATATAGTATTCTAAATAGTTATTAAGAAGCTATTAATCTATTATATTATAACTATATTCGACTAAAGAGATAATAAATACTACTAAGGTAAGTATCTTCTTATCTCTACTTATACTAGATTTAGTAGTAGGAGTTAAATTAGCTAACTATTAGTTAGAGGTAGTATTAGCTCGCTACTTATATATATTATCTCGCTTATTATCTTAGTAATAGCCTTAAATATAGATATAGAACTCTTTATTATTAAGGTACTTAGTAATAAAGTTCCTTATATACTTCTTCTATTCTAAAGTACGCTTATTAGTCGCTAGTCGCTTACTTAGATTAATAATATTATACTATACTAACGTCTTATAGGCTTCTAACTTAGGCTTACTAGTAATATATATATAGTCTAGTCGCTATTTATTCTTACTAGAGGCTAACTTATTACGTTAGTATAATATATTAGCTAAGCCTAAGCCTATATACTATTAGCTAGAGATATTATTATCTAATTAAGTAGCGTAAATTAGTAAGTATAGCCTCCTTATTCTAGTAGAGATAGATCTCTAATATAATTATTAAACTTATATACTATCTTCTTAAGATCCTATAGTTTATTACTACTATTCGCTTAGCTATATAGTACTTAGCTAATACTCTCTAAGATCTTCTTAGAGATAGTACTAAAAAAGTTCTTATATATAAATAGAGCTTACTTATAACTAATATCCTTTATTCGCTTATATAAATAGATCTAGTAGTAGGACTATTACTTATAAGACTTACTAGTAGGTCCGCGTTAGAGTTACTATAATTTAATAAGATAGAAGTTAAGTTATAGAAGGTTAGTAGAAGTAAAGATAGTCTTAAGAGTATTAAGCTTTTACTTAAGTATTATCTTCTTAGCTATTCGAGAGTAGCTAAGATTATTTACAGTATAGTTAAGATATTTAATTACTCTAATCCGCTTAGCTTTAAATAGATAGAAGATTATATTATTATATCGAGTAATAATCTTTACCTATAGATTATACTTCTATAATATAGTTATTTTAGTATTATTAGGAGGTACTAGAGGTTTAGCTTTCTATATAGACTCTAGCTTAGAGCTATCCTTCTTATAGTACTTCTAGATATTTATAGTAGTAAACTTCTTAATAGTTTACTTATACTAGTTATTATATTCTTTAGTCTTTATAACTTTCTTCTTAATAGCGACTATAGTAGTAGCTTTAGTAGTCGATATAATATCTAATTATTAGTAGATTTATTAATTCTATAAGGAGGTATTATTAATACTAAAACGTACTAATATAGACTAGTACGACGAGCCTTTCTAGATTAGCGAATTAGGTTAAGCGCCTATAATATAGCCTATATTTACGTACGTATATATATAAAGAGCTCCGGGCTTATAACTAATATACTAATAGTAAAAATATATTTCTTAGTATTAGGAGGAATAGTTAGAACCTCTACTCTAAAATTAGTAGAGATATACTAGTAATAAGAGTACTAATTAACTTCCTATCTCTACTAAGAGGATATAGAGTTTATCTTAGTTACGATAGTCTATCTAGTATAAGCTCTACTACTATTAGTAATAGCTCTATTATAATTAGTAGATCGCGATAAAATTCTATTAGACTTATAATAGTATTAAGGAGTTTTAGGAAGTCTTTATATATTCCTACTAGTAGCTATCCTCGCGCTAATAGTAGAGCTTTATTAGGCTTATTCTTAGATTAAGAGATAAAATTAGGGCCTTCTTATATAGTTACTTATAATTAGGCTTAGAGTAATATATAAAATATAGTATAAAATCTACTAGAACTATAGAGCTTAAACTATATTAGGATCCTATCTATACTATTATAAATATAGATAGGAGTAGTAGATATAAAAGTAGAGATAGTAGAGAATAGAGTTATAGAAATAATCTAAATTTATATATAAGAATATAGAAGTTACTATATAAATAGTTATTACTATATAATAAGTTATAACTACTTACTAAATTAAGTAGTAAAGTAGTATACTATATAGTATAAGAATAGTAAGCTACTTAATAACTCTAATCTAGAATATTAAAAAGATTATAAATAATACTAAGTACTTTAAGAGATTTAATTTTTAATACTAACTAGTTTTTAATCTAGCTAAATAACTAATAATATCTACTAAGTCTAACTTATAATAATTTATTAAAGGAGTCTAAGAAGCTTATAATATATATAGTATATTAGCTAAGGAGATTAAGAAGGATCTTATTTAAATCTAAAAAGAAAAGAAAAAAAAGAAAATAAAGAATATAAAAGAGTAACTAGATATCTAACTATCTAGTAAACTAGTTAGTAGAAGTAAATATAATATATATAGAACTATCTAATATTAGTAGGCTAAGACTAATAGAGAGACTAAAGATAGTAGAATAGAAATTAAGAAGAGAGTAATTTTATATTAAGCTATAAAACTAGATAGCTAACTAGTTAGGTTAACTTTCTCTATCTTATAAATAGGCTTACTATAAAGTACTATTAGCTATATCTATTTACGCTATTCTATCTATAGACTAATAATAATAGCTATATCTATATCTAGAATTTCTAAGACTTAGATCTTTCTAGGTATTAATCTAAAACTATATCTTTAATTAAGTATAATTTTATAGTAAGTAATATAGCTAGTTATATAGATAGCTTAGAAACGAGTCTACTAACTAGCTATAGTATTAGTACTCTAGGACTTAAAAACTAAATAAAAAAGATAAGTAAGATTTCTATAGTAAATAGACTATTTTAATCTTTTTCTTTAGTAATAAAATCTCTATCTAGTACTAGAAATAGAGATATAGTAGTATTAAATAATATTAATATATAGATAGTAAACTAGCTTCTAAACTATATATCTACGTTCCTATATAGTACTACCTAGAGTATTTTAATATACTAATTATCTATAATCTAAGTAAACTTTTTTTTTAGAAATCGAAGACATTTAGATATATATCTAGCTAGAGAGCTAACTACTAAATCTATTAAGTAACTAGCTAGTATACTCTATAGTATTATAAAATAATAGGACCTTATAATAAGCTATATCTCTAAATATAGAAACTATAGCTTAGAACTATAATTATACTAGATTTATATAGCTATCTAATAAGTAACTATCTTACTAACTAGCTAGTCTATTTTTAGATCGTCTAGCTATCTAGTTTACTATTTAAACTATATTATATAACTAAGCTACTAATAGTAGAAGGTATACTTTATTATAAAGATTATCTTCTATAAAGTAGATTAAATAGATATAAAACTAGTTTATAAACTATTTAATAATTAATATATAGCTTATCTTTAAAAGTACTATAAGAATACCTATAATTACTACTAGCTAGAAAGTACTAGACTAGATAAGTATTATAAGCTTATGTCGAGCTGAGGAGGGCCGACAGGTATAAATGGATTATAAAGTGCAATAGAAGCTACAAGGAGTAGTAGGGGCCAAAGCAGGAACAGCAAGTGTGTTGTTGTTATCTACAGGTTGGAGCTGAACCTGAAAGGTGTCAGCTTGGACTAGTTACATGACCATTATCATGTAATCCAGTCTGCCTTGGCATCCGTTGCCAGGTTACCAACTGGACTGTATATTCTAACACTCCCACTCAGAACAGTTGGTCTCTGAGTCCAATCCGAACAAACATATGCAATTCAGAATTTCAATCAGCCAATCAGATGCAGTGGTCTCCTGGTTGGCATAGTGTATCCAACTAGCAAGGTTCAATTCCTTGATCTGGAATCAATGTGGTAGAACAAATCCCAATGATCTGTTTCTATTACATTCTTTTGTCTTTCCTTTTGAACTACTGTATCCTGCTTGCATTCATATTCAGGAAAGATTCCAGGTCAGCCAATTAGGTGCAATGGCTTCCAGATTGGCACAGTGTATCCAATCTGCTGAGTTCAATTCTCAGGCCTGGTATCTTGTTTGCTCAACGGCGTTGATCGCCTTTGAGCAGGCACTTTTGTTGCCTTTTATGCAAGTTGTAATTGCCTTATGAATTGCTGGAACTGTGGCCCTGTCTTTGGCTTAGTCAGGCCATCAGCTACCATCTCTTTTGTTGGAGTGTATTCTACTGCAATCTTTCTTTGCCACCAAAGATTTCTGACCTTGTTGAAGCTAATATCAATATGTTTTGATCTCTCATGGGTATGAGCATCTTTGACAAGAGTCAAAGCTGCCTGGTTGTCACCCATAATCTGAACAGGTCTGATTTCATTCACTGTATCAGAATTTCCTTTGATCAGTGGTTGAAATGAACATTCTCCTACTAACCATGCACAGTCCATCTCCCTTAGGAGTGCTGCAAGGAACTGAGATTGCTTTGCACATGCATTCATTGCCATGTACTCAGCTTCCATAGTTGATGTAGCAACTGACTTTTGCTTCTTACTCATCCAAGAAACTGGTGATCCACAGAGAAAGAAGATGCTTCCAAGGATTGAGACTCTATCAGCTTTGTCCATTGCATAATCAGAGTCTGAATATCCAATCAGCTTTCCTCCTCCCCTTCTGAACATCAAACCCAGGCTTGGGAATGATCTCAGGTATCTAGCCAGTTTCCTGAGTGCTTTTAGGTGTCTCTTGGATGGATCTGATGCATATGATCCAAGTCTTCCAAGGGCAAAAGCAATGTCAGGTCTTGTCATGGTCATTGGCCACATCCATGTACCATTTTGGCTTTGGTACTCTGTCTTGTCACATCTCTCTTCATCTAAGTCAGATTTCCTCAGACTCTCATAGTTGTCAAGAGGTGACAAGGTTGGGTGGGCCATTTCTTTGGTCATTCCAAACTTTGCAAGGCTTTCCTGGATATAATGTTCTTGGTCAAGCTTCAGAGTACCATTCTTTCTGTCTCTGGTGAGCTTCATCCCAAGAATTTTGGTTGGTTCACCCAGGTCTTTGATTTTGAACACCTTGCCCAGTTCTTTCTTGAACCAAAGAACATCTTCCAGTTTTGGTGCTGCAATGGGAATGTCATCCACATGGGTTAAAACCATCAGGTTCCTGCCCTTGTGAATGAGCAAGCATGGGTCTACCTCTGATTGGTAAAACCCCATTTTCTCCAGCTTTGAGACACATAGCTTGTTCCAGTCTCTTGCTGCTTGTTTCAGGCCATACAAGCTCCTCAGGATTTTCAGAGCCATACCTTGTGGGATTTCCACTCCTGGTGGGGGAATCATGAAGATATCTTCCTGTAGGGTACTTTCAGTGAATGCATTGTTCACATCCACTTGGTGCAATTCCAGGTCTTTCTCACATACAGCAGCCATAAACACCCTGAGTGTGTCATGCCTTACTGTTGGTGCAAATGTCTCCTGAAAATCTACCCCAAATTTCTGGGAAAAACCCCTTGCAACCAGTCTTGCTTTGAACTTGTCAATTGCTCCACTGATTAGTCTCTTCACATCAAACACCCATTTTGAGGTAACCAGGTTTGCTCCTTTTGGTGGAACTACCTGATCCCAGGTATGGTTGCTTCCAAGTGCAATCAGCTCTTTCTGGATTGCCTCTTCCCACATGTGACCCCATTTTGGATCTTGTATTGCCTCTTGGTAGGTTCTTGGAATTGGAACCTCCTGTCTTTGTGCAATCCCTGGTGCAAAAGCAGGGAATGCAACCTCACAAACACACTCCAGAAGTTCATCTGCCCAATCCATGCTTGGATCTAGATCTTTCATCAGGCAGATGAAGGCTCTGTGATGTTTGGCCTCAGGGAAATCATCATCCTCTGATTCTCTTGGTCTCTTCTGTACAGTTGATCTTGTAATCATACTGTGAACTCTTTCTTCTCTTGACCCTTCATCAGAGATTGATCTTCTTCTCTTTGAATTCCCCTCCTGAGCATGGACATTCTGGTTGTCTTGCTGAGGTTCCTCTTGGCTCTGATTTGGAGCCTGCTGTTCATGTTTTTCTTTTTCTTCTTCTGGATCATCCATCACCTGATATTGGTCCTTGTCCTTTGGTGGTGGAGGTAGCTGAACTTGTAGTGGTTTCAGGTCCAGTTTCTCCTTTCTTGCTGGTCTGCCAACTGGGTTTCTAGCTGGAGCATGGCTTGGCTGGTTGAGTCTGGGAACATTCAAAGTCATATCCCCTCCTTTCTCATCCTCAAACCAGACAGCATTGTTGTGTGCTCTCACAGCCTTCATGTCAGGCTCCCAGAACAGCCACATCTTGGATGTGTCAGGTACATATCCAATGAACACAGCATCCTTTCCTCTGTTCATTAGTTTGTCTGACCTCCTCCCAACTGGCTGAGATTTGGCATCCATGTACACAACTGCTCTGCATCCCCAAACCTTGAAGTGTGATGCAGAAGGTTTCTTTCCAGTAAAGGCTTCATCAGGTGAAACCTTGAGTCCATCTACATCTGGCCCATTTGGAAGGGCATTTCTCATAACAGTGCAGGCATCCAATGCTTCTGGCCAGAATTCAACTGGCATGTTTGATTCCTCAAGCATTGCCCTAACATGTTCCTCAGATGTCTGGATTGACCTTTCCACAACTCCATTTTGGATTGAGTTGTATGCTTCAGTTGTGTGGTAGGAGATTCCAGATTCCTTCTCCCACTGCTTGAGTAATGCAAGCAATTCTCTTGCCCCATCACTTCTTACTGCCTGAAGCGGATTCCCTGATTGTAGTTCAGCTTTTCTTTTCCATTCCTGCAGTGTATCTGCTGCATCTTCTCTTGTCTTTAATGGGAACACCCACTTCTTTCTTGAGAAGTTGTCAACAATCTCAAGCCACCATTTGAAACCTAGCCTTGAGACAGGCAAAGGTCCACAGATATCAACTGAAACAAGGGAAAGTCTGGCTGGCTTTCTCTCTGTTTCCTTTCCTCTGTGTTTCTTCATTTTGGCCAAAGAACATACTCTGCAGGGCTGGTGTCTTGCAGGGACAGGAATTTTTTCCTTCAGGTCAGTAACTTTGTGAAGGTCTCTTAGAAGTCCTTCTCCAAAGTGTCCAACTCTTCTGTGCCACAGCTCCCACTGATCCTGATCAGTCTGGGCTGCAAAGGCACAGGTGTCATTTTTCATTAAATCCTGGGAAATGCACTGGTATGCAAATTCATCCAGGTCTTGGCTGATTTCTTCAATGAATGGTACTCCTCCTGAAAGCCTTGTCTGGACAACTGGCTTCCCATCAGGTGAATGAAGTGTGAATTTTGGTGGTTGAACACCAAACTGCTTGCTGAATTGGTTCCAAGAGACGAGATTGACTCCAAGCCCAGGTACAAAGAGAACACCTTTCAATACAATCTGTTTTCCTCTCCTCCCACCCATAACTGCACTCCCAACATGTGTAGCTATCAGATAGCCACCTCCAACCTTGATCCACTTCTTCCTTTCAAGAGGTTTCATGTCTCTGAAGAGTGATTCCTGGTCAGTCATATGGGCAGAAGCACAAGAGTCAAGCAGCCATTCAGATGGCCTGTACTTGCCTTTTGCTTCAACAGTTGAATGAGCTACCTCATCCACATCTTCCTCCTCAGAGGGAGAAGATGGTTCAGAGGGTGCCTCTGCATCTTGTGCTGCATAGGCCTTTTTGGAAGATGGTTTCCTGGTCCTCTTTTCCAGGGATTGTATTCTCAGGCTCAGTTTCTTCACCATTTCTTTGAGTTGCTCTTTGTCTGGTGAAGATCCCCTCCTAGCTCTAGATGGGGATTGTTTCTTTGCTACCCTGTAGCTCTGCTTTGGCTTGACAGCTGCTTTTGCCTTGTCCAGGTTGGGGCATTCTCTGATCCAGTGCTTTCCTTCACACAGGAAACATAATGAATCCCCACCTGCCTGATTTCTTTTCTTGGCAAACATAGCTGTCTCCTGTCTTGTCATCTGTTCCTGTTTTTCTCTCAGGACACCAAGAATATCTTGTGGGCTTAGGTCCTGTCTCAGATCTATTCCATCCCTGATGGTGCTGAATGATTCTGGAAGGGCTGCCAGAAGCTGTTGAATCCTTCTCTCCTCAGTCTTGATTTCCTTAAACTGTGGAGAGATTGACACTGCCTTCCTAGCTATGCTGCTCAGGCTTTGCCATGCTTCATCAACTGTTTGGCCTTCTTCCATGCTGAAATTGGTGTACTGTTGGAGCAAGCTTCTTCCTGTTGCCTGAAGCTTCCTCTCATATTTTCCTTTTGCCCACATCCACAGATGCCTTGCATGTTCAAGCTCTTGACATTCATCCTGGTCATCTTCTGAAATGCAGATGAACATTTCATACAATGCTGTTGCATTGTGAACCTTGTAACTTGCTCTTCTGATTGACCAGTCCAGTGATTCTGATGATGTTGTTGAGACATGCTCAGATGGTGTAGATGCTAGGGTGCTAAGGACTGTTTCATCCAGTACCCATTCAACCTTCAGCTTTATCAGGTGCATCCTGATTATCTTGAACCATAATTCATGATTCTCTCTTGTCAAGATTGGTGCAGCCCTTCTTTTGCCAATTCCTCCTTCTTGATCCATGATTTCTTCTGTAAATCAAATCCAAACAAACTCCAGAAACAAGCTCTTTCTTCAGTCTGAAAATGACAGTTTCTGGATAGCTGTCTTCCTTGGTTGCAGATCCCTGGCTCTGCTAAGCCTCTCAGTTTTGAAGGTTACTGAAAACTTGGTACAGATTCCTGCTCTGTAGGGCCAATGACTTCCTCAAGTCCTTCCTAACTGTCACAACCTACAGGTCAGGGTATTGGCAGTACTGAGTGCTGAATCTGAGGCTTATCTAATGGTGCTCAAGACCCAGGCTTATCTGTTCCCTTTACACTCTAAGCGATCCAACACGCTTCAAGCAAGTGTGCCTCACTAGGTTCTTTCACAGCTTATATACACAGAGCTTCTTTGTGTAATGTGTGTGGGTCTACCTCGAGTCTCCCTCTCCTGTTTTGCCTCTTCCTTCTAGGACTGGACTTATAGGTTTAGGAGTAACCTGTACTGCTTTGGTCTTCTACCTTGTAGTTGCAAACCCGGGCTCATAACCTGTCGAGCTGAGGAGGGCCGACAGGTATAAATGGATTATAAAGTGCAACAGAAGCTACAAGGAGTAGTAGGGGCCAAAGCAGGAACAGCAAGTGTGTTGTTGTTATCTACAGGTTGGAGCTGAACCTGAAAGGTGTCAGCTTGGACTAGTCACATGACCATTATTATGTAATCCAGTCTGCCTTGGCATCCGTTGCCAGGTTACCAACTGGACTGTATATTCTAACAGCTTAATAAATATCTACTTTCTAACTAGTATACTAACTAGTTAGCTATCGTCTATTCCTAGGCCTATAATAGCTATATAAAGCTTAAGATAGTTCTATACTAGGTTCTTTTCTATCTTATTCTACTAAAGGACCTTAACTAGTATTCTTACTAGTTTTTTACTTTAGTTAGAACCTATACTTATCTATCTCTATAATCTACTAAAGTTAAATTAGAATATATTACTAAGCGACTTAAACTTATTATATAGATAAAAGATAATAGTCTAATACTCAGTAAGTAGTAAGCTAGCTAGTTTAATAACTAGCTTATAACTAACTTAGATAAGTTTAAAAGATCTATAGTATTCTAGAAGTAACTAAAGTTAAAGAGTATTAAGACTATTAAAGAACTTTTATCTATCTATATAAACTAGTTATATATCTAGAATCTAATTAAGTTTTAGTACTAGATTTAGTATCCTAAAGAAACGTATATTACTAGTATATATCTTAAGCTAGACTAGTAGAAGAAATTACTTATTAAAGAGGTAGATTATTATTTATAACTAAATACTTAACTAGCTTACTAACTAGTTAGTACTATATCTATAAGATATAGGATCTACTTAAAACTAGATCTAGAATTATTTACTTTAATAAGAAGTAAATAGAAGTATTTCTAAGATAAACCTAGTTTAAGGTTAATATATTATATAAGTAACTCCTTTAATTTAATATTAAGAAAGTAATCTTTATATACTATATCTAAGGAAGCTAAAGACGTATATAGTTACTAAACTAGCTAACTAGGCGTACTACTAACTAGCTATAGTCTATATACTTAGATAAGCCTAGATCCTATAAGACAATATAGAAGTATATCTTAAGATATTTCTATAATTCTTTACTAATATTAAGGCTATTAGTAGATAGGTAGCTACTTTATTTAGTAGATAGCTAACTAGATAGGCTATTAAAAAGTTTATTAGGCCTACTAGTAGAAGAATATAACTACTTTCTTCTAAGCTTAGATCTAAAACCTAGAGTATAGCTTCTAAGTTATAGCTATAGATATAGGTACTATATAGCTTAAAGATAGGTAGCTATACTACTAGTTATCTAACGAGCTTACTAACTAGCTAGACTTTAGTAAATATTTCTAATTAGTTAATCTATAAGATAATAGTAATAACTAGAAATAGTATCTTAGTAAATATCTTATATTCTACTAAAAATATATTAAGTAGTCTATTAAAAAGTTATTAGACTAGTTATTAACTAAGTTTAATTAGTAGTATTATAATATCTATTATAATAGTAAGAAACAAAATAGAGTACTTTAAAATACTAAATAACGTTATAAGTAAGTATTTTAACTAGATACTAAGCTAGCTATATAACTAGGATACTAACTAGCTACTATCTATTCTAGTATATAGTAAAGTCTATCTAGACTAGGCTCGCTATAAGTTCTATAAGCTTATTATAAGAGGAGTCTATTAGTTATAGTCTTATATTCCTTATAACTAGCTTAATTAATTCTATCTTAATACTAATACTATTAAGAGTATATATTAGAATTTATACTAGTTAGAAATCTAGTTTAAGCCTTCTTATAGCTATCTAAAGGTAATACTTCTCTAATATACTATCGTAACTAGTTAGCTAACTATATTAGAAGTTATATACTTAATATAGTAGATATAGCTACTAAGAAAGCTAAGAGATTAGATATCTACTAGAATAAAGTACTTACTAGTATATTAAAGTTACTCTAGAAGTTAATAACTAAGAATTATAGAGCTAGCTAGATAACTAGTATATAAGAAACCTTACTAACTAGTTATTATAGAATATATTTAGCTATATAACGTTAAATAAAATCGCGTAGTTAATACTATATTTAATACTTAATACTCTAGTAGATATAGAAAATAAGGAAGAAATTAAGCCTCTAGAGAAACTAGTTATTAATCCTAATTATAAAGTATCTAAATACTTATATAGATACTAGATATATCTAAGTAGGATATTAAAGACAAACTCTAAACTAGTTCTATAGCTAGTTTAGAAGCTAGTTATAATAGACTAGTACTACTAACCTTTCCTTTTTAAGAACTTAGTAGAGTAGAGAGTTCTATAATCTCTATACTATCTACTTTATTAATATTAGCTATTTCTTCTATATCTATCTAGTAGCTAGAGAACTAGTAAGTAAGCTAGCTATCTTAGCTAGTAGAGAATATAGATAGTATTAGAGTACCTATATTTATTAGCCTAGATATACTATTTAAATAAACTAATTCTAAGTAAGTAGAACTCTAACTAGCTATCTAGCTAGCTAGTAAATAATATAACTAATCCTTACTCTAGCTAGTAAGACTAGAACAAGTAGCTATATATATTATATATATATAAAGGTTACTTAAATAACTAACTAGCTAACTAGTTAGATCTAGTAAGAATAGTACTTAGTATTTCTACTACTAGAATCTTAATCTTTAGAACTATAACTTAGATCTAAGAGAGTATAAATAGTATCTCTATCTATTAGAGAACTAGATATAGAACTAGTTATTTTACTAAGCGCTACTACTAGGAAACTAGATATAGAACTAGTTATATTACTAAGCGCTATCTTAAGTATATAGTACTATAAGCTAGGATATATATTAGCCTTATAAATTATTAGCTAACCTAAACTAGCCTAGTAACTAGTTAGTAAACTACTTAGTATATCTATATATAGATCTCTTTATTAACTAGAGCCTACCTCTATCTAGTAAATATATAAATATTTCTAACTACTAGATATAACTAGGATCTAGTAGTAACTACTTTAGTAACTAGTATTAGAACTAGTTATCTAGTTAACCTAGAAGCTTATACTAACCTCTATTTTAGATATCTCCTATACTAGATCTAAGCTAGTTTAGTAACTAATTACTAGACTAAAGCTATATTATAGTCTAGCCTTAGTTATTTTATACTTAGAGATTATCTAGAGATTAACTATATATTAGTAACTAGTTCTAAAGCTAGCTATACTAGTACTTAGATAAGGATCCTATAGAGGCCTTACTATATTAGGATATAGATAGATAGTATTAGTAGACTAGCTAGTAAACGAGTTTAGAGACTAAGTATTCTCTATATAATAAAAAACTAGAATAAAAATTATATAGTAAAATAGAGTAGAGACTATTTATAGACGATAATTCCTTTCTAATTTCTTATAATATCTTATCTAGAAGTCGAAGTTTATATAGCTAGTCTAATAGATATAGCCTAACTAGTTAGTATACTAGATATTAGAATCCTAGATATAACTTACTTTAAATATATTCTAGTAAGTTATAAGGCTATATACGCTTTATATTAAGTACTAGCTTCTTAGCTAGTTTACTATTTAGTTTACTAGTATAAAAATATAGAAAGTATACTTAAGTATAATTATATTTAAATAGACTAGCTATTTTAAGAATATCGTTTCTAACTAGTTAGCTATCTAGTCTATATACTAAGTAGTATAGATATATATTAGATTATTATCTAAGGTAGTTCTAGAATAACTTATATAATACTTAGTAAGAAGTTAATAAGTTAGGCTATAGCTAAACTAGTTAGTAGATTATATAGCTAGTCTATTAGCTAGAAGTATATCTAGGTTCTCTAGCTATATCTCTATTAACTATATATATCTTATTAGCTACTAAGCTAACTAGTTAGATAAGGAGGTAAATAAGTATATATAGAAATATATTCCTTCCTACTTAGTAATCTACTTATAGTTAGAAAAGAAGAATTCTACTAGGTCTATTACTCTATATATCTAACTCTTTAGTACTTTAATTTATACTTTATCTTCTTTAGAGATTTTAGATATCTAACTAGTTAGTAAGTTAATTACTAATAAAGATATATAATATACTTAAGCCTACTAGTATTTATAATCTAAGCTTCTCTAGTTACTAAATAGATTAGTAGTACTAGACTAGCTAAATTAGCTATAACTCTAACTACTACTTAGAGGTACTTACCTATTTAGATTAACTATAGAAGGCGCTAGGCTAGCTAGCTAGTTAGAGAGATAGTTAGAAGAAGATATAGATTAACTATACTAATCTCTCTATATTACTATTAATCTTATTTTTATCTTCTTCTATAAGTTCTAAGCTACTAAGACTAATTAGTAAGCTATAAAAGAAACTAGTTTAGTATTAGTATATATATTATAAGCCTTTTTTTCTTATATACTAGTATTATTATCTATAGTAATACTTATAGTAGAATTAGCTAGCTAGTTAGTAAGCTAGTTCTAGAGCTACTTTATACTATAGTATTATTAAATATATACTCTACGCTCTATATATCTTATTCTATTCTATTATACTTAGAAGAGCTATAAAGTAAAGTTAGTAGATATATATATATATCTATTCTTACTAGAACTATAAAGAAAAGTTATTAGATAACTAGTTAGCTAGCTAGTTAGAGATAGTAAGTATATATTCCTTTATACTCTATTTATCGTCTTTTTTAGAATTACTTACCTAATTACTAAGGGAAACTAGCTAGCTAGATAGCTAGATTACTAATCTAATACTTATAATTCTATATCTATAGTCTTAGAAGAAACTATCTAATCGATCCTTAGTTCTAGTATAGAGCTAGTAACTAGTTAGTAATATAGTTAATATACTTATAAACTAATAAAATATATAGCTTTTATTCCTCTTACTTAATATTCTTCTTTTTTACTTTATACTCTTAATATAGAAATTAGTAATAATAATTATAAATTTCTTTAAAGAATACTAGTATATATTAGTAGTCTAATAGGTAACTAGATTTAATACTATCTATCTTTAGCGTTCTAGTAGTTCTTTATAGAGAGCTTACTAACTAGTAATAGCGCGACTATATAGATATAATACTAACTAGTTAGTTAACTAGTAAAGTAATATAATATCTTACTAACTATAAAACAATTCTTAGAGTATAAGTATTAGTAAAGATTATTTATCTTAGATAGAATTTTACTATAGATTCGTCTAGTTAGCTTAAAGGACCTATATCTAGTTAGATAGATAGTTTTATATCTAGTTTAGATATCTACTCCTAGATATCCTATCTAGATTTATTATTATCTAAGTCTAAATTAAGATTTAGCTTATAAACTAGCTAGAGGTAGACTTATTTATATAGTAGAATAATAGTTAAGTTAGTAAAATAGCTAGTTAGTAAAATAGCTAGTTAGTAAACTAGCTAAAAAGCTACTTTTAATACTAGTAATACTATATCTCTCTATTATCTATAACTTTCTAAGACTAGAGATTCTAGATAATATTAGTAATAGAACGTTAAGATACCTATATCTTAGAGACTTTCTTCTTATACTAGATAAAGTAAGGATAAGTATATAATATATCTAAATAGTTTAGTAACTATATAGTAAAGGAGATAGTAGTAGATAAGTAGTTAGCTAAAGTATTAAAGAAGAAAGAAGAATAGAAAAAAAGAGAAAAATAAGATAGAAAGAAATATATAGATAGACGTTCTAATCTCCTTTTAGACTAGGCTAAATCTAGATACTTACTAAGTAAGTAGGCTCTACTTTAGCTAGTTAATAACTCTCTTAGCTACCTAGTTAATATCTACTAGCTAATATAGGCTACTACTATAATAAGATATTTAACTAGATAGCTAACTAGAAGTAAAAAAGCTTAATTATTAAGAAGAGAATAGATATAGTCTCTTTTAAATACTATATCTTTATATTAGTATTATAATTAGATTAAGTAAAATCTATAATACTAGATTACTAAATACTAGGATAAGTAATACTATAATTAATTAGCTAGTTATCTAACTAGCTTTCTCTACTATATAGATTAAGGTAGCTAAAGTAGACTTCTATTAAAATAATATAACTAGTTATATAGCTAGCTATTAGTTTTAGAAGATTAAACGTCTAATTTGTACTAGCTTTAGCTATCTTATAGAGTACTAGAAAAGAGAGAAATAGTTTACTTTTTATATAGTAGCCTATAGTTAGTATTTTAATTATATTCTAGATAGTATTATATAGTATTTTAAAACCTACTATATTCTATACTAGCTATTTTTTAGAGCTATTATTTAAGCTCTTTATAGTATTTTAGCTAAAGCTAGATTATAAAACTAAATAATAACTACTATTATTAATAATAGTAATTAGTAGAATATACTAAGATAGTTCTATTCTAGAGCTTAGAATAAGTCGTCTATACTATCTATATAGCTAGTTAGAGTTATAGAACTTTATATATACTTATAATTAGGATATACTAAATAAGAGCTTTATTAAGCTTATATAGAAGTAGATATAGAATAATATAGATAAGCTAGAGACTTCTCTTAAGAGTCTATCCTTTCTATATTATCTATATAACTAGTTAGCTAACTAGATTATTAGTTCTAGTTAGGACTTAGCTCTTTATAAAGAAGTCTAGACTAAGCTAGTTTATAAATTAAATCGATAGTAGTAAGTAATAGGCTAAGGAATAGAAGAGGCTAGTATAAGATAATCTTAAAGAGACTTAGCTTATAAGTAGAAATAGAGAATCTTTAATATAATCTATACTATCTATATAACTAGTTAGCTAACTAGATTATTAGTTCTAGTTAGGACTTAGCTCTTTATAAAGAAGTCTAGACTAAGCTAGTTTATAAACTAGGTTAATAGTAGTAAGTAATAGACTAAAAAGTAGAAGAGGCTAGTATAAGATAATCTTAAAGAGGCTTAGTTTATAAGTAGAGATAGAGGATTTAGAAGGAAATATATATTATAAAAATAAGTAGTTACTTAACTAGCTTATTAATAGTAAAGAATCTAGAGTATCTAAACTATACTTATTCTAGTTAGATTTTAAAGTATTAGTAAAACTAGAGATAGTTTACTTTTTATATAGTAGCGTATAGATAGTAGAATAGTAGTATACTTAAGTAAGTATTATATATTATCTTAAGATCTCCTAGATTCTATACTATCTAGATAACTAGCTCTATAACTAGTTAATAAAAGTAGAAAGTAATAGAGCTTATAATAACTACTATCTACTATCTATATAGATAGTTATCTAGCTAAATAGCTAGCCTAAGAGCTAGAACTTTATCCTTTTTAATATAAGCTAGATAGCTAACTAGTTCCTTAAATACTATAGACTACTTACTTATCTATTTATAACGAGCTAATTACTTTATACTACTTCTAGAACTAAATCTAAAAGTCTATAAGTACTTTAAGCTACTATATAAAGCCCTTATAAGTATAATATATATATATTATAGATTTAAATTTATAAGGAGTTTTTATTATCTAGTAGCTATTTATCTAACTAGTTAAATTAATAATAAGGTAGCTATTTTTTATCTCTAAAGTATACTAGCTTAGACTCTAGTTAGATATATAACTAGCTACGTTACTACTATATTACTATTATTAGCTAGTAGCTAATCGGGGTTTTTATAGTAATACTTTTATATATAGAATTAGAATCTAGAAAGATATAAGCGACGATATAGATAGAATAGTAATACGACTTATAATAATAGAATTTAGTTATATTTTCTAAGAGATTCTACGTATCTAATATCTATATACTACTATCTATATCTAACTACTATATATATAAGATCTACCTACTTCTACCTATAGCTAGTAGAATAATCTAATCTAGCTAGTCCTACTACTAGCCCTTTCTATATATATATCTACTCTAAGGTTATATAAATTAGAGCTAATAACTAGAACTAAAGTTAGAGCCTTCTTATAAATAAGACTAGTAATAGATTTAGGTATAAGAGATAGAACTAGATAGTATTAGCTAAGCTAGTAGATAGTAGTATAAATCTATTAGTATACTTAGTAAAATAGGATAGAAGTTATCGGCTCTCTACTTAGTATAATGTAGATAGATATCTAGTATATAAGTACTCCGATTAATATCTAATCTTATCTACTATAAAGATACCCTATATATAGTTAATTAGTTTCTAGATTCGATATAAGTTATCTAGTTAGAGTTTTCTAAATAATAAATACTATCTAGCCTACTATAGATTAGTAGGTAGTATAGGAAGTATAGTAGTTTAAAGAATTATAACTACCCTTTATAGTTCTATTTTAGCTAAGGAATATAGTTCTATTCCTTAAATAGATAGGAGTACTACTTTCTAGTATACTAGGAAAGAGTATAGTTCTACTTCTTATTAAGTATAAGTATTACCTTCTAGTATAGATAGATACTCTTAGTCTTTTACTAAAGGTAGCTTTAATAGTATTTTCTAAAAGTAAGAGGCCTATAATATTTATAATCTAGATACGATCTAGAATAGATATATCTCTATTCTAAGAATATAGTCTTATTCCTTAAATAGATAGGAGTACTACTTCTAGTATACTAAGAGAGAGTATAGTCCTACTCCTTATTAAATAGGAACGTCGCTTTTATAGATATTCTTAGTCTTTACTAAAGGCTATATTAATAATATCTTTTAAAGGCGAGAGGGCTATAATATTATATATACTATTTCTAGATTATAGTATTTACGAGACTAGTCTAGGAATAGAGATTTATTATAAATACCTAGTTTTAGCTAGAAGAGATCTAGCTTATCTAGAGTAAATCCTAGTCTCTAGCTAGAAGATAACTATCTAGAAGTTATAATCCTAAAAAAGGAAGAATTAGTATATTACCTATCTTTTAGAAAGATAGTATAGTATACTTTTAAGTAGTATTTAAATAGACTTTCGATTCTTATTTAGATAGTATATATATAGTAGAAGGAACGTCTTAAATATAGTAATATTTAAGATTTCTAGGACTCCTATATATACCTACCTCTTATTTACTATCTACGTTAGATATCGTATCGTATCTTAACTTAGAAGAGTTTTTAGATTAGTAGAGTAGCGATATATAATAATTTTTTAGTACTAGTTTATTAAATTAGTAAACTTATCTTCTAGAGGAGCGACTTTATTATAATATATCTTTATTATCTAATTATCTAGAGTATCTATATATTAGTATACTATATAACGACGATAATAGTTTAGAGATCTCTCTAGAGAGATTCTCTATACTAGAATCCTTTATATCTAAAGAGATATCTATTAAAGAGATATTATTAAATAAGAGCCTATCTAGATAGCTAGGAGTACTAGCTCTAGAACTAACGAATATTATCGTAGTAAACTAGGATAACTTCTTAAAGCTAATAAGCTAGTTATAACTAAAACTACTATAGTCTAGTAGTCCTAAGAATCTACTCTTTAATAGAAACGATACTACTAAGTTTATTAAGTAGTTTAAGAGTTATATTATTAAGTATAGCTTAATATATAGAGATATCTTATATCGTCGCTTTCGAATAAACTATAATATACTAATATAAGGTAATACTAAGATCTTATCTAAATTTAAGAATCTAGCTAACTAGAAGAAGTTAAAGAAATCTATATTAGTAGAATATCGCTAATACGATATCTACTAGGAAGTAGATAGTATTATATAGCTAAGAGATTTATATTTCTAGAGAAGAAATAAGAAGAATAATATCGAGGACTACTACTATAAGTATAGAAGTACTCTAAGTAAGATACTACTAGAGAACTTATTAGTAGTTAAACAAATCTAGCTATTCCTTATAGGATTACTAGTATTCTATTCTAGAAGACTATATAAGAGATACGAGTTATATCTATAAGATCTATTAATATACTAAGACTTTAATAAGATCTTTAACTTAGCTAGATATTTTACTAAAAAGAGATAGAGATATATATTATTTAAAGGAAAAGAGATAGCTAATACTCGTATTTAAGAGTTAAAGCGAGATATAGAGTAGAGAGCTCCTACTAAGAGGAATAAGCTACCTATTCTATAGATAAATATATAATAGTAGATAGAAGAGATTAGTAATACCTTAGGTAAGTTAATACTCTATATCTAGACTAGAGATTAAAGTAGTACTATATCTATATCTATATAGCTATCGATAGCTTAGTAGTATAGAGTATTAGTTATACTATAAGTTAATATAGTAGAAGTAGTTTCTATTATATAGCTATAAGATAATATATTAACTATAGATAAGATTAATATATATAATATTTAGAATAATATTACTCTATAGATAGTTAGTAAGTACTTTAATTATAGAGATATAATCTATCTATAAGTTAACTATCTAGTAATAGAGAACCTAATAGCTAGAGGATTCTACTATAAAGGAGAGAATAGAAGACTCTACTATAGTAGACCTCTAGAACCTAGTAATTAAGCGAATTTATTATATATAAGATAGCTTAACTAGATAAGGCCGAGATAATATAAGATACTACTCTTACTTAAATAGAAGTTTAGAATAGCTATTACTTTTAATACGAAGCTTAGTATAGATATCTATTAGAAGAAGTAGAGCTAGAGAAACTATACTAGTATTAAGGGAGATAGACTAAACCCTTAATATAATACTAAAGGCTAGCTCTAGTATAGTAATCCTCTAGCTATAGGATAGATAGTATAGTCTAGTCTATCTTAATAATCTATAGTATACTAACTTTCTTTAGTATAGTTAGTACTAGATATTATAGTAACGAAGCTAGAAGAGAAGAAGTCGTTAGCTAATATAGGACTAGTATTTATACTAGATTAGATTAGTACTCGTAGTATTAGAGAAATATCGCTTAGATATATACTTAGAGAGTATAATAAGAATAGTAACTTTATAAGAGTTAGTAAGTTAGAATAAGAGTATACTTTAGAGGAAGTAAGTATATTTATAGTACTAGTAAAGATAGTATAAAACTATAAAGAGGTAACTACTAATATAGTATAACGAGCTAAAGGAAAGAAGCTAGTCTAGGAGCTAAGTAGTCTATCTTAGCTACTAGGGAAGCTAGCGTCTAAGGTTACTAAGCTAGTAGTAGATATAGTAAAAAGTACTACTACTAAATATAAGTAGGTACTAGAGAGACTAGTAGACGAGGCTACTACTCTAGAGGATATATATAAGGACGATATCTAAGTAGAAAGTCTAGATCTACTTAGCTAGACTATAGTAGAAGTAGAGGATAAAGAAATACCTAACTAGAAGTACGAGTATCTAGATAGTAAGCCTATTTCTATAGCTTCTACTTAGATTAAAGTAAAGAAAATACGTCTAGAGCTAGTATCTCTTTAATAAGATAATTATATTAAGAAATATACTTAGAAGTAGAAACCTTTACTAAGTAACTTAGAGCTATTCTAGTTAGATATACTAGCTTAAGCTAAGTATCTAATAATAATAGAAGAGGATATATAGAAGTATAGTAAGGATATTTCTAGTAGTATAGATATATATATTTTAAATAATCTAGATTACTAGAACTAGTTAAGAGAGTATAGGAAGACTTAGTATAGTAATCCTTATAGAATAATAGTAGCTTAGATAGGATATAATAACGATAAGGAACCTAGTTTAGTCTATACTAGACTAGACCTAGTATTAAGACTATAGAACCTAATTACTACTATAGCTAGGATATATACTTAGTCGCCTTAGTAGACTAGGACGCTACTAGATAGTTAAGTTTAGAAAGTAGAAGTCGAGATATTTATACTTAGAATAGATATATAGAATAGGTAGAAAGAATATACTACTATTAAGAAGGTCGTATCTATCTATAAGCTATATAAGGATATAAGCTAGATTAATACTTTAGTAGCTACTATACTATTTATAATTATAGCTAGTCCCTAGATTAAGATATATATTAATAGATTAGTAGTAGAAAGTATTATTAATAAAGGTACGAAGGTTTATATTATTAGTATTACTCGACTTTAGTACTATAAGCTAGCTCTAGTCTAGATAGAGTTCTACTAGCTTAGTACTATTAGTAGCTAGAGTTAATTTATAAGCTATATAATAGTCTAGTATATAGTATATAGTATAGAGTTATATTTTCTATTTATAGTAAATAAGAATATCTATATTCTAACTCTTCTTAGAAGACTATAGGCCTAACTTAATAGACTCGTCTCTAAGAACTACGACGATAGATTCTAGAAGAGCTCGATCTATATTAATAATAAGTAAAGAATAACCTTTACTATAATAACTAGAAAAGAAGGAACTATAACTCTTAAAGAGTAGCTCTATAGAAAAGCTATTACTTTAGGAAAAGAATAGATAGCCTCTTTACTAATAGAAGTACTACTATATAGATAGCGTTAGTATACTATATAATAGAGTTTATAAAATATATTAATCTTTTAAAGGAGCTAAGGGTTTACTAGTATATAGATACTCTAGAGTTTATAGTAGATAATAGATATAAAAAGAAAGATAGAAAGGCTAGTAATTAGAATTAGTACTTAATAGAAGTATAGGCTATATAAGATAGTAGCTCCTAAAATTTTAAAGTTATCTTCTAGAGAGGCGACTATCTCCTAAACTAAAATATTATAAAATAATATAATATTTTATATACTAATAATACTAGATATAAAGGGGAATATAATTATACTTCTCTATAGTTTTAAGGAAACCTACTAGAGCTAGAATATAATAAGGAAGATCTACTATTAGGGATATATATTAGAAATACCTTTAAAAATAGACTATCTAACTAAGAAATCCTTTATATAGTATATATTAATAGACTAGTAGTAGTAGAGAGATAGATAAGATATAGCTAGATAGGCGCCTATATCTTATATAAATAGAAGGCTAATAAGATACGACTAGTAGATATAGATATAATAATAATAGATAGCTTAGTATCTAGAGATATTAAGAACTAGAAATAACTATATCTAGAGTAGGAGACTCTACTTCTAGAAGATATAGATCTATATAATAGTATCTATCTAGTTAAGAAGTTCTCGAATATAGAGCGAGATTCTTATATATCTAAATAGGCTTTTAAGAGCTTATAGTTTAGATATAATCTATAGCTAAAAAAGAAGAATCTTATTAAAGAAATACTATATAATAGAGAGGTAGTACTTACTTTCGACTTTATATATTTAGATAGAATATAAGAGGAAGTAGCGCCTCTATAAGAAATATATATAGTACTATATAAGCTATAGTAGTATCTAGGGTTTCGACTTTATCTAGTAATAAAGAAGATTATAGAAGAAATACTACGAGATAGGCTTAAAGTAAATACTCTAGAGATTAGCTATAGTACTTACTAGAATCTATACTTTCTAGTTTAGAAGAAGACGCCTCTAGGAGAGCTAAAGAAGTACTATCTAATTAATATAGTATAGAAGTTTAACTAAGTAACGATCTAAGATACTAATCTACTACTAGATATAAATAGCTTCTTAGGAGAATTCGTAGGATTAGTAATCGCTACTCTAGTTAATATTTTTTTAGATTATAACTAAGTTATACTAGTATAGATTAGTAGAGATCTTACTAGATTTAATTTACCTCTTAGTCTACTAAGATAGACTACTCTACTATAGGGCGCTACTAACTTAGTTAGCTAGTTCGTTCGGATTATAACTCTTATCTTAATAGAGTATATCTCGTATTTAGTATTACCCTTTCTAGATAATATTAGTATTAAAGGTCCTTAGTTAAGATATAATAATAAGGAGATAGAGCTAGATATTTAGAGGTTTATTATAGAGTATATTATAGCTATTAATATAGTCTTCTATAATCTAGGAAGGGCGAATATAATAGTAGTATTTAGTAAGCTTTAGCTCCTTTATTAAAAGGTTCGAGTAGTTAGCTATATTATAGATAAGTAAAGTAGATATCTAGATAATAAGTATATTATAAAGATTCGAGATTAGCTAGATCCTACTAGTATAAAAGAAGTATATATCTTTCTTAGAGTAGTAGTATACTTCTATATTTAGATTAAGTACTTTATACTAGTAGCTAGACTACTATTCTAGTTACTATAGAAAGAATAGATAAAGTTTAAATAGAGATCTATATAGATAGAGATAAAGATAAAGATTATTAAGAAGCTTATTAGTACTTTAGTACTTAAGTCTATTAACTATAGTAATAAGGATAGTCTAATTATTATAGTAGTAGATTCTAGTATTAAAGGATATAGTAAGATACTAATATAGGCTAATCCTATAAACCTAAAGTAAAGATATCTAGTAAGATACGAGAGTAGACTATAGATACTAGCTACGAAGAAGTATAATACTAGTAAACTAGAATATCTTAGAGTCCTTAAGGTACTATATAAACTTAAACTATAGCTATTTAGTATATACTTTATACTAGAGATTAATACGAATATACTAGTATACTAGTTAAATAAGGCTATAGTAGATTTACTAAATACTATAGTAATAAGATAGCTTATCTAAATTCGACTCTTTATATTTAAAGTACGATATATATCTAGTAAGAAGTATATTACTACTAATATACTATTAAGAAAGCCGCTTATAGAAGAAGACTTAGTAGAGCTTAAGAAAGAAGATAATATAGAGGCTATTATTAATAAAGACTTCTTTATAGGCTTCTATAGAAATACTAGTCTAGTACCTATAGTAAGTAAGCTAGAATAGATAGACCTACTAGAGAGGAATATATTACTAGAGTTATAGAATCTAGTATATATAAAGACGTTTCTACGAAAACTACTAAGAGTAAGCTAGTTAGAGTATAGACGCCTATTAAAGAAGTTACGATAGTACCTAGTTAAGAGTAAATATCTATTCTTCTAGTAAAAGCCGAATACTCTACTATAGAGAGTAATTAATAATCTAGAGGATAGAGAGAAGATCCTATTAGTATTATATAAGTAGAATAGTTACTATAGTATTAATAGAATATATAATCTTCTCTAATAACTATACTACTAGAATAGAATATATAGGGATTACGCTTAGTATTATAAGATATATAAGTAGTACTCGTTCTAGATAGGAAAGATATATACTTCTAAATTATATCTATATAAGGCCTAGATAGTAGAAGATTAATAGTTCCTAGATATAGTATATATTAATAAGAAGGGCTCTATTATTATAGTAAGGGAGGCTCTTAGTTAATAGCTAGAAGGGAAAGTATATAATCTATCTAGAAAGAAGATTAAAGCTCGGTATATTACTATATTTGTTTAGAAAGAGATATTCTATAGATAGGATATACTATATAAGATTATAATAAATAGATTAAAGTAGTATCTAAAAGAGGTATAGTCGCTACTAGAAAGTATAGATATAAAGAAGATACGGATCTTAGTATACTATTCTAAGAATAATACTATAATTAAGATAAGGTTTAAGACTATTATAGATATCCTATCTAAATTAATAAATAAAGGTTTCTAGAACTAGAAGAAATACCTTAAAGCTATACTATTTATAGAGTATATAACGACCTATAGTATAACTAGATTTATCTCTATATATCTAATAGTAGAGTAAAAAGTAGTTCTTCTAATTAAAGTTAAGTTTATAATATATACTATTATAGACTAGTCTAAGGTTCGAGATAGAATAATCCTCTTAGAGTATCGAATAAGGATACTAGTAGAAATAGATACTATATATAAGGAGATATAGATAAGATAGGCTTATATAAGAGACTAGATAACTAAATACTAGAATAGAACTAAGAATATTACTCTAGAACCTCTAAAGCTTAATATCCTAGTAATAGTATATAGATCTAAAATTAAGATCTCCTTCTTAGAGAAACTAGCTTTCTACTAAAAAGGACCTTTTTAGATATAAGAACGTTTATAGAGACTATACTATATAGATAAACTAGGCAAGTAGCTAGATATCTACTAACTAAACGAATATAATAGTATATCTATAGATAGAATCTTTCCTTAAGTAGTACTAAAGGAAGTTAGACCTTTCTATATAGTATATAAACTATTAGAAGTAGATCTCGAGTTAGAAGAGAAAATAGAGAGAAATAAAGAAATAGTAGAAGAACTAGAAGTTCTATTACTATAAAGAAGTAAGAGGCTATATAGAAGAGAAGAGATACTAAATAGTAAGAGTAGTAGTAATAAGGAGAAAGATACTATAGTAGATACTACTATAGAAGGAAAGTATCTATCTCTATAGATTTAAGTTAAAAAGATAGGAAGAGAGGAGTAAGAATAGTATAAGAGGATAGAGATATAAAGTATCTAGTAAGATATCTAGATAGGTAGCTTACTTTAGGATATCTAGTAATATAGACTACTTTCTAATAAGTATAAAGTAAGTTCTAAAATAAAGGAGAGCTATAATCTATCGAAGTTAGAGGACTTATAGATAGTCTACGAACTTCTAGCGCTTAAATACTATACGTCTACTATAGTAGAAAGAGCCGTAGCTCTAGACTATAGATTCCTAATATACTTTATTATAGCTCTAATATACTCTATAGCCTAGTTATCTAAGGTTTTATTTCTAGATATATTATTAAGGATAGCCTAAACGTTTCGTCTATACTCTTTAGCTTCTAGATCTACTATTATATTTATAGATAGTAATAGTACTACTACTATAGTATCGCTAATTAGTAGAGGTCTACTCTTCTATTATATTAGTAGATATTACTACTAATAATATAGAATTAGTAGATAGTAGCTTTTAGAGAGTTAAAAGTTAAGAAAATTATAAAATTTCTAAGTTATCTTCTAGAGGAGGTAACTTTTATAATATAGTACTAGTACGACGTATATTATCTATAGCGATATACTCTAATTCTAGATTATTATATTTATTATCTACTTATAAAAAGTCGAGCTAGATAATAGTTATATTAGCTATTAGGTTTACTTTATATTATCTAGATCCTTCTAGAAGTTATCTACCTAGTTTACTCTATATACTATATAATTTACTTAAGTTATTTACTCTAGGTAGATAGTTATTTATATTATATACTACTTACTAGAATACGTTATTTAGTCGAGACGTTATATATAGAAGGTACTTATATTATAGAAGGCGCGAAACTCTATATAGTAGTATAAAAAGAAAGCTCTTTATATAATTAACTTCCTTTCTTCTTTATTAACTAATAACTAAGTATAATAAGTAATACTAAGTAGATAAACCTCTAGTCTATTAACTATCTATATCTACCTTTACCTTATATAAGAATACTCTAGTTACTACTAAAAGAGTTAGTAGTTTACTATCTTTATAGACTAATCTATATTTATAAAACTTCTTTTATTATATTTTATAGAAAAAGCTACTTTACCCTAAATAGTATTAATCTCTTTATAGCTATATTTTAACCTTAATAGAATAAGGCTAGTTATATCCTTAAACTTACTAAGCTTAATAGCTATATAAACTAACTTATTACTAGCTATAAGAATACTAAAGAGATTAGATAAGTATTAATTAAGTTAAAAGCTAGTAACTCTATTACCTTCTATATCTTAGTTAAGTTAGTATTTTAATCTATTAATAGCGTAGTTAAGGGCTTTACTATTAATATCTCTTAAATATAGGAGATAGTTAATAGTACTATAAATTAGAATAATAAAAATATAGTCTATAGAGCTATCTTACTAAATAAGGCTAGTAGTCTTAGTAATCTATAGAACGCTATTAATAGTAGATAGAATATCTAGAATTATAGAGAGAATACTTTTAGTACTAGCTAATAACTATATAGTATTAGATTCTAGAACTATATAACTAAGTATAAGTTCTATAAGTATAACGAGTACTTAAAGAATCTATATATCTTCTTTAATAAGTTTCCTAATAAAGAGAAGAGCTATATTAAGCTCGCTAAGTATATTATTTAGCGACTAATATATAAAGCTATAAATTAGTCTACTAGTATAGTATACTAGCCTACTAATATTAATCTAAAGTAGTAGAATAAGAAGAAGGATCCTACTCGATAGAAGAAGAAGAAAGAGGTTATTTTAGTAAACTTAGAAATAGTAATCTATAATACTCTAGCTAAAGATAGTATTATATATAGCTTTAGTTCTATATAGCTTATCGTCTAATCGACTAATATAGATTACTACTATAATAAATAAAGTACCTAGTATTAAAGGATATAATAGTTCTAAAGATAGAATAGAGTACTAGTAGTAGTAGTATATAGGCTAGCCCTAGTAAGGCTCCTATATAACCTAAGCTAGCTATATCTTAGAGTAAGATCTCTATATCTAATAAGCCTACTATAGGAAAGGCTCCTAAATCTATATAGTATAGTTCTACTTATATCTAGGCTTAGTAGAAGGGCTCGGCTTTACTAAAGATATTTATACTACTAAAAGTATCTATACTATTAAAGGCTCTACTAGTAGTATTAAAGATACCTATATCTTCTTAATAGAGTACGTTAGATAGACTACTAGCTTTAGGATCGAACTAGAGCCTAGTTACTTATAGCTATATAGGATCGAATATATTAGGAGCCTCTAATACTAGTAGTCGTACTAATACTTAGATTCTAGCTAAGAAAGTAAGGAGGTACTATAGTATCTATTCTAGTACTATAAGCCTAATAATTATTAGTATACTAAATCTTATATAAAAGAATAACTACGCTTATTTCGCTAACGACTATTAGCTATATATTACTAAGAGCTACTAGTATAACTTTAAGAATAAAAAGTAGATCTAGCTATTATATAATAGATATATATAGAAGTTCGTTATTATAGTATTTAGAATAGTTATTAGTACTATAAAGAACTACGATCTATACTAGAATATTATTAAGATCGCTAGATATAAAGATATTACTAAATTTAGGTAGTTTAAGACTAATTACTTAGATCTCTTATTACGAGATAGTAAGATATAGGAAATAAACGAGTTATTATATAGTTCTATCTAGAGATAGAAGGAAGCGTATAAGGAAGTATTATAGCGCTAAGAATTAATACCTAAGATACTAATCTTAGGTCTAACTTAGTTAATCTATAATAGTACTCTCCTCCTTTATAAAGAAGCTCCTATAACGTCTCGATAATATATAATAGGCCTTTATTCTTATAGTCTATATTTATACTTTATCTATATCTATATTCTATATTTATATAGTAATAAATCCTAGCGGGCGGTACGAGTACTTTATACTATTCGCTTACGTCTCGGCTTACTAGTTATATTAGATCTAACTAGTAGGCTCTTATAGTATAATAAGGAGCTAGTACTATCTTAACTACTTAGTAGCGAGTCTTCTTAGGGTCGGAGGCTAGTATTAATATAATAGCGGTTTATAGTAGAGAAGTATAGCCCTTTTATATTACTAATAATCTATACTATCTAGCTAGTAGTAAGTCCTTAGTAGTAGATAGCTTTAATTAACGTAGGTATCGCTAATAGTATTTAGCTACTAATTTCTTAGTATCTAGTAGGAAGTTATCCTATTACTACTTAGTTTCCGAACTATCTTTCTACTATATTTTATACTAAATTTCTCTATCCTCTATCTTATATAAACTATAGATCTTATTAAGCTCCTACTCTTCTTATAGCTCTTTATCCTCTCGTATAATTAGTATCGGAGGTAGTATATTAACTAGTTTCTATCTAGATATTAGATCGTTAGCGGTAGGTCTTAGTATACTCGTATAAAATACTAGATATATTAGTCTTATAGAGTTAGATAGTATTAGCTTAAAGAAACGCTATCTTATAGTCTTATCGATAGCGAAAGGTTCTAGCTACTTATAATCTAATTTCTTACTAAGTCGGTTAGCCTATAGATAGCGCGCGTCTAACTAGATAAGATCTCCTAGTTAATAGTTAGAAGCTATAGAGTAGTTAGAGTTAGCTACGTCTATATTCTTAGTCTAGATTAGTATATATACTATATAGTACTCTTCGAGAATATCGCGTATATAGGTTACGATTATATCGGCTAACTCGATATTCTTTAGCTAATATACTAGTATCTAAGAGCGATCTAGAAGATTCTAGAAACCTATATTAGGATACTACTCTATATTAGTAAAGAAGGGCGTTATTTCTATAACTAAGACTATATAATTATTTATTATAAACTTAGCGAGTAGTAACTATTCGACCTAGTCGTTCTATTAGTAAGTATAGAAGATATAGAGATATTATTTAAGTATCTAGTTTATATACTTAGATTAGCTATTAGTTTCGGAATAGAAGATAGAAGAAATATTCTATATAATACTAAGTAGGGTATATAGATACTTAAAGAAGACGCTAACGAATTAGGTACCTCTATTACTAAAAATAATAGAAGATATTCCGTATATAGGGAAGATAAAGTAATCTTAGATAGGTTTACTAAGCTATATCTTTAGTATCTAGGCGATCTATAGATAGTAGGCGTACTTACTTTATAAAATAGTCGGAATAGTTAAAATATTCCTATAGACCTAGTTCTTACTAAGGTACTTATTATAGCTTAATAGTAAGTCGATAATATAGTCGAGAGTAATATAGGACTATAGTTATAGAGGCGTAGATAGTATAGAGAGAATACTAGGCTTCTAGAGCCTCGAAGGATTAGCTCTACGATATGCTTAGTAATTATATATATACTAGGCTATATCGGCTATTATCTTCGACTAATAGAAGTTATATTAAGAGATAAGCTCGAAAGTCTAGTAGATACCTTAATATCCGGTAATAGGACTATTATAGAACCGCTAGATAATACGTATTCGGAGGTTCTTAAAGAAGGATATATAGAAGCGATTATTAATAAGTAAGCGCTTGCCTTCTACTTTATAGTCTACTAGGGATACTTTATATATTCGTATCTATAGTAATACTATATCTTCTCGAAGATACTTCTAAAAATCCTCTATAAACGCTATAGTAGAGTCCTATTTATATACTTCGTTAAATATATAGTCGATTAAAGATTCTATATTAATCTCCTATTACTTAGCTATAGACTTAATAGGAACTACTACTAGTATCGGAGATTATTTAATATTAGTATTTTACGTTTTACTCTCTCTTTCTTTTAGATCGTTATCCTTAATAACTTTATTTATACTTTCTAATTTATATCTACTATCCTTATAGTATATTACGAAATTAGTAACTATATCTAGATTTTTAGGTTTAAGGATTATTTATTTCCTCCCTAATACTATAGATAAGGATCGCTAATATTAGATAGTAGGTCTTATATCCTTTATATAAGACTATCGGATTTTATACCTTATTTACTAGATTAGTACGTAATCTTAAAGTTAAACTAGGATAAGAACTCGGCCTATCGTACTTATCTCCTATTAAGCTTTTTAGTAGATATAAAGTATTCTAGATTTTTATAGTTAGAGATTACTTTTATATCTTATATTATTAGTTCTAGTTTCTATTCTTCGAAGTATTTAATAATTACTAGTAATTCTTTATTATAGATATCGTAGTTAATCTCTACTAGTAGTATTTTCTTTAAGAAGAATACTATAGAGATAAGTATCTCGTTCCTTATCTATAATAAGATCCTAATAGTAATCTAATTAGAAGAATTAGTTTCGACCTATATCTTATCTTCTAGTACGAAGTACGATAGTATAGGCGTAGTAATAAATACTTCTTTAAGATTATTAAAAGCTATCTAATACTCTATATTCTATTTCTAAGGAAACTCTTTCTTTATATCTAGATCTTTCTTAGTTAATATAGTTAGTAGAGTAACTATTCTTAAGAAGATATAGATAAAGCGTTAATAGAATCTAGTAAACCCTAAGAAGACTTATACGTCTTTAACGTTTCGAGGAGCTTACTAATATTTAATAGCCTCTACTTTCGTTAGATCTATTTCGATATCTTCTATAGTAATAAAAAGGCCTAGATACTTAACGCGCTTAATATAAAATTCGCTTTTATTAATATTAATAGATAGTTAAGCTACTATAAGCTTAGTAATAACTCGTTCGATATAAGTCGTATATTTATTCTTAGAACTATTAATATAGATAAGAACGTTATCTAGATATATAGTAACAAAATTATTAAAGTACTCGCGAAGGATAGTATTAATATAATATTAGAAAGAGCTAGGTCCGTTATATAGCCTAAATAGTATAACTTTATACTAATATAGACTATAGCGAGTAATAAATATAGTTAATTACTTATCTTCTTTATAGATTTAGAGATTATTAAAGGCGGTAACTATATCGAGTTTAGTAAACTACTTCGCTCGATATAGTCGGTCTAATATCTCCCTAATTAGTAGAATAGGATAGCGATCTTTAACCGTAATCTTATTAAGTATATAATAGTTAATATATACTCGGAGCCCTTCTTCTAGCTTTTATACTAGTAATACTAGGGAAGTATATTAGGAGCTTAATCTCTCGATAGTACCTTTTACTAGTTAGTTATCTATATATTTCTTTATAGCTACTAGTTACTCGGTATTTATAGAATAATCTTTTTAGTAAGAAGGCTAGATTCTAGGTTTAAGGTTAATTATATAGTTATTATAAATATCGTATATTAGTAAGGTTATATAATCCTTTTTTTTAAACGCCTTAGCTAAATAATAATAGCGCGGTAGTAACTTCTCTTATAGATCTATATTCTATAATCTTTTTATAAAGATTTTATAGTCTTCTAGTAATATAGCTACTAGTATAGCTTCTTTAAGTATTTAAGTATCGGATTAAAACTTATTATTATTAAAGTCTTCTAGCTATAAAACGAATAGTTTATAGTTAGCTTTCTTCGCTAGGCGATTAAAAGTATAGATACTAATTATATAGATATCGTTCTAAGTATTATAAGTTAAGGCGTTATAGAGAACGACTCTTATATAGAAGTTCTTCTAATCTAGAGCTACTAGGTAAGATATACTTCTCTAGTTATAGTAATAGTAGTAGTAGTCTAAGTTAAAATCTATTATTCGGTATTTCTAAGAGATCTATAGATTATACTCTATTAGCTAGAATATACTAAGGACTAAATTATATTAATTAATATTAGTAATATAAAATAGGAATATATCTATATAATCGCCGATAGTAATAGTAATATAGGCTACTTTTATTAATTCCGATCTCCTACTATTAGCTAGTTAAAACCGTTTTAGAGAGGCTAAAGGGAACGTCTTAATATAATAGATATAGATAAAGATAGGATATATAAATTAAGTAGTAGCTCTATAATTAATTAGTAAGTATACTTTATTAGAAATAGATTTAGCTAGAGTCTTATAAGGATTTCGAGAACGATACTATTAGAGATAAAATAAAAGGATATAGATAGAGTATATTATATATCGACTATACTAGGATTCTATATATATATAGCTATTCTTTAATATACTAGAAGTCTCTAGATTCGTAGTAGAAAAGCTTTTATCCTTATCTTATAGTAAATATAAGATCTCTTTATTATACTTAATAGTATCCTTAGGTTTACGACTTACTTCTAAGATTTATTATTTTCTAAGAGGTTAGAGTCTTTATCGTCTTCTTTAGTCTTATCCTCTAGCTCTAGTTCCGCTTCGGATCCTTTATCTCCTATTATTACTAATCGTATATTACGGCTATATTCGTTAATAGGAGTACTATAGTCGACTTAGCTAAAGGTAAAAGGTTCTTTACTAAAGTATATAATATATACTATATTATAGGAGCCGTATCTAATCTCTCTATAGCGATAGTAGCGATTCTTATATTTAAACTTCTCCTTTTCTATATTAGAGATAGGAATAATCTTACTATATTTTATAGAAATTATACGGACGGCTTTATAGTTATTAAATCCGATAGTAGTATAAGTAGTAGATTAAGAGGGAGTTTAGGCTAGTCTAGATATACTACTATCTTTATTATTATTTAAGCGGCCCTTTTTATTATTATTACGCGCTTTCGCTTAATCTATAATTATACCCTAAGCTTCTTATAATACTTACGTTTCCTTATAAAACTCGTTAAAGGATAATCGCTACTTATTCTTTAACTTATTCTTATATTTCGAATTAAGCTTATTCTATAGCTTAAATAAATTCGGTATCTCTTTCGATTATATAAGAAGCTTACGATACTCTATAATCTAATTATTAAAGGTATCTTTACCTTCGGGTTATTATATTGTACTTAGCTTAGTTTAAGTCTTTACTATTTATTCTTCTTCGTTTTCTCCCTAGTTAGTATTAAAGATATTCTATATTTCTTTAAGGAATTACTAGATATTATTCTTCTAGATATTTTCGATAACTAGAGTAAATAGCTCTTCTTTTATAATACTTAGTATATAGTTAAAGGCTTACTTAACTTCGTCTATATTAAAGGTATTCGAGAGTTTAGCTTAATATTTAATCTTCTAAGACTTATAATCGGCTCGGTTATCTTCGAAGGTTAGTAAATCTAGCTACTTAACTCGATTATAAGGAACGTAGTAAAGTACTATATTAGAGGGAGCTATACTAACCCTATAAGGTATATATACTTATTAAGGTAGAATAGGGATAGCTACTAGTACTATTCTTACTAAGTTAAGCTATAGACGGAGAGATTATATATAGACGGATTAGAGTCGAGTAAAGGCTCGTTAATATACTTACTATAATAGATCTACTATAGCCGTTATCTAAGTAGGATCTCGTTAGTATAGTACTATAATATTAATTAGATCGCGCTTAGCCTATATCTTAGAATTAGTATATAAGAATTCTTTAAATTAAGCCTATATTACTACTTATATATCTATCTTCTACTATAGTTATACTTCGAGAGCTATAATTTAATCTTCTAATTAGATTTTCTAGTTATTTAAGATCTTTAAGCGATAGTTAGCGAGGCTTCTAAGCTCCTTATAGGCCTTCGACTATATTAAGTTAGTAGAAAGGATAGACTACTTTCCGTACTTTTTAGCTTTCTATAGCTTAGCTTCTAGGTTATCGTACCTTATCTTCTATAAGACGGCTTCGCTTATCTACTTCTTAGCCTCGAATATAGTATTAGACTAGCTTTAGCGGAGCTCGGTATAGTTATTAAGGACCTATACTAGACTATAGAACTAAGTACGAGATCGTACGATTACTTTACTTTAGAAGTCTCTTATACTCTTCGCTATATAGTTATTAGCCTAAAAAGTAGCGCGTTCTATATCTTAATTAATAGAATCGAATATTAGAGGTTTAGTAAAGAGTCTATTTAGATTAATAAAACGCTAGATATCCGACTCGTCTTTATTATCGTTAGAGTACTAATTAGGATCTAATATTAGATCTTTCTAATATTTATATATAACTTTAGATACTTAGTAGATATACTAGTCCTTAGATAGAATAGCTTTAATTTTCTCGATAAAGGCCGTATTAATAATATCGTTCTCTTTCTCGGTCTTAGAGATAATATAGAATCTATATACTTCTAACTTATTTTCTAGAAAGGCTCCTAGTATTTAAGGTATCTTTAGAGATTAATAAGCTTTCGATTTCGAGATTATCTATTATAAAGAGAGTACGGCTACGGTTTATTAAGAACGTCCTTAGATCTAGGAACTATCTTCTTTATTAAAGTTAACTAGTAAACGGACTTCTAGTAAGTAGACTTTAGATATACGCTCTACTAAGATATCGTAGCGATCTATAGGCTTATATCGAATATAGGCTCGAGTACTATTATTATATAAATAACTACTCTTAGCTTCTAGTATCTAAATATTTAAATCGCTATCGTCTTCGACTCTCGCTTAATATAAAGATTACTTAAAAGGAAGATTACGCCTTATATCTAGAATTACGAAGCTCTTTCTTTTATATTCTATAAACCTAGTTCTAGTACTCTTTATTATTATCTATCTTCTAAAAGGATTAGTAGATAATAGCTCTAGCTCTTATTAACCTAGAGGCTATAGACTTACTTAGAGTTAGAGGAAAGGCTTTAACGCTAATTATAGTAGATTAGAGTCCTCTCTACTCTTAGATATAGCGATAGGTATAGAAGTAGTAATACTAGGATTCGTATTAATACTATTATAAGTAATAAAAGTACGTCGCTTTACTAGTAGTAGTAGTAATATAGGTATTTCTATACCTTCTAGAAAGGCTCTATTTTCGTTATTAGATTCCTCCTCTTACTATTTATAAGCGGCTTAGTACTCTTATAGTACTTAGCTACCTTTAGCTTTAATTTTAGTAATATTCTAGAGTAGCTTCCTCTACTTATTAGAATTAGTAGAAGCTAACTATTACGACTCTAGTTTACTAGATATAGAATAATAAAATAGTAAGTAGTATATAGAAACTAAACTATAAGATCTAAAATAAAACTATAGTATATAGAAACTAAGTATAGAGTATAGACTAACTATTTAGTTAGTATCTAACTTAATCTAACTTAGAGACGAATTGTCTCTCTTCTCTATACTCTTACTCGAATAGTAAATACTATTAAATAGCTCTATAGCCGCTATATAACTTCTTCTTAACGTATTTCGGGTTAAGAACCCGATATAACTAGTTATATATATAATCCTCGGTAGACGCCGCTTCTAGACTAGATATTCGTAAGACGGTTATCTCTATAATAATAATCTATTATCTATTCGTAACTATAGATACGACTCTATAGCTAGCTAGTCGTTTTAACTAGATATATACGTATCCGTTTAGTATTACTTAAAGATAAAAATTCTTCCTAATAATAGTATACTATACCGATACGTTTTTAGTAGCTCTAAAACCTTCTATAATAGACTTAATAGATAGTATAATAAAATATTATAAGATAGTAAGATATAGGAAATAAACGAGTTATTATATAGTTCTATCTAGAAATAGAAGAAAGCGTATAAGGAAATATTATAGCGCTAAGGATTAATATCTAAGATACTAATCTTAGGTCTAACTTAATTAATCTATAATACCTCTTTATTATAGTAGTAAAGCTAGTAGATATATAGGATAGAGCTCTTAGTCCCTACTAGTTCTAATCTATTCGTATCTAAGATATAGCTATTTAGGAGTTATCTAGTAATTAGAGGGACCCTTAATTTACCTACTAGTATATTAGGTTTAATAAGAAAGATTAGACCTTCTAGTATAATAATAGCTTAATATAATCGAATAGTACTATAGATTAATAGGAGACTATATCTTTAAAAGATAAAGATTAGGATAGTCTTTCTACTCTTAGGGAGTATATACTTTAAGAATTCGATATATACTAGTAGTACTAGCGATATATTAATAGAAAGCTAAACTTTAGCTAGATACGTAATATACTTTATAGTCTTAGTAATTAGCTAGTACGTATAGACCTATTCTACTAGCTAATATATATAATCTATCGACTAGATAAGGCTATATATCTTATCTCCTATCTATACTATACTAAGTACTAGTATCTAGCTATTAGGAAGATTAAGGATAATATAAGTATTATAGGTTTCTACTATATTAATTTAAATATTACTAATATACGTAGTAGAAAGGGAACCTTAATAATCTAGGATAGTATTTCTTTAGATAATAAAGCTAATAATAACTATACTAAGCTTATATCTAGTATATATAAGTCTAAGAAGTTTAACTTATAGTTTAAGAATCTACGAAAGCGCGAGATATTAAGTAATAGCTATATTTATAAGATTACTAATAAGGTCCTAACTAAGGAGGATCTTTAGTAACTTAGTACTTTCTATAAGACGTAGCTATATAAGAAGAATAGTATACGAATTACTAGCCTAATACTTCTATATAGAGCTCCTAGTAGAAAAGTAGTTTAAAGAACTATTCTATCTTAGTATATAAAGGTAGAGTAGAATAGAGACCTAGAAATAGCTAAATCTAGTATCTTTAATAAACTTCGCGCTACCTATACTAACCTAATACTAGAACCTAAGTCTCTATCTAGCTATTTAAACTACTATAGTACTATTCTATATAAGTTTCTAGCTACTATATATCTTAATCTTAGAAACTCTATTTCTTAGACTTTAGTTAGTAATCTATACTAGAATAACTATAAGATAGTTACTAAAGTTAGTAGGATCCTTAGCTTCTTAGTTAAGTAGTAGTAAGACTATCTTACTAAGTAGCGATAGACTACTATCTTAGAATTTATATATAAGTTTAGAAGTATTTAGACTCTTAAAAAGAAGTTCTATAGTAAGAAGCTTAGCTTCTTCTATAACTAGAGAGATCTAGATAAGTATCTACTATAGTATATAATAGAAGGAGAGACTAATATCTATAGCGATAGTAATATAGATATAGTAGAGATAGAGCTTATAGATATAGAGGAGTAGTAAGGGATTAGAGGAAAAATTACCTTCTAGAAAGGGATAACTTTTAGGCTAGATATTAATATTAGATAGAATAAAATAATTAATTAAGGTACTAAATTTATATAGTATTTAGAGTTTAGTTTAGTATTTAAGCGAGTAGATAGCTTTCCTTTAATAGTATTCTTAGAGGAAGTAATAGCTAGATATAGAAGAGTTATACTATAACTTTAAGTAAGAGAGGGTTATTAGCTAGTAGTTAATTAGGATTTTTATAGTAATACTTTTATATATAAAATTAGATTTAAGTAGTATACGAGCGACGATATAGGTAGAATAGTAATATAACTCGTAGTAATAGAATTTAGTTATATTTTCTAAGAGATTTTACGTATCTAATATCTATATACTACTATCTATATTCGACTAATATATATACGAGATCTACCTACTTCTACCTATAGCTAGTAGGATAATCTAATCTAGCTAGTCCTACTACTAGCCTTTCCTATATACCTACCTATTCTAGAGTTATATAGATTAGAGCTAATACTAGTTATAAAGCTAGTTTACTAACTAGTTTATAGACCTTCTATTCTTACTCTTAACTAAGTTACTAAGGCTACTACTATATACTTAATACCTTATTATAAGTATAGTAAGAACTTATAACTAGTTACTTAATCTTTTTAATAGCTAGTTTACTAACTAGTTTATAGTAATAATCGCGTAATTCTATTTAATTATAATAGTAAAAATACCTATCTACTAGTATCTAGAAACTAGTAGAGTAAAATAACTAGTTATAAAACTAAATAATTAACTAGTTTACTAACTAGTTTATAGTATAATCTTATTACTATCTATAAGCTTATTAATATATTAGATAACTACTTTTCTCTATATATCTTCTACTCTAGTAAGTATCTACTATCTAGTTTTTTAACTAGCTTACTAACTAGTTTTAGGTCTATACTACTTTCTTTAAGATTATTATAAAAATATTAACTTCTTTTCTTCTAATTAACTAGTTATCTAACTAGTTGTCTTCTCTCTCTTTTATTAAGCTTTTTACTACTAATAATAATATAATATACTATATAATAACTAGTTTTATAACTAGTTAGAACTTACTCTAAGATATATTTATATCTATAGTATAGTATACTAGTATTTAAATATTATCTATATCTAGTTATAAAACTAGTTAGCTAACTAGTTTAGCTAAAGATATCCTTAGTATAGATATAAGAATATAATAAAACTAAAAATATTTTTTTTACTTTCCTTTCTTCTTCTAAGTCGTATAATATTAGTTAGTTAGATAACTAGTTCTAAGTACTTATATAGTAGCGACGTAACTAGTTATATATCTCGATATAGTAGTATAGTAAGTATAGAGTTAGAGTCTCGAAAGTCCGATATTATATTACTATATCTATATAAGGAAGTAGTATATAGAGAGTATTAATACGAGTAAATAGTAGTCTTAGTATTTAACGATATTATCTAAGGAACGAATAATTCTCGAAATAGGAATAGTCGCCTTATTCTATAGTACTAAGAGTTAGATAACTTAGAGTTATCTATAGGATATCTCTAGGATATCTTATAGATACCTAGTATAGATCTTAGTAGTATAGAAGGGTATTCCCTTATAGTATCCCTCTCCCCTTAATAGCCTATTCTTAGATTATAGGTTATAATAATAGAATAGTCTAAGTAGTACTTATACTTTCCTATACTACTACTACTAGTAGTACTTATACTTTCTTATACTACTATTAGATTAGTATATATAGTATAATAGTTTAAAGGTTAAAGAAGTACTCTAAAATATCTTTAGTAGAATAGAGATATCTCTAAGATATCTCTATATAGAGTATATATCCTAAAAAAGATAGGCTACTAGAGAGTAGTTATATAGACCTATTACTTTACTTCTAGTAGAAATAACTATTATTAATAGTAAGCGTTCTATAACTAAAGAGCTATATACTAAGATATAGTCGTTACTACTAGTAGATTCTACTTAGTATTATTCTATTAATATAGTTATACTTATTAGGCTTAGTCTCGGAACGTAGTTTCTACTCTAAGAGCCTTTAAGATAGTAGTAAGAGGCCTTTAAGATATCTACTTACTCCTTTACTTTAAGAACTTTTATATATAGAATTTACTTATTACTAAGAATTAGATATACGTATATATATTTCTAACTTTCTATACTAACTAACTATATTATTAATACTAATTAAATACTATAGTTTCTCTAGGAAATATAAAGAGCGCTTATATACTAAAATATAGAAGCGATCGAGACTAGTATACTTAGTTTTTACTAGAAATAATAATTAATAAAGATATATTTATCGTACTAACCTTTTATATTACTTCTATTATATACGCCTTAGTTACTACCTCTTTAAGATACTACTAAAGTATCTATAAGGTACTAGAAGTATCTATATATAAAGTAAGTATAGATCGCTATAGTTAAAAGTACGCGTTTCTTTAAATAATCTTCTTCTTCTTTTTATTAATACTAACTAATATTAGACTAACTACTCGATACTACTCTACTTCGATATAATTCTTCTAGTTCCTTAAATACTATTAGTAATACTAACTAAGCTCCTCTATCTCTACTACTATTATAGAGCTTAACTCTCGCTAATCCTTTTATTATAGTATCTAGCTCTAGTATTAGTAGTAGCTTTACTTCTATTAATTAAGGCGATAGTAGTATATAGTATAGTACTTTAGATAACTCCTTTATATATACTTAGAAGATCTTAGATCGTAGTAGCTCTTTAGAGTATTATAACGATAGCTATCTCTATACTAATAGTAAGACTAATATCCTCTCTAAGGACGTTCTATTTAACTTCTATAGAATAAGTCCTATTCTTAAGCCTTATCTAGAGCTTTATACTAGCTATACTATCTACCTCGAGTATATCTATAGAAGCTAGAATCTTAGTATAAATAAGATAACTACTACTAAGTAGCTTTCTATTCTAGATAACTATAAGTTTTAGGAAGATATAAAGTATAGCTAATATAGTAGTATACTAGATTAGAGTTATAAGCCTATAAGTATTATCTATAAGGCGCCTTAGAGATATCTACTAATCTACTATATAGATTCCTTCTATAATATAGTATACTACTAACTTCCTTAAGTATCTTTACTATTATACTAAGACGAGTATTAGTAACTATAGCGCGATATATATAGATACTATCTATTATATTACTAACTAGTATAACTATACTAATAAGATATAGATAGGGTATAACTACCTTCGCCTCTATCTAAAGAATAATAATCTTCTTAACTACGAACCTTCTAACTAGAACTAGTTAAACTATAATAACTAGCTAAAGGCTAACTATTAGGCAGCTTAGGAGGCTTTCTTAAAGAAACGCTTAGTTAATCTAATCGCTAAGGGTTAGAATATAACTATTAATAAAAAGATAGAGTAGTAGTACTTTAAGATAATTAGTAGAGAGAATCTTAGTACGAAGTTTTAGTATCTAATCTTTCTTAGCTATAAAGTCTACTAAGGAACTATTAAGAAGTATTAGAGATATCTATAAGAGGCTTAGGTTAAGTAGATAGAATATTAAGTATTTTCTTTATAAACTTTTAAATAAGAATATAAGTAGCTTAAGAATATCTAGAATATACTTAGTATATAAGTAGAGATAGGAAGGTTCTAAGAACGAGTATACTTTTAATACTATTATTCTAAATAAAAAGAGAATATCGTAGATAGCTAGGAAATTAATAATAGTTATCTAGTAATATTAATAACTTTTAGGAAGTTTATCTACTAGTACTATCTTAATTTACTATTAATTAGAGGCTAGATCGCTATAAGGAAGATTTTCTAGCTATTAGTAGGATCTTATAAGCCCTTTTAGAGAATCTCTAAGATATCTCTAGAATACTCTAAATACTAGTAGTATTTCTAATCCTTTCTTTATATTCTATAAATAGACTAGAAGAGTAAGCTAATTACTCTTCTATTATCTAATCGTTCTACTTAGACGAATATCTTTTCTATCTAATCCTAAACTTTCTATTCTTTCTTTTATTCTTATAGATAATAATCTTCTCGACCTTATACTCTTCCTCTAATCTATCTTCTTTAATATTATTAATAGGGAATAGTTAATAACCCTTACGAGTATTATATCCTTCTAGTAGTAATATATAGAATACTAGATATAAGCGCTTTATAAATAGAAGTAGATTAAGCTTATAAGCCTAACTTCTAAAGCGCTCTATAATAGTAAATAGTCTAAGATATTTATTATTAAGCTTATAGTAAGGACGCTTCGTACGAATATTCTTTACTAATAATAGGACCTAATCTCTAATAGCGAAGTACTTATCCTTTATTAATCTATTATAGTAGTATTATTATAGCTCCTAAGTATACTAGAATAAGGTACGGGCTTCTTTAAAGTCTTTTAGTCTATTAGATAGAAATATATATACTTCTTCTATAAGCTTTTTAGTCCTTAGTAGTATTAGTAAGATACTATTAAGATATCCTAGAGATAGATATTCCCTACTTAATATAATCTTAATACTATTAGGAAGATTCGGCTTAATACTAATAATAACCTTAATTAGAGATTTACTACTAAGTCTATTATATAGCTTACTATTATAAGTAAATATAGTAGTATATAGTAACTAAGTCTAATTATCTTAGTCCTAGTTATAGTAGATACGAAAATAGTTCTTAAACTACTAATTTATATACTCTATCTAACTATTAGTCTAAAAATAAAAAGTAGTACTAAAGTAGCGCTTAATAGTAAGATAGTAATAGAAGGCGCTCTAGTAAGTACTAGTAAAGATCGATCTCTAATTAGAAACTAATTTATTAGATACTTTAGTATTATAAACGATCTTCTTAAAGAAAAGCTTAGCTAGAGTAACTATATTAATATCCTTTATAATAGGGAAGTAACGTACTATTTTAGAAAACTAATTAATAATAACTAGGATAGAATTATATATACGATCTCTAAATCTAATAGAGAATAGTAATCTAGTAATAAAGTCTATAGAGAGATATCTCTAAGATATCTTAGAAACCTCTAGTAAGCGTAACTAACTATAAGGCTTATAGTATTTAGTTTTAGTATATTAATAGATATTATATTAGGAAACGTATTCTAATATCTCTTTAGTAATTCTAGACTAATAATACTTAGTAGCGATAATATATTATATTTATATAGTACTATAATATCTAGTAATAGGATTATTATAATTCTATTAAAGAATTTCTTATTTAAGTAGTATAAAGCTAGGAACGTATATCTTCCTATTATAATAAAAGAGGTTATTATTATAGAATTCCTAGTATCCTTCTAGCTAAGACTAATAAGATATCTTTAAGATATCTAGAAGAGACTCTATTAGTATCTTATCTATACTACTTCTAGCCGCCTATATAGCTCTAGTTTAGATATCTTCTATAAAAGTATCCTTTTACTAAGCTTTCTAAATAAGATCTATAAGAGATACTAGTAGCTTAATAGTATATACTATTTCGCTATCTACTACTATAGTAATAAGATATTAAGATATTAAGAAGTTATAGTTCTTAGTACTAGCTATTAGTTCTATTCTAGTAAGATATAAGCTAATAATATTATTAAAAGTATAGTTATTTAATTCCTTATTCTCTTCTTAGAGATAGAGGCTTACTATTATTAAATAATCTATTTAACTATCTATAAACAAGTCTATAGAAGATAACTAGTCTATTAATATAGTTACGAGGAATCTATAAGGTATCTCTATATTAGGCTATAGATTATAAGTAACTTCTAACTAATATTTAAGGCTAGATAAGAGATCTCTTAGCTCTCTATATTTAGTATTATCTTTAAACCTATTAAAGTAATTACTAATTAAGATAGTAGGAGAGACTATCTAATAGGTTAGATATTTTCTTTTTATACTTAATTATAAAATCGTATATAGTAAGGCGTTTAGTAATATAGACTTAATAGCTATTAAGCTTCTAAGTCGTTATAGAGTACTTTAGAATATAATAGTCTATTATAACTCTAATTAGATATACTACTTCTTTAAGATAATATCGCTAGACTTTAAAGTATTTAGAGATTACTATTAATTCTTTATCTAGTATACTATAGTAGATCTATATATCTATAAAACTCTTAGAGTAATAGATAATAGGATACTAATAGTACTACTAAAATATCTTTAAGATATCTAGCTAGAGAAGGATACTAGTATAAGCTATATCTAAGGTATTAGTAATAACTATAATTAGTAAAGTAGAGTCGAAGTATTATAGTATAGGTACTTCTTAGAAGGTCTATTTTAAAGTATAAAACGATTCTTTAGTATCTTCTATCTATTACTATAGCTCTCTAATAATCTTCTTCTTTTCTTTCCCTTTCTCTTCTAATTTCCTACTAACTAATAATTCGTTTAATAGTTAGGCGATATATAAATATCTCTATATAAAACGTTAGTAGAAGTTAGTAAAACCTAAGAAGACTTAAACGTCTCTATAGCTATAAGATATAGACTAATCTTAGATAGCTTTTACTTATTTCTTATCTATTATAATACTCTCTAAAATAACTATAAATCCTAAGAATTCTATATACTTAGTATAGAATTTATACTTAGAAGGCTTAGTATATAACTTCTATTAATATAACCTCTTAAGGACTATTTAGATATACTTATTATACTCTTTAGGATTCTTAGAATAGATTAATATATTATCTAGATAGACTATATAAATATAATTAACTAGTCTAGTAAGGGCTTAGTTAATATATAACTAGAAGATAGTAGGAGTATTAGCTAAGCTAAATAGTATAATAAGATACTTAAATAGACTATAATAAGTCTTAAAAGCTATCTTCTATTTATCTTCTTTACGAATATAAAGACGATAGTAAGTATCTTTAAGATCTAGTTTAGAGAAGATCTTAGTCTTACTAAGCCGATTAAGAAGCTTACTAATAAGTAGTAGTAGATACTAGTCTTTAATAGTAATCTTATTAAGGCTATAATAGTTAATATATAAGTAAATACTACTATCCTTCTTTAGAATAAAAAGGATAGATATACTATAAAAAGACTTACTAGACTAGATCTAGCCTTTAGCTAGAGTCTAATCGATATATTTACGAAGTATCTTTAGCTCGTCCTATAAGAGATTATAAATAGATAGTTATAGAGAAACTTTACCTACTTCTAATTTAATAGTATAGTTATATTAAGAATACTAAGGGATAATACTAGTAGGGTTAGTATTAAAGATATTAATATAGTCTTTAAATACTATAGATACTTCTTAATAAACTTTAGTAGTAGTAATAATAGTATACTAATAGATAGAGCTAGAAAGCGAGGCTAATTTATAAATAGGATTATAAAGGATTTTAAATCTAGAATAGGTAATAAGTACTCTAATCTACTAAGAATCTTATTAACTATAATTAATAGTAGTAGAATTAAAGTTATCTTCTCCTTAGTTAAAGAGAATTATAAGAGTCTCTACTACTAGGATATATAAGTAGTCTAGAGATATCTCTAAGATACTAGTAAGATTAGGATTAGGATCTAGTAACTCTTTATTAGTAGTTTCTAGTCTAATAATATACTAACTATCTCTAAGTTAGAAAGTAGCTAATCTATTAATAATTACTATAAAAATATAATAAATAGGATTACTTATAAGAGTCTTAAGAAAGTCTCTAAAAGGCCTATTAGGCGCCTTAAAGTAGTTCTCTAGATCTCTAGTAATAGAATTCTAAATAAAGATTCCTTTATAAAAGGAGATAAAAGGATTAGTATTAGTAAGCTAGTCCTATTCTAGGACTATATTATATCTAGTAAAGGTTCTAGCCTAAAAGGTTTAAGGAATAGTATACTTAGTATCTATCTTATTCTTTACTATTAGAAAGAGAGAATAGATCTTATAGATTATTATATAATTATTATTAAGAAAAATAACTTTTAGAAAGACTAGATCTAGTAGTACTAGATCTAGGACTTTCGCTATATACTAGAAGATAAGATTAATTTAGGTACTATAATTAACTAGTATCTTAAGGATATAAGTAAGATCCTTATAAGATATCTTAATATTAATAATAATATATTACTCTCTTTCTCTAGTATTAGATCCTAGTTATAGTAAGAAAAGGGAAGTAACTAGAGCTTCGTATTTTCTAAACTAGTAGAGACTTAGCTATCTCTAGTAGAGAATATAGAGATTAGATTTACTAATCTACTTTAGGCTTAGCCTAAATTACGATTACTAAACTAATCTTAGCTACTATCTCTATTTCTAGAACCTCTTAGAGATATCCTTAAGATATCTATAGTAGTATTATTCCTAGATCTAGATACTAGTTTAGAAGTACTACTAGGATTATAAGCGTTCTTAGTAGTATCCTTCTTCTTTATAGATTCTAAGTCCTTAATATAATATATCTCGTTAAAGAGATTATTAATAGTTTAGAATAAGATAAGCTTATTAATATAAATAATCTTAGCTTAGATATCCTTTAGAAGTTTAGTATAATAGAAGTCGATATAGATAGTCTTATATAAACTATCCTTTAGAAAGCTATATTTAATCTAGCTTTTAATCTTCTTTATATAAATATAGAACTTTATTACTAGTTAATTAGTATAGTATTAAGTACTCTAGTAGACTACTATATTCTTAACTCGTTATATAGCTAGAGGCCTAATAGTATTTTTAATAAGCTCCTTATATTTAAACTATCTAAACTTAGTATAGTTATCTATATATAGTTAAACTCTTTATTTAATAGTAGTAGTAATCTCTATAGATTTAATTTTACTAGTTAACTAGAGAATATATTAGATTCTATCTTAATCTATATAGTTTATATAAAAGAAATAAGCTTTATAAGCTTAAGTCTATTTAAGTTATTATAGTAAGAAGCTTAGATAGATCTTTTTTAAAAAGCTTAATTAAGAGATCTTAAAAAAGAATTTAAGATATCTAAGAGATACTAGTAAGAACTTAGTTCTTATTAATAGTCTCTATTCTCTTCCTTTTTCTAGTAGCCTTACTTTTAAAGAAGATAAGGAGTTCTATAAAGTTCTTATACTTCTAAATATAAGTATTAAAGACTTAGCCTTCTATATCTTCTAGTAGAGAAATATTAAGAGTATTAATAAATTAAGATACTTATATAATATTATTCTTTACTATCTACTAGATATTAGCCTAATAATCTAGATTCTAATCTTCTTCTTTAGAAACTAGTCTTATAGAAAGGATTATATAAATACTATAAGATATCTTTAAAATATCTATAGTATTAGTATTATTATCTTTCTTATTATTATCTTAAAGTTAATCTTCTAGACTAGTAGAAGATAGTTACTTATCTACTAGAGAATTAACCTTAGGATCTTTATCTCTAGATAATAATATACTAGTTAGAGATACTTTTAGATAGCTTAGAAATACCTTAAAGGGGCTTAGTAGATACTAATAATATAGTTACTATTACTTAGAGATTATACTTAGTATAGCTATACTTCTAAAAAGGATTTAGAGACGATATTCTATAAGAAAATAGTATATAGAGAGTATTAATACGAGTAAATAGTAGTCTTAGTATTTAACGATATTGCCTAAGGAACGAACGATTCTCGAGGTAGGAACAGTCGCTTTATCCTATAGTGCCAAGAGTTAGGTAACTCGGGGTTACCTGCGGGGTGCCTCTAGGGTACCTTGCAGGTACCTGGCACGGGTCTCGGCGGTGTGAAAGGGCATTCCCTTACAGTCCGCTTTTATGCATACCACTCCTTACCAGTCACGCTTCGCCACGATCCTGCTGCTATCTTAACCATTCATATCGTGTCAGAAGTCATGAACCTTCACTTGCATCATGCGACTGCTCCTTTCTAGGCCTTGCGCGGCACAGTCTCGGGCTTTTCATTGGGATTGAGAGCTCGAGTCTGTCCATAAGCATCGAATACATAAGCATCGAATATGGCTGAAGAAGGCATCAGAGCCTGAGATGAATAAAGACCATCGTACTACGCACGCTTCGCAAGCTGTTTACTTGACCTGAATATTGCAGGTAAGGAGAGCTGTTCATCTAGTGTCCAGGCTAAAAATGACCAGGAGATATCAGGCTTGGGTCCAAGTGTGATCATGTGTGTCTCAAATCTGATGGTTTGGGAAGCTTGTGGTCATTACACCGTCCGCACCGAGATGTGCCAAATCGCTCGTGAGAAGAGTCCACCAACGATGTGCACTACTGTACATCGCCCAGTCTCTACAACAATTGGCTCCGAACTGGGAGTGTGTCCGGATACATCCAAGCACCAGGGTCAAGTGACAGCAAGGTCTCATGGTATCAGTCGGACATATGGCACCGGGAGGAGAAATAATTAGCAGGTTGATGGGTGAAGCCGGACAAAGAATGACAGCATTGCTTGGAAGACAACGATGCTAGAAAGTGGCTCCACGACTGGCGCAGCCAACAGGTCTAAATTGTAATGTGTGGATACTTGCTACTTGCTTTGAGACAACAAATGTGCCTTGCGGGGACAAGTCATGAGGGTCCTTTTACAATGGACTGTAAACATAATCTCGTGACAGATCCTGCCCAGTCTCTCAGATCTTCTCCAGCAAGTGCGTCCATGTCTCGCTCTCTTAGCAGTATAGCAATCTTTGCAGCCCAGCTCAGCGTGATCCTAGTCGGGCGGTCACGAACTAGATGAGGACAATATGTGACCGATCTGCTGCATGTGAGACATATGCCAATATTCATTAGAGGAAGCGAGAAGCAGAGAAGTCGCTGGAACTTTCTAGCCAATGAGATATCTGCTTCCATACCTTGTCACTGTTTTGGTCGCTCATAGGGAAGTGCGAGTTGCCTCTGACGCCCACGTTCGGTAACAAGAGCTCTTCTACATTGGCACCTTCCATTGCAGACTTCAGCGGAGTCCACATTGCATGGCCTTCAATATACTCTCCCCAAACCACCAACGTCTTTGGCTCCTCGAGGAGAGCAGTCGCATCAGTCTTGGGTCCAGGTTCTACGAATACAATGTTTCGCAGCAAGTCGGCGATTTGATCCAAAGCTTTTGAGAGCAGCATGGCGCCATTCGAATGTGCGACGACATCGACCCTGCTGTTGACTGCAAGCTCTCGCACAACGTCCACGATGCCTTTGGCCTCAATCTCATCTGCAGTCCTCCTTCTGCCAGCTTGAGTTGCCACAAGTTGATCAAGATATTCGACAGGAAATGCACTGTCGTCGAATGGTTTTCTTTCATCCCAGCCATCGAGAGGACCAAACCGGAACCTATCCCAAATCTGCTTTGCGTCGCGATACTCGACTTCGGCTTCGCGAACAGAGTCTGGTGCTCTTTGCGAGCGATCGCTGTCTACGCCGTCCATGATATAGACATGTCGACCTTCTTGGCTGGCAAGGGCAGCCCAACCAGGCCGCCGATCCGGAGTCGACTCCCACTGAGAGCCCGTCAAACCACCACCGTGAACAAATAAAAGTGGTACGGTATCAGCGGTTTCCGCATCATTTCTTGGTGGCACGTACTGAACATAGCATTGTGAGGCGATGATGTAGGATTCTCCGTAAGACGTCCTGGTCCCAGCGGTGAAAAAGGAGACACGAGGCGCCGGCATTCTGCTGAGCTTGGGATCTTGACCTGAGGACAAGGGGAATAGGGTCAAGCTTGTTTTAGGTCTCTGGAAGTCATATTGTGTCTGCATACTTCGATTCCAGCTCAACTCCGAGTTCGCTTCGCTTGCAGGCTTAGTCATAAGCAAAAGCGGAATGTGCTGCTGGATCAGGTAATGGAAAACGTCTCCAGCTTGTGGTCGCCTCGCTGCAACGCTTCCATTGCCTCTCCATCCATGATGCCATGAATGTAAGCTGGACCGATCATCTTATAATGGGAAGAAGTGTCTCTCTTCCGCAGGATAAAAGGCACGGTGATACCAGGAAATACGATCGCGATGTCGCCGCATTGAGCATGAGCTCTCCCGAGCCCGATTAGGCCGGTGTCAAAAGTCAGAAAGACATCGCTGTCACTGGACTCCATGATGTTCAAGGGCTCATTGATCATCGTGGGACTTCTCTGCTCGACATGGTCTGGAAACCGGACAGTATCTTCGGTGCCGTCTATGTCTTGCCATCGCTTGTACACGAAACCTTGTTTGGCAGTCGTATCGTATGTCAACGCGACATCCGCACAAATTGTTCGTTGAACGCTAGAGATGTCGTGTACACCAGGCAGATTGTCAATCAACAGCTGCGAATCTACACGTAGAAATCCTGGAGGTGTATGGGCATTGCTGCAGAGCTTAGAAATCTGTCGCTTTGTAGCTACCGTGCCTACGACGAAACCCTCTAGTACAAGCGTCCGCCCAGCATCTTGGAATGTGGTGTCTATCGGCTGTAGAGCTTCGCCTCCTCCGGCCGAATACATCCACCATGGATAGTAATGAGGACGAACTGGCATAGACCATTCTGGAACCCAAGAAGGAAGATTTTCGATCGCGCACGGAGCTTCGCCTGCATGCTCAGACGAGATTATGCTCAGGCATGAATGGGATGTCAGGTACATGGTAGCAGCAATACAAATGTCGGAAACTGGTATTCCGTAGTCGATGGCCTCAGGGGGAAAATCTTCGAGAGGTAGAAGTCCGAGCAGTCCAAAGACATGGTCGTGCGCATCGGTACAATGTAACGTGCGGGCATTCGCCACTTCCATGAAGCAGTCTCTGAAATTGCCGCTGCTGCGAGCGTCTCGAAGTCGTTGAAAAGATGCCAGGGCATTGCGCAACTCGTAGAGTACTTTATTACGAGTTTGCTCAGAATTGATCAATGCATTGTCAAGATCATCGAGCGGGCAAATGTAAGCACCACAAACAACCATAACAAATCTTGCAAGCACGACCTCCTGTATCACCCATGCGCGATCGAACCACGTTCTTGATCTTAGCTTTCGGATTGCCCAGTCCACACAGTGTCGCCACAAAGTTGAGTCTGCGGACAATTTACCGCCCATTCCGTCTCTTGTTGCGTGCATCAATAATTGGACTTCATTCAAATCCCCGGGAGGTACAGGACCGAGATAGACCAAGACCTTTGCAGCTTTGGAATAAATCACATCCATTTGCCTCACTTGGTCGTTGCGTTCTTGCAGATCGTCCTGATTGATGCAGACGGCATCGATCCATACTGGCAGATCTGCAATACCAGCATTGTCCATAGATTCGGGGCGAGTCGAAATGCTTCGTATGCTGTGCAGAGCGTTGTAAACGCTTTCGGTGACGGCGAATCTGTCAGAGTTCACGATTATATGTCTTGTGTTCGTGGTGCCATTCCAAGCATAAGATAGCGCATGGTAGCAAGGTGCGGGCGCAAGCGGTGTCTGAATTACATCGAACTCGAGCTCGCCTGCCGTGCAGGCAGGACGAAACACGAGAAACTTGATGTATCCAGATGGCAATCTGCCCAAGCCCGGATCTTTTGGAGCATGATCCATCATGATCGAGTCGCTGATGATAAATGAGCGAGGTTTGGTGTGTTCGAACCTGGTCCGAACTTATGGCGCCTCTTGTATTGTCGTCGAATGCTACGAGCTGCCACAAGGCGTTGCTTGGCACGCAAGTCGTGCAGCTATTGTCACAATGTCTCGCTCAAAAGAGCGATCCTGGCGTATTCAGGATGCTAATGCTTGCTCTGAGATGACATGTAGCTCCACTGCATATATTTACTGCTGAAGGATCAGCAACTTGAATTAAGCGCCCTTCGAAGGCAGGAGATCGCCTTGCAGGACTTTGTGGGCAAACTGATCACATGTAGTTGGACTCTGGACTTCTGCTCCAGTCAGTCCATGTCTCGAGACTTGACCTTCAGAAGGCATTCCAATCGGACATTGAGCTGCAGTCCGGAATATGCACCTTCTCCTTCAAGTTCGCGTTGCATGTGGCTGAAGTCCAGAACGCATTGCTTCGAGCGAGACTTGACCTTAGAGACATGATTGTCACGATTGTTCTGGGGCTCGTAGTTGATAGTGATGATGGACATGTTGTGCTCGATGGAGATGCTCAAGCAAGGCTACGAAGACGCGGTGGTGTTTAGCAAGGCGACGGAGATTGTGTCAGGAGATGATCTGGTCAGAGGCGCTAGCCAAACTCTATTCTCCACGCGAGTCTTGGCACTTGCCAGAGTGCGACATGGACATCGTCACCAAAATTATCCTGTTTGCCCAACGCACATCACTCTGTATGAGCAGAGTGCTAATCAATGTGCAGATTCTCCACCGCAATCACGAGACTCAAGAGAGTGGCATATAGCTACCCAAGCTCGACCTCATCCCATATTGCTCCCCACTCACTTCTTTCCCTTCTTCCTGCCATCATCCTTGGTCTTCTCAGCCTGAGCCTTCTCCTCCTTAGCCTCCCTCTCGTTCTTCCGCTCTATCGCTTTCTCGAAAGCTGGTAGCATTGCTTTGTCGTGCTCTGACAGCTCAGATTCAGAAATCTTTGGGTCCTCAAGCATTGCTTTGCTACGCCTGAAGCGTGCTTTTCCACCTTCTGACAACTCAGCCTCATCAAACTCCGGAGGCTCAGCTGATGCTTCTTTCTGCTTGCTTAGGCTCTTCTGTTTCTTGAGTGCGGGCTTGTCAGTTTCCGAATCGCTGGACCCTCTCTCTGCGTTCTTGGTCTTGGCCATTGTGTCACCTTGTGGCTCTTCCTCGTCCTCTTCATGCTCGTCCTCATCGTCGAGCTCATCCTCCTCTTCTTCATCCTTCTGCTCTCCATCAGCTTTGTTACTGCTCTTCGAGATTTTGCGCTCTGAGCTAGTCGCAGCAGCAGCAGAAGCAGTAGAGGTGTTGGTAGCAGAGTTTGCTGCTACAACGCCCGAGCCCGCAGTAGAAATAAGATTCGGAAGTTGAACAGCAGCATTTCCATGATCAGCCGTAATGTCTCCTTCAGCCCAAATACTAGGTCTCTGAGGATCGTTTGGCCTCACGACCGCCGGAGCAGTGACCAAACCTTTCGTATTTGACGAAAGCTCCTTAGGCTTCGTACCAGGACGTTGTTCGCTGGTTGCAAGATTTCTCCAGACCCATTTCGTGAAGAGACGCTCGTCCATCCAGAATCTCCAGATCGTGGAACTGCCGCTCAGATAGCCATTTTTGGAGAGGAAAAGTGAGAGGTCGTCGAACTCTAGGAGCTAGGCTCTAGCTTTCGGTGATTTTGGGTCGAGCTTTCTTACGTTCGCTGGGTCGCGGAGAGCAGTGTTGACCTGGTCAGCGAACTTTTGCAGGTCGTTCGGGATGGGTCTGGTGCCTTGGTATGGCTCGGTGTGTGCGTCCAGGACGACCTGGACGGTTGCTGGCGAGCTGGTCATGGATGCTTGTGTGGCTGGTCCTTGATTTTGTGTGGAAGGTCCAGCCTTAGCTGAAGTGGATGTGTTGTTCTGGCTCGTTGTGGTCGAGCCGTGATTCTGTGTCGATGGCCCAGCCTGAGCTGGAGTGGAAGTGCTATTCTGGGTCGGTGTAGCTGAGGTCTTCTTAGGTGTCGATCGTCGAGACTTGGCCGGGGTTGAGGTGTTGCTCTGCGTCGGTGTGGTTGAGGCCTTCTTTGGCGTCGATTTTCCAGCCTTGGCTGGAGTGGATGGCATGTTCTTCTCTGCGTTCTGGTCATTCATGATCGAAAAATGATCTTGCTGCGTGGACGAAAGAGCTTGTGGTCCAAATTCTGACTCTTTTCTGGTTCTGTCGTGGTAGAGCGGTTTGTTGCCTTTGCTGGCTTTCTTTGTCTCACTTCTGTTCTGAGAGAAATGGAAGCCACACGAGCCTAGAACGCTCTCGTGGTGCGGAAGTATGCGATGTGGGACATCCGTAGAAAGCTTCTGAAAGCCAGAACAGAAGCCGACTTGGGCACACTGCTTCAGCCAGACGCAACACTTCAAAGAAGCTGTAAACAATGTCATTCTGACATCCAAGATCCGAGAATCAGCGTTTCCGTCAGCGAAAGAGGATCGGCGTTGAGCATATGTGGTGTGAGAATGGGAACATACCCAGTGCAAGGTGTGAGAACCCTTCGAAAACCCTCCTTTTGGAGGCAGTCGGGAACAAACGTTTCTGAAAGTCCCTCGCACTTTCCGAGGGCAATCGGTAATGCTTCATCATGCCTTGCCTGGAAGGAGCACACTCTTCCCGCCTCGAGACTCGGACATATGGCAGCTATCAAAGCTCATCGTCAATTTTCGTCATCAACAAACTTCGCCTACTATGCCCGCTCCGCTAGCACGCTCACACCTCTAATTTCACTTGCCACCGTCTCAAAAGCTTCTTCATGATTGTTCGCTCGCTCTGTCTTCTTTCTAGTCAATGTCTAGTCAGTATGTTCCTCCTCGAGGCCATCAAAGCCCTAATTCAGATTGCCCGCTGGCAAATCTCCAACCCCATCACCTCCCTGAGAAGTCTCACTTACAGTATCCGTGACCGTAGTTTAATCAGCTTCCTCCTCTTCCCGAGCCCCTCCTGCTTGCCCTCCACTACCTGTGTTGCTGCTTTGAGATACACCGGTGCCTTCAGCAAGAGCAGCTTTGGTTCTTTCCAGAACCGTCTCACGCGCACCGGGATTGTCCCGCTCATACTTGCCCTGATAGAATGACGGATTCACCATGCCATCTAAAGCGTCCAACTCTTTCCGAGTCCTGGGAACTCCTGATGGACCTGCTTGAGCTGCCTGATGTATGTCTATCATCACGACCGCCGGACTAGGAGGATCGTTGTCTGCTGTGGATCTAGTAGTCTTAGTGACGCCAGGCTTGTCGTTTCCAGTATCGGTGTCGCTACGATGCGTCGGTTGACCAATTCCGGTGGGCTGAGCGTTTTGGGCTTGATCGTCATTGTCAGAGTTGGAGCTATTGGTGTCCATCGGGCTGGTCGGCTGTTTGTTGGCATCAGACTGCTCGCCTTCAGCCTGGGCGTCGCTGCCATGTGTCGGACTTCCAGTGTCCATCGGACTTGTAGTCTGATCATCCTCAGCCTGGCCACTGCTGCTAGCTTTCAAGCTGTTTGCGTCCACTGGATTCGTCGATTGATTATTGGACTCTTGCCCTCCGGCGCTCTCGGCCTCAGCCTCTTCTTCATCGTCGTTGTCGTTCTGCTCGTCGTTATTGTCAGTATTGGCTACGTTAGATGCAGAAGCTGTCGTTCCAGCAGCACTTGCAACAGCACTGGGTTGGGGTGCAGCAGCAGGAGTTGGAGCAATCACAGGCTGAGGTGCAGCTGCAGGCTGAGGCTGAATGGCAGCTGCAGCCACATTGGTTTGAGCAGCAGGTAGTGGAAGGACAACGACTGCAGAAGGCTGTTGTGGCGGCGGAGGAGGTGGTGGCGGCGGCGGCGCAGCAACATTCGCAACATTCGCAACAGCACCAGGAGGCGGCGGACGTACAACAACAGGTGCAGTCTGATCAGGCATAATATTACCACGTCTCCAACCCGTGGGCCTAACCGGATCTCCTGGCCTCTGTATCGCAGGGACTCTGATCAACGTGCCCGTCCGTGACAAGTGTGGAAGATGAGAAGTAGGTCTGCCAAGCGGGAGGATACTGGTGGCCAGATTATGCCAGACCCAGCCCGTGAAAAGACGATCGTCCATCCAGTATTGCCAGAAGACTGAGCGCGCCAAGAAGTAGCCTTTACGGGCGAAGTTGGCTCTGGCGGTAGGGGAGAGGCGGAATATCCACCCTCTTGAACTAGAGCCAACAGGATCGATTCTGGCCGGATTGGTCCCGAGGTTGGTGGTGATGGTGTCCGCAAGTGTTTGAATGGCATTAGGAATAGGTCTGGTTCCATAATATGGTTGAGTGTGAGCATCGAGCACAACTTGCACAGGGGCGTTGACAGGTGCCTGAGCCTGCATACTGATCTGGGTTTGTCTCTGAACTTGGTCGCGGCGTGATCAAGGAGATCTACCAGGAGAAGAGCCGAGGCTGTCGATAATACTGTGCAGCATTCTCGTAAATGTGCGCAGCAAAGCTCCAGACGTTTGCTATCGTCTCCATAGGCCTTTGTTCGTTGCTTCGTTGACCTTCCTGGGCTCATTTGTCCTTCTCGAAGGTAGCAGACTGAGACAATAGGAAAGGACGAAAGGTCCCCACAATTCACACTCATTCCATTCATTGATCCTATCCCTATCCTTGTGTCTCTCTTCCTCATCTACATGCTTCTCGAAAAGAAGAACGCTTCACTCCGCTCGCTAGCCGAATCAATCAATCACCGCTATGCTCTGTCGCTGTTCATCACACATCATGCTTCAAGCCAGAATCCTCTTTTGCTCCATCTCCTGAAGTTTCTCCCACCTTATCCAACCTGTACCATCTCCAACCACTTTCCAAAACACATGAGCAACCCTAGCGCCCATAGTCCAAGCTGGGTATAATGACAGGTCCGTATTTCATAGGCTGTCCAAAAGCACCCTCGTTTTGTACCATGAAATCCGCAGCTAAGCTCAAACGGCCTGCGCCTTGTGGTTGCTGACCTGGTGTTTGAGGATGGAAGGCTCCTTGAACCAGTTCTGGGTCGTATGCTACGCATGCCAAGTAATTTCTTCTGCCCATCAGGCGTCTGTGTTCGCGAGGTCGACCATCGACATCTGCTGCGAAAATCTCCATCATGTCTTCTTTCGTGTCGGACGGCACGCCGACCTGTGAGCGGTGGCCGTTCGCTGGAATATACAATTGCTTGTTGTTGTGAAGCATGCGCAGAACGTAAGAAGGCGTGGGTGCGTTGACTATTGAAGAAGTGATGAGCTGATACATCGTTTTGTGATCGGAAGGATGTTGAGGATCGTGAACAAGTCCTGCTCCGCACGAGTTGACCGAGCCGGAGAGAAAAGTCATGCGCAAGGACTTGTTGTGCGAAATGCCTTGGAGCGTGCGAATAATGTACGTCCGCTCGAGATCCTGACAGTCAAATTAGCATGTTGCTTCCTGAGAGCATTATTTCGTACTTACCTTCGACTCGTGAGTCCACAAATCTCTCAGCTCATCAAGCATATCAATGTTGCCAAATGGACTCAGTACGCCCTGCATCAAACCAGATTTGCCGACTGCCTTCTTCGCAGCATCGAAGCCGTGGTTAACGACACCCTTTGCTCCGACAATGCCGGCAACTCCGCTCGTAACTTTACCAAGCATGTTGAAGCCGCCTGTTGCGATCTTCTTGCCAGTGGCTACTGTGCTTGCCACCTGCTCGACACCCTCCAGTCTTGGATATATGACGGGCACAGGCATGAGCCAGATGCAATGCTGGACGCTTGGCGGTAAAGTGGCCACCTTGGGGAAGATACCTTGGTATGTCGGCCCAGCCATAACTTGCTTCTCATTCCGTTCGCTTCGAGTGTCTGGGCCAACAATGACCACACTAGGACCAAGGTACTTCAAGAAGTGCCATCCTTTGCCAGTGATCGTAAAAAGATCAATGTCGTTCGATACGTTTCGCAGGATCTCGTGTGTCGTATGGTGCTGGAAGAGCAGGTACATCTCAATGCCTATTCGGCCGAGGTTCTTGAAGACATGGCTTTCTTGCATGTATTCTGGGTATGAGCCATATCCATCGAATATGTCATGGTCGTCCAGACAGCACACCTGTGGTATTTGTGCAAAGGCCTCCTTGACGGCTGTTTGATCAAAATGCGACGTGTAGTAATGGAAGTAAGCATGTGTCACATCTTCTTCCATTTTGGCAGTCCACTGAGCAGTCTTTCGGTTCTCCTTTCCAGAAATTTGTGTCCACTGTCTCAGAGCCGGAATGTCCTTCCAAAGGCGATCAGCATAAATTTGCCCACCAAGACCGATCTGAGTGTGAAAGCCGCCGCATTCCTGATGCTTAACAAGCACATCTTTCCACATCAGAGGTGCACCGCCAAGCTTTGATCTATCATTGGCCGAAACATTGATAGCGAAGTCATTGCCAGAATGAGCCACGAATCGCCAACTGGTCTCACCTCTGCCAGCTACCAAGAACTCGTATCTCGTGCACCCCAGATGAGACGTAATGGCATAGGTCCACTTCGACGCGCCAGTCTCTTCCATTCTCAGGTCGATGTCGTATCGGTAGAATATCCATCGTTGGTGGGAATGAATGGGATGAGCTTTGAGCTGTCTTGGATTCGGACTGAGATCCTGTGACTGGTGCAAATGGATGGTCGGTGGCTGATTGCTCGCATCTGTGATCAGCATGATACTGCCAAGCCACAGCCCACGCTCGAGGTCCATGTTCGTATATCGCAGGTATGGTCCAAAGTACACGGCATTTGAAGGCGCGATCTTGTACATGTCCACTCCAGCACTTGGAGGTGGACCAGTGAAACCAGACGCAGTCGGACTTGCCAGTGAGTTCATCGAAAACACACTATTGCGATCGTAATTGGCCACTTGCTGCACGGGAAAGCCGGGCGATGCAAGTGGCTGCTTAAATACTGAGCCAACGGGACTTGCTATGCCTGCTCCTGGACTCATAGGTTCTTGTAGGTTCAGCGGAGTCGGGCCCTTTGGAAACTCCCATTGAGTTGACTGTGTAGGCAGATGAATGTAGTAGTAATGACCAGAGTTGTTGTCTAGGTGTGCTATCCACCCTTCCGGTAGCGGAGGCGGACTCGCCGGGCCTGCAGGTCCTGGCTGAGGGGACACGGACTGGTTCGCTTGAGCAACATTGATAGGCGCGATTCCTGTTGTAGCTCCATTTTGCTGCGACGATCCTGGCTCTGGTGAAGCCGATGATTGAGATGGCGGATCGTTGGCGAAAGCTGGATGCCCTCGAACATTCGGGTCTGTAGGCCGTCTGCCAGTGTCTGCTCCTGCAGCAGCGTTTGGGCTCGCAGTATTCGCATACCTGCCCTTCTCATTTGGATATGGTGAATGTACCGAGCCAGCTGCGGGCGGCGAATAAGCCGGAGGCGGTTCTTCGTGTACATTCATACGGTTCATGTCTTCTGCCAAATTATTCGGACTCGTAGAAGGCTGTGCAGGTCTTGGATAGCTGGGCTGCCTGTCTCTTGTGGCCTGAGATGGAACTGCATCTCCTCTTGAAGCAACCTCTTCAACACCTTGAAATGTAATCGGTGGGCCATGCGGCGCGGAACCTGTTGGCTCTGTTGGACTCCACCTTCCGCCAGAGCTAGACTGTTGCGTCTGCTGCGGCACACCCAACGTACCTTGTCTTGGCTGCGGTTGCGCATACTGTGCTCGTCTTGCAGCAGCTGCGGCACTCTGCGCTTGCATCTCATTAAGAGTGCTTGTACCTGGAATACCACTTGCGGCATATCGTGCCTCGATGCCAGTGAGACCACTAGCCGCTGCCGCTCCTGCGCCATCGATCGGTGTCTCGGGTGGTGGAGGCGAGCCTCGGGAAGCTCTAGTCGTGGAAGTCGAAGCAGTACTGCTAAGCCTGTTGATCCCAGCAGGGTCGGGTATGTGCATTCGTCCCGCCGCAGCAGTTGCCGCTGCACTCGTAGCAGGCGGGGCAGCTCCCAAAGGTGGAGGATAGAACTGCTGCGAGTACTCGGCATCTGACTGCGCGCTCGGCTTCCGCTGCGGTTTCACCTGAAACAAACCATCGTCCTCATCGCTCTTGATCGGGGGCTCAGGCCCACCTGGCGAGTCTGGAGGGAAGATGCTCTTAGAAGGTGCTCCTCTTCGCTCGGCCAGTCTAGAGGAAGATGTGGTTCCTACTGGAGAGCCTCCATATCCACCCAGGGTCGGTCTGTTCGGGTCGTTCGCGTCGAATTTTGGCCTACCGCCATTCGCACCGCTACCTTGAGACGACATGCTGTCTTTGCGCCGTCTCGGCTGGATGCCTGCGCGACCTTCCTCTGCTGAAGCTAACTCTTGCGGCGTGCCGGTCCTGCTCGGCGGCTTGTTAGGCACAGCTCCCGGTGTTGCCTGTCGTCGTGTGCGCTCGTCGGGATACGGTAGCGGGCCTGAGGGCGGTGGTGAGGTGGGCGCGCCATATGCGGCACTACTCATGGGCACGCGGTACTGCGCCCATTGCTGCTGTGGCTCGGAAGCTGAAGCGCTTGATGGAGATGCTTGCTTCTTGATTTGCAGGGGCTTGGGTGTTTCAAACTCGTTGGCCGGCGAGTCGGATTGGAGGAATAGCTCTTCGTGGTTGTTGCTAGAGGTGGCCATGGTGCATATCGGTGCGTTGGTCGTTGCTGCCAACACAGAGCCGAACTGTATCCCACCTTACGCAGCTACGAAGCCACTGTATATCTGCTGCCACTCTGCGACAGCCTCGATGCTGCTGCGGCTGTGGAGTACGCGGCGGTACAATTATGCAGCTCTGGCGATCTCGTTCCACGTGCTATCTGGCTAGAGATTCAGGGAAGTTGTTGCTGATGGCGTTACTCGTGGTGTTTCGTTTCAAGAGTCGAACGTGGGATGGATAGCTGCGGATGTATGCAGTGTGATAGAGGAAGTGAGGAACGCCGTGAAAGCGAGTACTTTGAGGAGAAATGCTCTCAATAGTGCTGTCTATGTAAATCCCGCTGGCGGCCCAAACGCAGGCCGTCTGGTCTGCAATTGTGAACGACGAGCCTGTAAGCGCGTTCACTCGACCTTCGCACATGACGAAGGCGTGCATGGAGCTCTTGCCAGGGTTCTGATTGGGCCGCGGCATATATCCAAGCGCCGCATGGTATCTGGGCGCTCTGCTTCGTGAAGGGAGCTGTCTTGGCAGTGGTCTGCCTTACGAAAGATATGTAGGTGCGATATTAAAAGTGTCGATCGTACCCGTTGAGTCTCGAGGGCAAGTAATGGCTGAGAATACGAGAGCACAGAGAGCGAGGACAAAAGGCGGCTCAAGAGATTGAGGTCGGATGTATTGTTATCCTGACCGGGCTTGGCATTGGGCTAGTATAGTTTCGGATTCTGTAGCCGTGCTTTCCGAACTGCTCAAGGCTTCTCGACTGCTCAAGGCTTCTTGCCATCAATCTCTATCTACTCTATCATCTTCCATGCTGTCAACCTCGTCTCTGTACATTCTTGCATCCAAGTTGAAACTTCTTAGCCAATGTAGACATCTTTTCCAGGTCTCCGTACACAAGTTGTTGCCGTCAACCAGCATCTGGATTGACCCACTCGTGTCGCCATTACCAGGGCTTCAACGGCGGCACACCGCGTTTTCTCAAAATCTCCTGCAATACGTCCTTTTTGGCAGGAGGTTCAGCTCGGCGTTCCGATGGAGACGGGATCGTCTCGTCACACAGATCATCGGGAGCCTCAGTGCTTTCCTCGTGAGGCTCACGTTTCTGCTTCAGAGTAGCCGTTGCATCAACCCGCTTCGAACCCTTCCGGAACGAGTTTGGCGAGACTTCCTGTAGCGCAAACACTTCCTCTTCCTGAGAATCTGGAATCTCAATGGGTTTACCTCGTTCAGCACTCTTCTGCTGTTGGAAAGCAGGACTATCGAGAGCCAAAGCAGCACCGTACGAGCGGGCCGTCTCTTTCAGCTTCGGAGTCGTGTCTTGCTCGATGTAGTCCACGATGTCGTCGACGAGATCGTTGATCTGAGTGTCAGGCTCGAATCGAGGTTGCGGTCGTGCAGCTGGCTTCTTGAAGTACGGTGAGCGGAGGCCTGTGCTCTTCTGTGGGCTTGGGGTGTAAACTGATACTTCGATGCCGGCGCGCTTCTCGGGAGACCATTCGCCCAAGAATATTTTGCTTGATGGAGTCGCAGGTGGCTTCGAAGGAGGAACTGAGCTTGCTCGCGTCGCCTCTGTGGTAGGTGTAGCTGGCTCTGGCTCAGCAGCGACCTTGCGCTTCTTCTTCATCTTTCCCTTGTTCATCTCCTGATCAATAATCTCGAGCGCGTCAGCAGTCTCGATGTCGCCCTCATGCATTGGCGCCTCAGCTTCACCATCTTCGACCTCAACAGCCTTCCGCTTACGTTGCGCAAAACCACCATTCAAGCCCTTTTTGTTCGTGCGACCCGCTGATCGAGCCTGGTTCAGCTCGTCCAGAATCTCGCCACGATCTTTGCCATTCTGCTTCGCTAGTTGACCGACATACTTGTAGAGCTCTTTTTTAGCATGTTGCGCCTTGATCTCAGTAGCAGGGTGTGCGAGTACAATGCGCTTTTGAATCTCAGCTACAGAATAGCGGATGGCCAAGTCATAGACTGTTGCGCCCACAATGCTGTTGGGATCGCCGTCGAAGATGGCCTGGTCGGCCTCCGGGATGGGGCCGAGTTCTCCAGTGCTCGGTGTTGCTGTGGTTGGTGTACCAGATGTGGCCGTGTCTTGCTTGCCGTCAGGAATTGTGAGCGGCTTGAGACTCGTCTTCGATTTCTTCTTGAGCAGCTGTTTCTCTTCCTCGGCACTCGTCGTAGCTTGGTTCTTGAGCCAAGGAAGCACGTGTTGGTGCTTGTCATATAGAGCTGGAGAGGATTTGGTCTCAGCGTCATGCGCGGGATCGGCGTCATTAACTGCGTTCTTCTGTTGCTTCTTGCCACGGCGCCGCGGCTTAGGAGATGAAGACGAAGAATTGGCCGACTCCGACGAGCGGCGCTTCTGAGAACGAACACCATTGACCCTTCGAGCATCGTCTAGCTCCTTCCGGATCTCAGCTACCTCCATACCTTTGGATTCAGCGAGCTGAGGAATGTAGCGCTCGTACAGGCGTTGTCGGAGCTTTTTCTCACTAGTCAGATCAGGTTCCCAAACTTCAGTAGCTGCATTGATTTTCTCAGCAAGCTGCTTCATCGTATACTTGGTGGCAAGCCGTAGAAGTCTATGGTCCGTGAGTAGAGTGATCTTGCTGCCAAAGTACTCTTCTTCGGAAACATAGTCCCAGACGCTGGGTTCGCCTTGAATGGTGGGGGCAATGCCCTCCTCGAAGGCCTTGTTCTCCGGCGGAGTTAGATACTCTGGAAGGTGCAAGAACTCTTCTGCGTCGTAGTCGAGAATCTCTTCCCCATCTGGAGCGTACTCGGGCATTGCTTTCCAGATGCTGGTCGGGTACACTTCAAGTGGTCTTGCTTTGTAGAAGTGCACGCCATGAACGTTCGTGTCTATGCGGCGGCCGTTGATGGGAGTCCAGCCCTGGACGATGGCATGATCATCGATGACCAGTGCTGCTGAAGCCGTCGGCCCCTGCTCGGCCAGGTTTGCCATTGTTGAATTTGCTGCCTCGCGACACGCTCATTCGACAAGTCGCAGGTGATGAGGCCGAGTGGTAGTCCAGAGGCTCGATGTCGTGCTGCACACAGAAGGGCACGCGTAATCCTGAAGGATCGTAATTTAGAGATTTTGGTGTCAGACCTCGCATGGGTCAATAGTCGTGGGTGCTGGAGTTGATTGGAAAGGTTCAACAAGGGCGGATCTTCTTGTCTTTATAATAGCCAGAAAGAAAGCGTTCACTTGCAATTCTTGATGAAATCTTTTGTTGACAACGCGATTCTGACGCGCAACATTAACGAGCGCGTCCATTTTGGGCGTTTGTCAAGTGGCCCGTGGTGGTGCCGAATATGTGAGAGGGAGTAATGGATCACCAGATGTCTATTTCAGCTTCACACTGCTCCAGCTCTTTGCTTTTCGATTGCTTCACGTCCAACCTGATTAGAAATGGGATCGGAACAGGCTGACATAGTTGCGGACCTGCACCTGGTGTAAGTACTTGAGATCAAGAGAGATGAGAACTTACAGTGACAGTAGGAAATTGGTGAGCTTTCGAGGAGCCTGCTTGGCCAGTCGAAGTCCTCGTGACACTTCTCTGATTTAGAGGTTGTCAACCATGCAACGCCTTCCATTTTTCATTATCGTTTCGTAGCCTAAGAGGATCCGCACAGCAGACAGGTTTCTGCTCAAGCTCGCGCTGGTCCTGTAGTCCTTTCTTGCTCTTACTTTCTGACCTTCGTAAATGAGTGCTTCGTAAAGCCCTCCTCCTCCGCGCAATGCGCCCCTGGTACATGATCGTGCTCAATCAGATCCACCATCTCCTCTCACCTCAACCTCTTCTCTCACATAAACAACTTCGCCATCTGCATCAAACCCCCCGCATTCTCCATCCACCCTCCTCCTGAGCCTTCATACCCACGACTCCCATAATACCCTCCAGACCCAGTATACCTCCTCGCAGCCCCATCAAGACCAAAAGGCATCCGAATCCCCACCTGCCTCATAAGACCATGAATCGCTCCACCCGCACTCAGCAACGGCACAACAACCGCAAAAAACGCCTTAACAGGATGTCTTCTCGCATAATACCATAACTCTTTAAACATCCTCTGTGACTTATGAATCAAATATGAAATATATCCATCTCGAGGTCGTCGTTTATAATAAGAACTTCCACCTCCACCGAAGAATGATCCGCTCGCTGAACGCGCATATCCTGGTCTTGACGAGGATGAATTGTGACGAACGTAATATCCTGTCCCTCCTCCTGTGGTATGCGCTGATCGAGCTGGAGATACTCCACGGTTTCTTGAGGAAGAGCGATGTTGTGGTCCGCCGCCAATGTTTAGGAAACCGTTTGCGTCGCTTGTGGAATAGGATTTTCCGTCGAAGAGGCCCATCTTGCCCTCGTCGAATCGGACAAGCCTGGTTGGTGGTTGTCGTGCAAGGCTAGGGTGGTGCGCACACTGCTATGTTGTTCCAATGGGGTTGGACCACGTCTTTGCGATCGCGTGGGTGTTTCCAAGATGCGACAATATCAGGAACGAACCAGTGCTGGTATACAGCTATGGTCGACTATCATATGCGAACAGCAGTTCACTTTCACACTTCGACGCCTGCCTCCCTCTGGCTCTGGCGGTCAGCTAAGGTCACTTGAATGCCAATGCAGGTGGTTGGTGTTGAGGCTTTGAACCATTCCTTTCGTGGCCAAGCCGCAAACTCTGTCGATCTGCAGGGTTTCTGCCAAATTTTGCTCGTGCGTCTGGAGATCCGCCGTTGTCGCCGACGTCTTCTTCGGCTTCAGATCACGGGTAAGAGATTACCCAGTAGTATATCAAAGAGCAGAGGTATCAGTAGTAGATGTTTTTGTGGATGGATTGATGCTTCCGAACGTGTTCAGGCAAGTACGATCGAACCTTTCGCAGCGGAGAGTCTTCAGCACAAGAACGGCAGTGAAGATGAAGCATCATCTTATGATTGGGACCTGGTAAGTTAGAATGCAGACTATCCTTTGCAATTCATGCTTTTAGATAAGTTCCATTGCATTGTGTTGTCTGTTAGCTAAGTCGACACCAAGGACTCCTCCAGGTGCCATCTTCACAGTAGCATTCGACGACGAAAAGCTAACTCTGGAGCTCGTGAAACGAACTGAGGTTCCAGAAGATCAGCCGATATCATGGATGGCATTTGATCACGCTCGTAAGAATATCTATGGAGCTGGGATGAAGAAATGGGGCTCCTACACAGTCAAAAGCCCAACAGACATCACCCACCACAGTTCAATACCGATGGGTGGACATCGTAGTTCTTCCCTTGCCCCCTGGGAATTCTCTCTTGTTCTGACATTGCCATACAGCCCGAGCCAACGATCTTGATACCAAGACCAGAGCAATCTTCATCCTCGCGGCAAAGAAAGCTCCTTACTGCGTCTATGGCAATCCGTTTTATGATCACGCAGGATTTCTCAATGTACATTCTGTAAACCCAGAAGGCGGTCTTGACAAGAATATCCAGAATGCACCACTTGACGAGAGATCTGCGATCCACGGCATGGTGTTTGATTCCGAGGAAGAATATCTGTATTCGGCTGATATGTGGGCAAACAAGATTTGGTGTCATAAGAAGGTATGTTTTGCTTCGAATCATTTCTCTGAGGCTATTGGAGAGATGGCTGATCGATATTGCGGCATAGGACCAGAAGACTGGTGAGCTCGAGCTTGTCGGATCATTAGAGGCCCCATCACCTGGCGATCATCCACGCTGGGTCGAGATATCACCCTCGAATGCATACCTTTACGTTCTCATGGAAGCCGGAAACCGTCTCTGCGTATATGTGATCGACGAGAAGACACATATGCCAGTGTACACGCGAACCTCATATCCATTGATCCCACCCGGAATGGACAAATTCTTCCCGAAGATGTATCGATCAGATGTCGTATTCACTACTCAGAGTGGCGAGTACCTCTTCGCTACAGCGAGATCGAATAGTCCGAAATTGACGGGCTACATTGCGGCCTTCAAGCTTGGCAAGGAAGGCCAGATCGAGAGACAAATCTGTCTGAATCCAACTCCGACCAGTGGTGGACACAGCAATGCTGTAAGCCCTTGTCCATGGACCGATGAATGGCTGGCGCTGTGCGATGATGAGCAAGGATGGGTTGAGATTTATCGATGGCACGACGAATTTCTCGGGCGCGTCGCGCATTTGGACATCAAGGAGCCAGGATTCGGAATGAATGCCATCTGGTATGACTAGATCTCAGCGAGTGATATCTCCAATCCTTGGAAAGCGCATTTCAGGGATCGCCCGACCTTGTTTGGATCGCCATATTGTAGTCAGCCTCTCAACAATGTCGGCAACCTATACTGGTGCTACGGAGGCTTCATGATCTCGGTCCAGTCTCATCTGCTTGAGCAGTCTATTCACCCAAATTGCATCATCGATCTTGCCATTGTCACGAGCAAGCTCAATTATTTGCCTGAAGTAGGTCTGAATCGAGTGGTTCTTGGCTGGCAAGAGTTCTTTGAGTTCCGTGGGCGTCTTGTGACCCGTCACAACACGCAGGAACAAGATAGCTTCCTCATGTGTGGGAGATGTAGGGTGGAAGAGTCTCGAGCCTGCCAGCGAATAGTGATATCCGATTCCTTTCAGCGCCGTGCCTCCGTGGTTAGCGTGTTCATACGAACCATAGAGGCGCCAAATTTCATCGTACAAACTTGCATCAGTATTGCCATATTCGTTGCCCAGTAATGTGCTGCACAACTGGTGTAGCGCCGCCATTAACGAGAGCTTGAGAAGCCCGTTGTCGTGGGACTCAAGCCCTTCTCTTTGGGCAAGGAAGTGCCTGCGCTTTTCAACTGCGGTGAGGTGAGCAATGTCGAGAAAGCACTTGATGGCTCTGTCTGCACATTGGTCTGCTGTGCTTGCTAGATGTGCTGCCACCAGATAGCGTAATAGCGCATTTCTCCAGCCGCCGTGGTCGGAACCAATCGATTCGTCATTGACCTGGATCCATTCCCGGATGTAATATTCCAGGTCTTCATTTATTGCGAGGTAGCACAGCATGAAGATGGCCTCTGGGTCATGTTCGACTAGAGGTCGCCATATCTTGTGATCGGACCAGATCTGTGTCAGAATGGGCCGTGCTAGTTCTTCATCTACCTTGTGAAGCTTGTCGAGCCGCTCTGTACGCTTCATCATAAACACTTTTCGATGCTCAGCGTGGAGGACTACTTGGAGTACCTCAATGGTAAATTCCTCCTTTGTTATGGCCGCTTTCACATACTCTGTGGAATCAACCCTCTCCTCCAGAATATCCTGGTAGAGAGTCCGGGCCTCGTTGGACCAGTTTCCAAGATACTGTGCTTGCTTATGTCGGCGCTCCCGGTGTGCTTCGCGTAATGGTTTCAGCATTGCCATGACCTGAGCTCCAACGTTTTCTTCCCTGAAGTAACGCTCCGACTTTGCATAAGGAGCCCAGTCATGACGCTGCCTTGTAGTGATCTGGTGCAAAGCTCGTGTTGTTCTACGACTGCGTCCCAAAATGCTCATGCCGGAACGCGCTATGCCTTTCGACATCGCAGAAGTCGGCTGCATCGTCAGAACTCATCGTCCTCCAGTCCGGACGAATTCTGCCGATCTCTAGCGCAACAATCGTTCTTCTCCATTTCAAGACTCCCGTCAATGCCTTGGCATCGTTGCAAGGCATTGTAGTGGGTATGTTGAAGCAGGCGCGTACGCGAGGTGCACCGGATGAGGATGACGAGCCGAGCTTGGCCGAACAAGAAGCGACCCATGCCGACGTGGATACTGATATATCGAGACGACATTTACAGTTTGCGTGCACATCTTCATACATCATGTAGCCTTCCAGCCATGGTATCTATCTACAGCATTACTGCCATTCCTCTTTTTGAGCGCCAGACTTCCATGCCATGCAAACTTCAATGCCTCCTTTACATGCGCTCACGCTTGCGAGGAGCAGCACGAATGATGTTGTCTACTCTCAGCAGCAATTCCGCCGCCTCACTCGCGCTGCTGACGACCGCACGCTTGAGCTTGTATGACTCGACCACACCCAGCGTCCTCATGTCGGCAATGCCTCCTCCTGGCTTCATGAGATCCAACCCGCTGCTTGACATGCCTGAGTACACAGCTTTCCGTAATCGTGCCACCAAGTCAGCTGAGTCGAGACCTGCGTTGTCGGCGAGAATGGTGGGGAGTTGACGAAGAGCCTTTGCGAAAGAGTCGACAGCCAATGCCTTCTTGCCAGCCACGTTTTGAGCAGCCTGGTCCACAGCCTTAGCCATGACCATTTCTGCGCAACCACCACCAAGTGTTGTCTTTGGCGCCTTGACGGTTTGTGATAGTACAGCAAGAGCGTCGTGCAGACTGCGCTCTGCCTCGTCCAGAAGCTGCTCGCTCGAGCCACGGAGAACCACAGTGCATGCCCGACCAGCAGCCACGCCAGAAAAGCGGATGAGATTGTCCTCGCCGATGATGACTTCTTCAATAAGATCGCAGTGACCCAGCTTGACGTGCTCTGGGTGGTCGAAAGTGGATGTGATCTCAGCGCCAGTGACAAGTGCTAACCGCTCAACACCGTCGAAGTCTGCATGCTCTATCGAGGCAATGCCGGCATCTGTGAAGAGCTGCTCGGGCCAGTTGTAGATGAGCTGTCGGTTGACGAAGCAGTTAATGCCATGTGACTTGATCTTTTCCACCTTCGCCTTCATCTTTTCACGCTCTGCCTTTTCCAGCTCAGCCAGCTTGCCTGTGCTCTCCACCTTGACTCTTGCACCAAAGATCTTGACCTTGTCTGTGTCCATGGATGTGTTTGCAACCAGGATCTTCGCGTTCTCGACCCGCTTCGGCTGACCAGTTCCAAATTTCTTGTCGAGAATGAATCCGGGGTCGAGATATGAGTCCGAGAGCTTGCCGCCTGCTTTCTTGATGATCTGGATATGTGTAAGATCTGTTGAGCCCTTCATTCGCAGGACAGCATCTGTCGCGAGTTCTGCGAACTGGTCGCGGTCTTGGCTGAGAACTTTGGAGCTGAGTGTCGTTCGTGCAATAGCGATAAGGTCTTTTCGGAAAGCTTCTGGGTTCGAACTGTGATCCGTTGCGGTCTCCTCCAACGCCTCCAGCGCAGCGGCGCTTGCTATTCTGAATCCCTCAATGATGGTCTGTGGATGGATCTTTTGGTTGACGAGCTGTTCCGCTTCGCGTAAAAGCTCTGCTGCCAGCACTGCAACACTGGTTGTACCGTCTCCCACCTCATCGTCTTGCACTTTCGAAATGTTGACCAACACTTTCGCCGCCGCATTATCGAGCGCCACACTCTTCAATATCGTTGCACCATCGTTTGTGACCATGATCTCGCCCGTTGAAGCACTTTGCAGGATCTGGTCAAAGTTAGAGCATTTCTTATAGTATTTCACTTTTGTGCTTACTTTGTCTTGACCCTTTGGTCCAAGTGTGCTCTTCACCAAGTCACCAATGGCAATGGCGCCAACAAATGCGCTGTGCAATCATTAGATCTATGCTTGTGTTTCTGCCTCAGAGTAACGTACCTGAGTCTGGCCTGCTCTCCTCGCTCCTGCTCGCCGCCATCTTCGAAAATTTGCTGAGACTAAAGACATATCAGTAAACATGTCACTTCCATCCAGGTAAAAAGTTCTGGCTTACCATGTTTGCTGGCGGTATGTGGTTGATATGAAGCTATTCCACCAGCAAGCTCGCGTGTCCCAGAACGCGCACAGGCATCTGGAAAAGTTGTCGGTTGGTCCCGGCCGAGTAGGGAGGCCCAAATCGACCATGTAATCAATGCTACTTTCCAACTCAATTTTCAATACACATATGTATTTCTAGCATTCTACATCTTCTGCACTCGCTAACTACTCGCTATCTACTCGCAAGAATAGGTCTACGTATAGATCTATTGCCCTAAAAGGATTGGGTTACGATATAGGTCTATAACGGTACTTTAAAGGAAGAGATTATCCGATACTTAGAGCGAGAGACTAGCTATACTATATCTCTAATAATACTATAACGAAGACTAAGAGAGTAGGAAGTCTACTACGACCGCCGTAAAGACTATCGTAAAGTTAATAATATCGAGGCCTTAAAGCTTAGCGTTACTTATACCTTCTACGTTCTACGATTAACTAATATAGATACGATTATAATACTATAGGTAGATAGATTCGATATTAGGTAGCGTAGATATATACGTCTACGTAAAGAGCTTAGTCTATATAAGAAGATATTATCTAATAGGGTTAAAGAGGTAATAGAATATATAGAAGTAGTATTAAAAGAGGAATTAGAAAGGTCTATAGTAGAGGTATACGGCCGAAGAAATCTATATACTTATATCCGATCGAAATATAATATTATAGATAGGTAGATCTACTTGCGGTAGACTCGCTAGTAGTAGTCGACCTATAAGCTATTTCTAGGTACTTCTACTTACTACTAATACTACTAATAGAGACCGAATATATCGGATTACTAGTAAGCTAAATCCTAATAGGCTACGAGTCCGCCGCGAGCGTATACGAGAGTATTATAGTATAATTATAACTCCGGATCTAGGCTACGTAATATCTATAGATACTTACTATAAGCTTAAGTATTAGGGTATATAGATCTACGCTACTATCGACGTCTATTTACGCTATATCGTCTAGATATATATAGGCATTACTAGTCGGATAGCTATCTCTATACTCGCTTAGTATATCGCAATACTTCGTAATACTAGTATAGTACCCTAAATTATTCGATCGGACTATAGAGTAGAAACAATTCTAGCTACGGACGCTTACTATAAGATTCGCTATACGACTCGCGGTAATAAAGATCTACCGCTTATATTTCGAGAGATCTTTAAATACGGTACTAGTAAGATAAACTAACGGATTGAGATATAGTAGAACTAGTAAGTACCTACTATTACTAGATAGTATAGTTACTTCTACGAGCTCCTATACGAGTTACTATACGATACCGACGATCTAGCCGATATTGTTGCCTTCCTTATAATCTATATACTAATTATCCGCGCGGAAGTTCTAGACTTCGTTTACCTCTAGAATAGCTATTATATCCGGAAGTAGGCTAATCGACTATACTCTATTCTAGGCATTCCGTATATCCTATACTATTATCCGTAAATAAGTAGGCATTCTTAGTAAGGTATTCCTATACTAGAAGGTATACTTAATAAGATTAAAGAAGACCTATAAGGATTTAGTACGTACGAGACTTATTAGTACTCGCTATAGACTCGCTAATTAATTATACTATAGATCTCGAAGCCTTTCTACCTAAGGAAACGCTTATTTAGTATTAATAAGTACTACTTACTAATAATATAATATAGCTAGTTAGCGCTAGTAGAAACAATGTCTATAGAGACCGCCTTTACTAAGAGGTATACTTACTTCTTCGGTAAGTAGCGAATCTATATATAGCTAGTAGTAATTAGCCGCTATTAACGGAGCTAGAAAAGCTATTAGCGGCTCGGAGTTAGTCGGTACGGTAATAAGAGGGGCTTATTAATAAGGATACTAGATTAATCGAGTTTACGAATAATAAATAATTAGGTAAAATAGTTAGTTAGGCGGCGAGTCGCTACGAGTTATATCTCGTATAATTCCTATAGTTCCTACCTTAGCTTATTAATAACCTCCGAGGATTACTAAGGATACTAGATTAATTAGTCTATAAATAACGCTTATTAGGTAAAATAGTTGGTTAGGCGGCGAGTCGCCGCGAGTTATATCTCGCCTAATTCCTACCGTTCCTTATTTTCTTCCTTTATATATTAATCTTCCTATTCTTCCTATTCTTTACCGTACTAACTATAATAATAACGATACCTCCTTCTACCTACTAGTAGATATATTGCCCTAAGACTAGCGCTAACTATACTAGCTTATATACCGATTATCGCTTCTATAGAGAATACGGCCTTTAAAACCCTTATCTACTAACTACTTAATTTGTTCGTAAGCGATCGGTAGCTTTATAAGATACGAGTCCGCTAGCTAGCGAGTCTATAGCGAGTAGCCGTAGATTTAATATATTTACTTCTTTATCGAGTTATACTAATACTATACGTAATACTATAGGCTATTAGCTTTAGTAATAGTAACCTCGTAGGCCTAATACTAGATCTCGGAGTCTCTCGTAGCGAGTACTAACACTATTAGCTCTACTATAGCCTATCGCGAAAGTAGAATCTCCGATACAATTCTAATACCGTTATAAGGTCTTTATCTAGCGAGTCGATATTGTTATTAATAAGTACGACGTTAAAACCTAGATATATACCGAGCTAGTTAGCTACGGCGCTATATACGATGCCTAGACTAATTATAGCTTTAACGATACTAGAATACCGGTAATAGACTTTATCTTAGACCGGATTGATTATAAGTACCTACCTTATATACCTGTCTATAAGATAGACGATTACTATAGCTATTTTTTCTATAGCGGATTCGATCTAGATACTAACCAACCGGTCAAAGTATTAAGTAAGGTAGTTAATACGCTATTAATTATATAGGCTATATATATCTTTAGAGTAATATATAAGAACAAGCTTAGATACGAAATAAATATATATATCTATACCCGGAAACGATAGAAGTAATAGAAGCGGAAATACCGATTAAGTACTCCTAACGCGAGTCGTAGTACGAAGTATACTCTAGCGGATAGAAATATAACTCCGAGTATAGAGATTAAGGAAGAAAAGGCAATATAGACTAAGAAGGTAATTAATATAGGTAAACCGCTAGAGTTTATTAATTTAAGCGGCGAGTCGATAGCGAGTATAACGAGTACAAAGTAAGATTAAAAGGATACTAAGACAGTAATTAAGCAGTCTAAATTTATAGATATTAGTAGCGAGTCGACCGCGAGTCTATAACGAGGTAAATCTATAGTAAAGGATTAGGAACCTAAATAGCTAAAGGATATAAGAATACGGTTAAAGAAGGATTAGAAGGAGTAATTAAAGGAATAAGTAGGTATAGACTCGCGGCGACTCGCGCCGTACTTATAGTACAATTTTATTTATCTAAATACCCTTAGCTAGCGGAGCTCTATCGCTATCCGGCTATAATCCTTTCTATAGTATATATATATCCTTAGACTTAATAATAGCCTTATTCTTAAGCTATAAGAACTACTATTAATAATATAACTTAAGTCTAACTACCTTACTATCGAGAGTAGTTAACTTAGCCTCTAGTATAATAATATACTCTTTAAGAGCTATATTTTTAATCTCTATAGCCTCGACTCGCGCCTATATCGCTACTAACTCGCTAATATCCTTATCTATTTCTTCGTCTTCTTATATAGTACTAATAATATATCCTAACTTACCCTTATACTTATAGTAGGTATAGACTATTTTACCCTTAGTATCTTTTATATAGTACTTATATATATCGCTATCCCTCGTATAGTAGTAGTATAGCGATAGGCTATCCTTACTAGTAGATATTTCTATAATTATACTAGTAGCCTTATACTTATAAAGCGTATTTAATACTATCTTCCTCTTCTTCTTATTACTAATATTATCTAATAGCTCTTACTATCTCTTCTCGCTATAGTACTAGAAGTCTAAAGTATTTGTAGTTTATAGGCGGTAGAGAGACCTAAATTTTAGGAAAATTAGCCGCGAGTCCTTAGCGATATACTATAAGTAAGCTTACGAAAATAGTAACTCTATCTCTTTAGTCTCCTAAGGACCTGCCTTAGTAGCTCCTAAAGCTACTATAAGAATGTCTACGCGCTAGACGCCGTTATAATCGTTAGATATTATAGTAGAGTACGCTAGCGTTAAGTTAGCTCTTAGAGTATAATATAGCTAGAAGAAAGTATAGTAGATTAAGCGCTAAAGATATAGCGAGCGTAGGTAAGCTTCGCGGCTATTATTAAGGTTATTATTATCGTATATAGAGTGAGAAGTAAAGAAGAAACAATAGCAAGTAATGCTAAGTGCTATTGATCACATGGTCGATTTGGAGCTCCGTCGCCGAGCCCTGGTTCAGCCGAATCGCCGAAATGCTTGGCTCGTTTACATCACAGCAGCAAGGGACATGGAGACATGGAGCGAGCCCTCCGAGCCAGGCTTTCCCTCTGCTTTCCACTTCTCACGGCACTATCCTCCTTCTCTCCCATCACCGCTTTTGCGATATCCATCGCAGAGGCTATCAGCTATCCGGAATCGCTTTAGATCTCTCCGGCGCCCGTTTGAAGACACATCTGTCTTTCCTTTTGGCATTTTCTGTCCACCATTGGCCAAGATCCCATACTGCCAGAGAGTCAGGCCGTCAGCAAAGTCTTCCCAGATTGCGCCGTCGCAGCGCATTCCAACCGCAAATCACCACAATCTGTCTACCTCTGCTCCCAGCGATTTTCAGGCAATGGACATCAACATTCAGTCGCATTGCGATCATTCTGGCTGTCGATAGGAGTTGTTCCCGCAGAACGCCTCTTCCTCAGCAGCTTTTGTCGATATCGCTCGACATGATGGAAATGTTCGCTTACCACAAATTGACCCTCTTACTTTCTTTCAAGAGGCCAAATCTCCATGTCCTAGCACTTGCACCACCACTGGATCCTTCTACGCCACCTTGACACCGGCTGGCTAAAAACAACACAATTTCAACAAGAACGCGCGATCGCGAATAGACTGATAGAAGATGTATGGCAATATGTCAAAGCAAGACTTTGATTCTACCCAACTAGGCGCCATGGCAGATGAGCGCCTCATCAGGGCTTTCCCGGACGAAGATATGACTGCTGGAGCTCGACTGGAAAGGTTCCATCTCATCGAAGAATACAAGGAACGGCCAGCTCCGAAGCCAAAGGCGCAGAAGCGAGAAACGCCAGTCACTCAGAATAGCACTCCAGAGATTGCTGACGGAACGCCCACCAAGAAAGTAAAGGGTTACAAAACTGTTGAAGACTACCCAGAGGAGATTATGGACGAGGAGATCTTTGCAGGCGAGGCGGATCGCATTCGGTATGGGACTTTGATCCGGCTCGCCAAGAAGTACAGCGTTGGTCAGATCGCAAATCAAGTCAATAGCCATCATCCAAAGGCATTGACGGCTCAGACTGTATCCGACAGACTCCAGTCGGCTTACAAGTTTATCGCTGGACGAACACAACGAACAGTAGCCGACGTAAAGGCAGAAGTAGAAGATGCGAGAAGGGACAACGGATTGGTGGCGAATGGTCGGAAGACGATGAGAGCCATGTAGTATAGAGACGGCATTGTGGCGATTCTTCAGCTGCGGGCTCGACGAGATATACTTAAGAGGAGTGGCGCAGTATGCTTCGACCTCACCTTAGCGTTGTCACAAACGTTGACATCTTTGCACAGTCATGCGCCTTTGGCAACAGCGGCTTACAACCTACACTTGAGTGGAGCTTCATTCCTGAAAGTCACCATTTCACTGCGATTCTTACGTGCCAATAGCCTCACGGGTGGTATGAGCTCCTATCTTTATGCTCTGGCATAATCTTATATCGTCGAATTTGTCCGCTTCAGACCAAGCAGAAAATCGAGCCAACACTGAGTGAGCTGCTACAGGTCAGGACATCCACCCCTAACGGCCTATGAACTCTTGGATCAATACTAGCACGCGAGCATATCACGTGGAATTTGTCTGCTTGCGGCCAAAGACTAGACCGAGCCAAGCTTCGGAGAACTCCAACAGGACAGCAGCCTTCTCACTTCAAGGCGAACTCTTAGGCAGAGCATTTTCGAAAGCCGAGAGCACATTTCGTCTCGTATCTCGGCTCCTGATAGCTCCCTTCGTGATATCGAATGGAGCTCGAAGCAACAGCGCTGACTCACCCAAAAGGTCGTCAGAAGCATAATTTCCTACGCCAGGAATAGCATACAGTCATACGTCTTCGATTTCGCCAGCTTGGAAGCACACATATACTGGAGTCACGGCAGAGGGGAGTACAGACAGGCTGGTAGACATCTCACTTCGAGACAAGTTCGCAATGAGCACGATTCCACGCCATGAAAGGACTCTTACTCACATGCTTCTGCACCTACTTGCTTCCTAACTGTTCTCGAGTGGAGCGCAGTTCAGGTGAGTCGAAGCAGCACTGCTACTCTTGTTCACTTGTAGCGTTGTCAGAAGCATAATCTCCATCTCCGACGATGCCATGCAGCGGATTGACTCGAACTCTTACGGCTTAGATTTAAGCATCATCAGGAGCATGCGTCGTTACTGTCCTTCCAGAAACGCCTCACCCAAGCATCATCTCAACTACAAACACTGGATTACATGCATACGACTCTGATGCCATGGCCGGAGAGCTGACTTCTGGCTGGAGCTTGATATGGATGAGAACTCGTCTCAAGCTCACCGAGAACATCTCCAGCAGCATGATCTCCATCTCAAGGATGGCATGCAGTCATACATCTCAGAACCTTACAGCCTGAACTCAGACTTGTGACGGAGTTGGATTCAATCAGAAACACTTCACGTGGGCATCATCTCGTCTGCTACCGCTGGAACCTCATAACACAATTCCGACGCTGAGTCCTCAGAGCTGACTTGTGGGTAGAGTCTATTTCATGAGAACAATTGATACATGACGGGTAATGCTTTATACTCAGAGTCAAGTTCGCCCTCCTTTGAGAGAAGCAGAATACAACGCCTAGAAATTTAGACCAACGCCAGATCCGAACTCCTCGCTATATCATCTCAGAACGATAACGCCTCTCGTGCCATACTGCTCGACCCTCCTAAAGCAAAGCCCTTGTCATCACTCTCTCCCATGACGAGAACGCCCCAGCGATACTCCTTCATTTCTGTGTCTCCTACCCCTTCCACCCATCACTTTCCACCCTTCCTTCCCCTACCGCCAACTCCATTTTCCGTCCTCGCCTCCTCGAGTTCCTTATTAACTTCATCCTTTGTCAACCCCTTCTCCTTCGCATACCACGCCTTCATACTAAACACCCGGCCCGTGACGATGTCGAGAGTCAAATGTTCATTCGCCGGATGGTTTGCATTGAAAGTCGCGACAATCTGGGCAGGAGCATATTCCTTGGAGACGCGCCAGAGAGCTTCGTAACGGATCCTGTCCCATGGACCTTTGAGAATGTCGAGGGTTGAGGTCGAGGCGGGATACGGTTCGTACTTGATGTAGCCGTTTTGACGTTGCTGGCCAGCTGTGCGACCACGAGTTGGGTTGGAGGAGGAGGGCTGTGCGGAAGAAGAGCTGGATGGTTGAGAAGGTCCTGCAGAGGGCGTGGTAGTTGAAGCCGAAGTCTGCTTGCCAGCCGAAGAAGAATTGACGGTCGATGATGATGTAGGCTTCGACTCGACCTTCGACTTTGGCGCCGGGGCCTTGGTGCTGTTTGACGATGTAGAAGACTGTGGCTTGCCATTCTTCTTACTTGCTGCGGCCTTCTCCTTCTTCGATTTCTCAGCTGCTTCTGCTCTGGCTCTTGACTCGCCCTCGACTCTCATGCGTTCAGCGACATCTGGGTGATCGTCGTCGACGATGTTATATTGGGCAAGGCGGCCATAGGCTTGCTCGTAGTTGTTTGGACCAGACATCGTGCTTGTCGCGCTTGCTGGCTTCGAGATGTTGTAAGATTGCGTACAGATCGTCGAGGGTGGCTGTAAGGCTATGTACTGCCGAGAATGAGAAGTCGGTTGGAGGTGTACTGAGAAGTTTGGAATGGAAAGAGCCGTAAGTGATGAAGCTATCTTGCAGGCTTGTTCGCGGAGTCTTGATCTTCTGGTTGTCGCTGTTGATCGTGTTGGTGTTGTTAGTGTAGAAGAATATAAATCAAGTGTTGACTTCTCAAATACTTTGTGTATAGGTGAACTTATCACAAGACATTCATCAACCGCTTTCCGTTCACAAGCGCGGAGTGAACGAGCCATCTTCCGTGTTGACGTATGTGAACAAGCGGAAGCCTGTGATGGTGGATGAGTGAATGAGTAGGAAGCGCAGTCTTGTAGTTTGGAGAGGAAGAGCAGATGGGAGCTTTGCATTGAAGTACATGACTGGAGGCTGTGAGAGCAAACCGACTATGAGGTGAGTTTGCTGAGACGATGAAAAGAAAAAAGGCACACATCGTGGCTCTTTGTATGTGACTAAGGGTATGCTCATACCATAGCGATCATCCAACAATGTCAAAGGGAGGAGATCGGAAAGGCGGCGGAGTGGGCTTGGAGTGCTTCACCTTCCTGCTCGATTCGCTCCGGCATTGCTTCGAAGGAGTGTTTGTGTAGTATGCTTCTACTGACAATCGCGCTAGGAGCAGGATGAACAGGCGCTGCGAGGCGGTATTCGGAAGGGTGTGTATGCTTGCCTATCGTGTGCTGAATCGCTCTTGAGTTGATTGATGGCTACGACGATGGTATGGCAGATACTGTCTGTCGCATCAGCAAGCCTTGGCGAGAAGTATTGCGCTTGATGTGACGTCTTGATCGTCTCGCCTGCTGCTTTCTCAGATCAACCAGCATCGTGGTCTCGATTCGCCAAGCTTAACCGATCGGAGTGCAGTATGGGAGCAAAAAAGATGTGAGGTGAGTTTGAACGTCGTTCCTGAATTTTCGCTGAATTTTCGCTGAATTGGTACTACTCTATTTTCGCGTTGAAATGCATTATGATTGGAAAAGCACCACACCGTCATCCATCCTTTCTTGCGCCGACGTCGATGCACCTCATACGCTCATGGCCAAATTTATGTTTGTGCCGAGTTCATGCCAGCACTCTCGGGTGGTATCGTTCGAACGTGGAGCATCCGTGGGGAAAAAAGCTGAAGTTAAATCGAATGCTCACAAAGCACTGCGGTGAAGCAGATCACATGAAGTCGCCACTGGTAGATATATTAGCATAGTTTCAATCCAATATGACATTGAATGCCGACTTACTCGTCAAGTCCATCGTCATCGTAAGCTGCAGTGTCCGCTCTGTACGCAACATCCCTATTGGCGTTGAGGCTGGTCTTAGTCTTCGCAGCCTTAGTCTTCTTGCCACCCTTCTCAGCAGCTTTTTCCTCCTTAAGCTTCTCGTTCGACACGGCAGTCAAAGCGCTAGCCACCTTCTTGATCTGCTCGCTGTTCATCTCCTTGACGATCTGCTTCGTGAATTCTTTCATGAAAGACTCGTATTGTGGCTTCTTTGCGTTGTTGTTGAGAAGTGGCACCAGAGTATCGCGCATCTTGTTAAAATCCTGCACAGTCTTTGGGTTGAAGAGGGAGAGGCTCGAGAGGTCGACGGCGCTGGTGGGGTCTCCGGTCGTGGCTTGTACGGTAACGGCCTTGTTGGTGCCCTTTCGGTTTGGTCCACTGCCTCCACCGCCGAACAGATCTTCAGCATTCTTCAAGTCGGAGTCCATCTCAGCAGCGCGCATGCGTGCTCTCCGGTCGGACTCATCTTCGCTCTCGCTTTCGTCGTCCTCGAGGAGTGCTCGCTCTTTCCGTCGCTCTTCTCGCTTCTCCTCGATTCGTTGTGCTTTGCTCTTGTGGTTCGCCTTCGCTGCTGCGTCTGCCTTTGCTTTTGCCTCAGCAGCCTTCTTGGCCTTCTCTCGCTCCTCCTCGCTGTCCTCGGCAGCATCCCATGACTCCAGAACGTCTTCGTCTTCCTCATCGTCAAACTTGCCACGTCGGGCGACTGGTGCGACTGGTGGTGAGGATGGTGGTGTGCTATCGGATTCCTCGTCATCCCACGAGGTTTTGCTGGGCGCCATGTTTGCGATTGTTCCGAAATCGGGAGGCTTTGTTCAGAGCGTTCTGCTAAGTAGATTTGCTTCTGGAGTGATTGTAGAGTCGTGCTAGCCTGTGCGATGTCAGACGGATATTTTGAGGATTTGTTGACGGAGTTGTTCGTGGAAAGTGCGTGAAATAAATGGTCGGAGAGTTGGGCTCTTGGTGGGGCGTGGTGTCTGCCGATCCGTGCGCACGCTCAGACGTCAGTGCGCAGCCCAACGTACCTTTTCGATGTTCTTCTGCTTCGCTCAACTGGCATGTGATTGCAGAATGGATTGAGTGCTCAAACGCTTCCCGCTGGGAGTCGCCACGTACTTATAGCTCTCCACAATACGCCCTCAAGAAGGCGTGTGTTTCTACCACGGAACGGAAAGCAGAAACACCTCCTGAAGCCAAAGCATGTGTACAAAGGGGGCAAATATAGTCGGCTTCCGAAGACACCGATTTTGTGGTATGGTAGCTGGTCTCTTACACCCAAACGAAGAGGTGATGTTGAGACAAGGTTTTGCGCCTTCCTCTCTACGATGGCAAGCACATCTTCTTGTTAGGAAGTCACGACAACAAACATGAAGATATCAAGATGAAGAGAATCGATCTGCAATGCACATATCCATATCCATTGTTTTGCTGAAAACTAATCGCACTATTTTTGGTTCGAGCGCATAGCACATGCTCATTCCGGCGTGCGCGAGACCCATGATGCTCTCTCGCTCCCAGATGATGCAAACCCTGCTCTATCCCACGAGTTCCATGCCGTCTATCAAGGTATCATCTGAAAGCACACTAGTACAAAGGCTGCCTCGCATTTCTACAGCATCTGCACGTGAAGAAAATGGGTCTCCTCTTCATATCATCACACTCGCTTCCCACGAGTGGAGGAGACCCGTTCTCATGCCCATGCAAGAAACCAGCCGCTGTAGTAGAAACGCCGTCGATGAAAGCACATGCCATGCTGCTTTTGGTTGTCGGAAGTCGGTCCTGACGAGAAACTCCCGCCCAGTCCAAATACCCTCAAAGGTCGCACCTTCTAATTATGTAACGCCGTCGCAGTCGCTGAAAAGAGAACACTGATCTATCGAGCGTCGCAGCTACTTAGCACCGCCCAAAGCAGCGCCCTGTGCCGAGAAAAGTCTTGTGTGGATGATGTCGTAAATGTATCGTGGCCCATGCCGGGACACAAGCCGGTCAATAGCTCCGTCGCCCAAAGCCTGAGGGCGGAGGAAGCCAGTGTCAAATGAACAGGCCACGATACCAGTGCGCCGTTTTCCCACGCCGTGCAATGCAAGCAAAGCCGAGGAAAACAACGCTGTCTATCATGCTGGATTGGGTATAATGTTGTTGCAGCCGCACACTCGTCAAGATCCGCCGTGGACGTTTCGCGTCCAGGAAGGAAAAAAGCAATCGAAAACAGTCGTAAAAGAAATCGCGTCAGAGGGGTGTTGTCGGAAGGTGGTGCTGTTTACCACCAGCTGTTCGGGCCAGATGGACCAGATGGGTTGCCGTAGCCTCCACCCATTCCGCCACCCATTCCGTAACCTCCACCCATGCCGCCGCCGTAGCCACCGCCGCTACCGCCCATCATGCCACCAGCGTAGGCTGGGCGCTGTCCGCCACCGAAGCTACGGACGTCCTTCATGGCAGAGCTGCCACGGCCACGTCCGCCTCCAGAGCGACCGCCGCGGCCACCGCCGAAGCCAGAGCCCTCACGTGCTATCGTCTCGAGGAAGCCTGGAACTTCTTGGTTGGCCTCCTTGAGGAGGTCGATGAGGTCTCTAACCACACCACGGTTGCCACGGTTGAAGAAAGCAGTGGAAATACCAGTGTTTCCTGCACGACCAGTACGACCGATACGGTGGACGTAGTCGTCAATGTCGGTTGGGAGATCGTAGTTGACGACGTGCATGACATTGGGTATGTCCAAACTTTGAAAGTAGTCAGTACGTGATCCAGTACATAATCGTAGATGTGTGAAGTATTCGAGAATGATTTGAAGTGAGTCAGGGGAAGTATGGTCAATGGGAAAGAGTGATAAAGAAAAAGGGATACGAACCCACGCGCTGCAACAGCAGTAGCCACCAGGATTGGGCAACGCCCAGATCGGAACATCTCGAGAGCACGCTCTCGCTCGCGCTGGGTGCGGTCACCGTGAATGGAGGTCGCTGGGAAGCCCTGGTTGATCAGGTAGTCGGAGAGCGAATCAGCCATGCGCTTGGTCTCGACGAAGATGAGCGTCAGACCGGCGCCGTGAGTGTGCAGGATGTCAAGGAGCACGCTGCGCTTGTCGATGTCCTCGACGTACTCAATCTTCTGAGTAATGTTCTCAGATGTCGAACCGACACGTCCAACCGAAAGGAAGATATACTCTCGAAGGAAGTCGCGTGCGAGCAGCTGAATGTCGCGTGGGAAGGTGGCCGAAAACATGAGTGTCTGACGGCCATCGGTTGGTGGCATGTCCTCGCCCTCCACGATGCGGCGGATCTGTGGCTCGAAACCCATGTCAAGCATACGATCAGCCTCATCGAGAACCAGGTACTTGATGTTAGCAAGTGAGATACGGCCACGCTCGATAAGGTCGACAAGACGACCTGGAGTAGCGACAAGCAAGTCACAGCCGCGCTCAATCTGGCGGAGCTGAGAACCAATGTCGGCACCACCGTAGACGACACATGGGCGGACCCAGGATCGGTAGGCGAACTTGCGAGCCTCGTCGTAGATTTGTGAGACAAGCTCACGAGTTGGTGCGAGGATCAAAGAGGTTGGGTAAGCCTTGCGTTGACGAGCAAAGCCGGATTGCTGAGGAGCGCTGCCAGATGGACCGTTCTGGTATGCTTGTGAAAGAATGGGGAAGAGGAAACCACCAGTCTTTCCGGAACCGGTCTGGGCACAAGCCATCAGATCGCGACCGCCCATGACGATGGGGATCGAGTACTTCTGCACAGGTGTTGGCATCTTGTATCCTGCAAGATCGATATTGCTGAGCAAGTGGTCGTCAAGCGGTGGGTTGGTGAAGGTGGTGACTGGCTCTGGCACACCCTGGCCTGATGCCTCAACCGGGATGTCATCGTATTTCTCGAAGTTGATACCAGTCTGCTGCTTGGTTGGGTCATTGGCGACACCGAACAGCTCACGCTCAAGGCGCTGGTTGGCTGGGCCTGCGATGTGCTTGCCGTCCAACCACTTTCCGTCTCCTGCACCTTGATTCTGTCGTCCTCCGCCGCCGCTGTAGCCGCCGCGGTCGCCTCGGTCGTGACCACCGCCTGGAGCGCCGTATGCATTGCGATCGAAGCCACGCGGGAGTTGTGGGCTGTTATCCCAGTTGTTCTGACGTGGAGTGAAGGTCTGAGCGGCACCCCAGTTACCGCCGCCGCCGCGACCTGGTGGTGGGCCGTTGAAGCCACTACCAAACATGTTAGCGCACGTGCTGCTGATCCCATCGGCTTCAAAACTTACTTTGGAGGGGGGAAGTCACCACCGTTCATGCCGTTCGGCGCGCCGCCGCCTGCAGCTGGAGGTGGACCACCGCCGCGAGAGCGGAGATGCGGTGGGATATAGGCTGAACGACCCTCGCCGAAGCCGTTCTGCTGTGGCGGGCCCTGGCCGCCAGGACCGGCGTGGCTAGAGTCCTTGAGGGACAAGCCGTTCATGTTCAGTTGATCAGCCATATTGGTCAACGTGTTGCTTCGGTTGTCGTCGCTCGATCTCGTTTGGTTGAAAGTGAGTGAACGGCGGTCGGTGAAGCGTGTTGTGGTTCTGGATCGTCTATGTCGCTCGTCGCACAGAAAAGTAACCAACTAAAGACGAAATGAAAAAGAGTATGAAACTGCAAGAGTTCTTGGTGTCGGTGTAAATTTGAGAGACACACACGAGGTGATGGGGTGGTTGTTAGATGGGAGAGCAAAATTTCGAAGAAGGCTTGAGCCCAACGGGTCAACCCGATCGCTAGCGTCCGCCACACCGCACTTACTCATCCAGCGTGGGATTCGTGGCCTCCCTGCGACTTGGACTTCTTCGTCATTTTCCACCTGAGAAGCCCAGCTCCGTCATCTCCCGCCACCGCCAAACTTTTAGCGAACGCCTCACTTTACCCTTCTCTACACCGCTTGCATATCATCCAGTGATATCAGATCAGACTCCACGCATTTTCATGGGAAGTACGCATGTACAGTACTCTCTGGGACTACACACGACACGAAGAGCTGGGGAGTCTTCGGAATTGCGTTCTTTGACGAGGGCAGACGCATACTTGTAGTACAGAACACGAGTCGACTTGAGAGTAGGGTCTGCGTGATAATGGTAGCATGTTTTTCCTTCTCTCATCTTAGACTCTGTTCTGTTCGAGCGTTTGGGCAATCGCTTTGAGAGCTTGCACAATCCATCAGGCGGCTCACACGAGTTGCTCCCATTTGCTTCCTTTTCCGCTCAGGACCGTTACCTGGCAGGCCATCTTCTTCGTCAACTCAAGGCTCCATAATCTCCAGCAGTACCTAGCAAATTCAGCCTGACGATGCCTTTTCCATCATGTCCAAGATCTCATTCGCCGACCTATAACTCCACGCAAGAGGTCTCCAGAGAAGTTCCCCCTTGATTACCCAGCAATTCGGTATTGGTCCCTCCTCACCGCAGTAACCCTCAACCTCCGCCATCGTCAACCCTCCTTTGTGGCTCTGAATCGTGGCAGTTCCTGGACCATGCCAGGTCCTCCCATAGCAGCCCAGATGCGGCGCATAGTAGCAGAAGCGGATCTCTTTGAGCGGAGGGTGCGCGACAAGCATATGGCGCCATGATGCTTCCGGATAATGTACTGCAGCTTCATTGATGCTTGACCAGGCTCCGCGCATGGACAGGAGCGGGTTCTCGAAGACAGTGGTGGAAGTCGTCTCCCTCGCGGACTCCGCCCAGATTCCTCCCGTGGCTACGCCGTGGTGAGACACGCGCTTATCACCAATCGAAACGAGGAGGAGCGCCTGCTTGAGCTTCCTCGAGCCCTGAACAACTCCGCGCCACGCTCTGCATACGCGCTGGCCGACGAGCACTTGTCTTGGTGGTAGATTGAGAAGGATGGCTTCGGCGAGTTCAACAATTCCAAGGACTCTCTCCGCTATCGAGTGCTGACGCTGCGCCATATTGATCGAAAAAGCGAATTGGTTTTGATCTGGAGGTCTGGATGTATGGAGGTAAAAAGTCCAAAGAAGCTTTAAGCGATACTATGCACTCGAGCTGTTTCAAGCACAGACCAACCTCTGCAAGACATCGAACCAACCTCATACTTCACACGATCGCACTATGCAGCCTGATTCCCTTTGACGACCACAAAGCATATCTACAATGTTCTTTGCTTGCTTGCCCTGGTTCAGCGAAACAACAGCACCATCACCATCCCGCCCACCACTCAGCCTTCCACGCACAACTCACAAGATGGAGCACATGCCAAACAAGAGCACCCAGCAAAAGGATGGCCCGTTGCAGAGGCACATGTGCCCGCGCTTCACCACCGCGGCAAGCGGAGGCACGCGACGCTTGTACATTGTCGCTATGTGCTCCAGTCAGTACAGCACGAATCTCGGATAAGATATAGAACGAACCTCGGAAAGAAGACTGCGTTGTAGTGTTGGAGTGGCGAGGAGGACGAGGAGGAGACGCATAGTGGTTGTACGAGGAATGGTTCGGTTGATTCCTTTTTCAATGGCGTGTCGCTCGCTTTGTGAAGTGATCACCACAGCTGACAGGTATCTTTATAGCGTGGCTGTCCACCTGAGTACGCCATATGGCATTCTCGTGTGCCCTATAGGAGGGAGTTCTACCAGCATACTCAAAACAGGGAATACATGTGAGCGTTCACGAATCTGCCTCTTTTCAGATGCTCAGTAGATGCCTTCGACTCCTCCTTCCGTAAAAGGGTTTCTGATGGAGACAGGGATCATGTATAGAAGGCACGGCCATCTCTATCGCAGTCATTCTGTACTTGGAGCTCACTACTGTCACTCTGAACTTCACCACCAACGCCACCAAAGCTCTTCCTCATCCTCAATGTATCTCAGTTTGGACCTGTCGAGCATGCCATCTGAGCGTGGCACAGCCACTTCACGGCGTGATCGCGTTTGAGAAGAGAGAAGTTAGCTCGCAATGTACAGCTCGCAGACAACACGTACGGTATTGGGATCGTGCAAAGCCCTGACAGGGTAGTGCTTAGGCGAGCACCAAAGAGTGGATACCCCCGGCTTTATCTACACCGGTCAGCAGAGTCGAAGCGATGAGCAATGAGTCGAAACACACACAACGAAACATCCTTTGAAATCTCACAACTTCCATTACTTCGTCAAAGTCAAGTCCCATCAATGACTGCCTCAAAGACTAAGAACGAGAAGAAACCCGGAAGCGACCCCTTGGCATGCTTCAATAAAGTCAGCATCGCTTACACAGACTTTCAAAACCAAATCCATGATAGCAAATACGTATCAGAAAGCAAAGAAAGCAAAACCTGGCTGAAGATAATCGTCAACCGACTCAAATCACTTGAAGACCTAAAGACCGAACTCAAGAAGAAACATGAACGTTGTGAAAAGCATGAAGGTAGATATTGTCCTCCTCCACTCACTTCCCACTCCTGACTCATCCCTCTTGCAGCTATCATCGACTCAAGAGAGACGGCTCGCAAAGTCGGTTTGGAGATCGAGAAGCTGGAAAAACTTCGAAAAGTCGATTTGGTAGGTCTGATTTCAGATCCTTTGTTGCTTCGAAAACAAAGGGATATCGGAGAAGAGACAGATGTCAAGATTCAGAATCTTTTGAGGAATGTTTGGAATAGGACTAGGAAGTTGGGTATTGCGCTTGGTGAGAGGTATGATGTTGCTGTTGATGCTGTTATTGCAAGGAATGAGGGTGTGTGAGTTTTGCGTGTATCGAGGATGGTTTGTGAGTTGCTAGAGTTAGATTGCGTGTATGCTTAGAGGATGCTGAGACGTACGTGTTTGAAGGATGGGCGAGATTTCTGGTGACTTTCTTCCACGGATGCTGAATGGCAGAGGAGGATGCTGGCGGTACAGCGAAGACATGTGATATCGTCTAGAAATCTTCCTTGGCCGTATCCTCAGGGTGTAGCTTCGTGTATTTGTCTGCGCCGTGCTGAGGGCAATTAGGGCATTAGCAGTCTCTACAGGACGGCTTTGCTGCGTTGATGTGCTCGAGATCTCTCTTCCAGACCTCACGGGCCCTGGTTATCTTTGCCGGGAGAAGACCTAAAGCAGGACAGCCATATGTCGCGACGCCTCTGGGGCTGTTTGCCCTTTTCTGCCAGAATCTCGTCCATAACACGAACCTGCTCAAGTAAGAGAGGTCTGCACTTCTGGTAAACGTCCTCTAGCTCATTCTTGGCGTATTCTTCCCACGTGATTCCAGTATTATGCTCGTTGTTCGGGAACTGGGGATCTTGAACTGCTTCATCCGTCAGCTTCGTGGTGAGCTGTCTGACTCTGATATCTTGCTTCCTGATTTGCTTGGCGATATCAGCTTCGGAGGCTTGAACTAAGGTGCTGTCAGTATTCACTTTTGCTCGATCAAAGATGACAGACTTACTTTGCCGTGCAGTCACTCCAGTCTTGTGCCTGTCCACTAAAGTAGCGCGAATCTCGTCCAACAGCTTCCTCTGAGTCGAAGCTGCTTCGCGAATCGCGGCTGTTTCGGCACTTGCGACCATGTTCATGGTTTCCTCCAATGTAGAGTACGCCACACACAGCGCGTCTAAGTACGGGACCGTGCCGGGTGCAGGTTGTCCCTGTGAGTCGTCCGAAGTTGAGGGTAGATACTGGGTAGTCTGAGCTGGAGCCGGACCGGGTTGCACTCTAGCTGGCCTGAGGCTCCAATAGCCTTCCGTGCTATAGGTGTTGTAGGTATTGTATACGCAAGCCTCAGGCTGGTCAAGAGCACGGTATCTAGTAGTCCCGGCTTCCTGACGCTGCTGGGTGTATTTAGGGGCCCGGTACAGGGGAGACGCTTGATACACTTGTGAGCTGGGTTGCTCTTGTGCAAGCATAGGTCGAGACATTCTGGTAGATAAGCCGTGGTAGAGGTAGATCATGAGAGACTGCCACTGGAGATGTGCTGTGTAGTAGTATTGGAAGTTATTTACCGCGCAACATTGTCCGCACGGCGTCATGCTACTGAGGCTGAGCTGGGAACCAAGTCGCATCAAGCCGTTGAAGTCGGTTACACAGCATGGCCTGAGAATGCGGGCGGCGTGGCTGTGAGACAGGGGCGTCAACGAGACGCGAGCTGCACCTGATGAAGCTGAGGCTCAGCGGCGTTCGTGCAAGATGGCAGGTATCTTCACTCGAAGACCGATTTCCCTGCATACATATCAACATCTCCCCACTGTACCTTTTCAGCCACCGGTTGCGATACACCTTTGGAATTGTTGTTCACGAAGAAAGCTTTCAGCTTATCCCTCTTGCCGCCGACTGAAGTCCCTGCCTTCTCCGTGATAGTCTGCTCGTATTCACGAATTTGTTCTAGCAACACTGGATTGCATTTCTCATACGTGTCTTCCAGGACGTTCCTGACATGTGCTATGTGTGAGGTACCAGCTTCATACTCTTCTTGTGCTATCAGAGGATCCGACACTAGCTTCTCTAGGACATCTGTGCAAAGGGTTCGGATCCGGTCGTCCTGCTTTCGAACGGATTTAGCGGTGTCGGCGTCAGCGACTTGGGCTGTTGCAGCGTTAGCGAGTTCATGTAGAGGAGCTCGTCAAGTTGATGTACTATGCTTCGAATCGTCAATCCATCTTGCTTTCGATAGATTGTCCTTCTGCTCTGCAAGCAACTTTTGTTTCTCCTTCACAAGCGCGCTAAGGCTCGTGAGTTCTGACAGAATCGCGGAGGGAATGGGCGGTGTGGTGGAATTGATCATACTCTCGAGCATATAGGCTGTCCTCAGCCCATCCAGATACGGGATCGGAATCCATAAATGGCCATTGAGCACACGGGCGCTGTCTGTGGCGAAATTGTTTTGGAACGCTTTCGGCTGCTCCTTCGCGCGAAGATAGTCTCCAATGTCCGCATTGCGCATAAAAGCTCCGGGTTGATCTTGAGCATACAGTTCGAAGAGTTTCTTCGGGCGGGCTTGCGCGTCAATATTGGCGGCCTCCCCAACAGATGGTGTATCGCGTGGTTGGGTAGGTGCTGCACTGGGCTGATTCTCAGCACGTGCTGGTCTGGTCATATTTTTGAAGGCCGAATCCTGGCAAGGTATATGGTTCGTACACGGCTGTGAGATATCTACAACGCCGTCGCTCTGGCAGAGGCCCAAGCCTGAGAATGTATTGGGATTCTGAAACTGATTCCCGCTCTGTGCAGACCACTACCTTTCTGGAGACGAAGTCTTCGGAGCTTCGATAGAGAGCCAGGGCAGAGTCGAAAAGAAGGGTTGCCGGCGAACGATGTGTATCACTATACGTGGTCGCTGAATGTTCAATGTTGCTGACCAGAGACTAATCACAGCTGAAGATGCATGTTCGGCTGGTGGGCTGAGCTTGGTGGGCTGAGCTGTGTGGGCTGTTCCACAACATGATCCAGAAATGGCATCCAGTGGGGTTCTCGGAAGTGCTTGTGTAGCTCCTTGCCGATGAAAGCAGACAGCGGTTTGGCGTTACTGTATATTTCAACATGGCCACTAGCTTGCAAAGAGATGACTTGGAAGCTAAAGCTGGTGCACAGGTATCTTCAACAAGTCAGGACCCCAGTGCCTCGAGTAAGAACCTTCAACAGCCAGAAGAACGGAGCTCTGCGGCGACAAGTGGACGTGATAGAAATCGTGCTTCGCAATACTGTCCGCCTAGTATCAAAAAGTCATCCGGTCCAGTGGAGAACGAAGATGTCAATCTGTATCTATTCGCGGAGGAACTCTATGATGAGCGCCCAACACCCGCAGAGCCGTGGTTCTTGGAAATGACGAGACTTCGTCGTGCTTATATTCTGCACCTCAACAAGAGACTTGCGCAACATCGTAAGCGGTTTTTCGAAGACAGACAGGCGACGGATGAAGATATGGAAGATCTCGGCAAGACACTGCACGAACAAGGTCAGCTGTGTCGTTTGCACTTCGGTCCCAGTGTGCTTACAATCGTATAGCCAATGCCATTAGAGATCTTCAGCTGATGAGATCTCTCGACTTTCTTCCTCCTAAACAGAGAGACCAGAGACACGAGAGAACCGTCGGCTACTTCCCAGAGACTGCGAGGAGCAAGTTTCCAGATATCCATCCATTCGCTTCTGAAAATTACAGATGTCTAGCGCCACAGCAAGGCGTAGTCTCGGACGAGGTACGAGAATTTCTGCGTACCTTTCTTCCAGCAAAGTTGTCTTGGACAAATGAAGAAAAGGAAGCCAGAGCAGAATTCTACAACGCTACCGACACCAAGTATAAGCCACAGAAGCTTTCGGCAACTGCAGATCGTCTGGCCAGGTTTATTGTGGCGATGTCTGGAGCTTTGTTCATTCTCGTTCCGATGTACATCATGGTACTGCACAAGAGCCAGACAACGAATCTGGTCGCTACCACAGTCGCTGTCCTGTTGTTTGCTGTGATGTGCTCGATCACCATGAGAGCAACCAATGATCAGACTCTTGGTGCAACAGCAGCATACGCGGCAGTGCTTGTTGTTTTTGTCGGGTTGACATCCTGATTGAGCTTGAGAATGAAGGACGTTTGTCTTTCACGAGCATCTTAGAAAGGGTATTCCTCGCAGTCAACCTAAGTGTCGGAGATGATGTCGATAACGCTTCGAAGATCTGGAGCCCAGTAAAAGAGAGCAGGAAAGCCTTCCATTGCTGAGACGGAATGCAATGGAGGAGGTACGAATTTCAAAGGCTTGAAAGTGTCCATACTTGCCTTCTCATAATCTGCTTCTGCGACATCGCAAAGCCAGATACCTAGATCAGCTGCACACAGAGCGTCAAAATCCGTGGAGGAGTCGCCGACATATACAGTAAAAGGTTCCAAGCTCCCTGACGGAGCCGGTTTCTTCAGGTATCGCAGCTTGTCCGCACTGGTACGAATGTCTGCATCGAGTGGTCTGACGACTCGACCTGAGCTGCCATAGGGAGATGCAAGGCCTTCGATCTCGTTGGAGAAGATCTTGATGTCGTTCGCGTAAAGGCATAGCTGCTCTTTCTGGGGTCCGTCGTTTCTTTGTGCTGATTGAAATAGCGCCTGTCGAATTGCGGTCTCGCTCCAGTTTACGCTCAGGATCTCAATGGAGCTCTCCAGGAACGTGCCGTCACCGGCATTGTAAGAAGGCAAGAAAAGCTCAAACAGTTCTTTCCAGTCACGGCGAAGTTCCAGCTCACCATTGTCGAGACACTTGGTCACAGCCTGCGCCACATCTCCTGTGGTGACTCCATGGAAGAAGGCCGCGTCTTGCACACGCTGTGCACTGTTCTGCTCAACCCACTTTCGAGCAGCAAGCCAGCCACTGTACTCTTCGCGATCATAGTTCTTCCATGGATACGGAGTGTCCTTGTAGGTGGCATAGTCTTTCATGTAGGCATCTACAATCTCCTGCCATGACATCTTTGGCTGCTTTGACAGATCACCAAGCACAGCCATTGTGTCCTTGACGGTGAGTGTTCCATCATAGTCCAGTAACAACCTCGTGGGCCGTCTCAGCTTTCTCTGGGCCATTGTGTAGAACCTGCAGTGTCGAGATGACGGAAGCACGTGAACGGCTTGCCAGAATCCGCTTCTCGATGTGCTCTGCAAAGTCGAATACCTCATAGGCTCCTCCAGATCTTGGACCCTCACTGACTAAGGAGCTTCCTCGGAACATCCGAGCGGAATCTGGAGCTGTCTAGCGTTTGCAAATAGAGCAGCAGAATGGAAGAAGTAGGGTGGCGGTCACCCACATTTGTGACGGAGAATAGGCCTGGTTTGCTGGCATTGCCACAGGATCTTGCGGGCAAGGGTTGCTTCACATGCGTGAATGTTTTTGCGACGTCGGCGCCTCGGAAGAGTGATGCATTGTGATGCGATTATTCCCGAGTGATATATGCTAATTCCCGCAGTTCTTGGACAAAGCCGAGATTGTGCCCACACACTACAGCCGATGGGAATGCTGATGACCGGTTTGCAATATCAGTGAGTGTATGGAATGCCAGTTTGTGAGCTCGACATCATTGCTTTGCAACAAAGTTGCTTTCACCTTGCACAAGAGCAGCAGAAGACGGGTGCAATCTGGTTGCGTTCTTGCCGTCGGTAAAGTTCTGGCTCTAGCCCCGATTTGGCGAGCCAATCACAGAATAGAGGTGGTAATACATCCTCGCTTTGCCTTTGCCATCTCTACTTCACACACGCTCTTCGCCATCTACACCACAACTCTCCACTCTGCTACCACCACACACCATGGCATTGAGACTTGCAACCCGCCGCCTGGCGGCCACAAGCCAGCCCATGCTCTTCCGCCGCAGCATGGCTACCACAATCGAACACACTAAAGAACCCATCTCCGCCGTAGCAGAAGCCACCTCGGCATCACGACCCCCAGAGCCACCCAGCAAAACCAGCACAATCGGCGAAAGTGCAACAGACCCAAACGCCAAAATCAAGACCTTCCACATCTACCGCTGGAACCCAGACGAGCCTTCCAGCAAGCCACGAATGCAAACCTACACTCTCGACCTAAACAAGACCGGACCAATGATGCTCGACGCTCTGATCCGAATCAAGAATGAAGTCGACCCAACTCTCACATTCCGAAGATCCTGCAGAGAAGGTATTTGCGGATCTTGTGCGATGAATATCGATGGAGTCAACACCCTAGCCTGTCTTTGCCGCATTCCCACAGAGACGAAGAAGGAAAGCAGGATATATCCTTTGCCGCACACTTATGTGGTTAAGGATCTTGTTCCGGATATGACACAGTTCTACAAGCAGTACCGTTCGATCAAGCCGTATTTGCAGAGGGATACGCCGCCACCCAACGTAAGTCATACCTCTCCTTCCCCCCAAACCCATCTTCCTGGCTAATCTCTTGTGTGTTTGTTTCTAGGGCAAAGAAAACCTGCAATCCAAAGCCGAACGAAGAAAACTCGACGGTCTCTACGAATGCATTCTTTGCGCCTGCTGTTCGACTTCTTGTCCTTCGTACTGGTGGAATTCAGAAGAGTATCTTGGTCCGGCTGTACTCATGCAGTCGTATAGATGGATTGCGGATTCAAGAGATGAGAAGACGGAACAACGCAAGGACGCTCTGAATAACTCTATGAGTTTGTACAGATGCCATACGATTTTGAACTGTTCGAGGACGTGTCCGAAGGGTCTCAACCCGGCGCTTGCGATTGCTGAGATTAAGAAGGCGATGGCTTTTTCGTAGACAGAGCATGACAGGACTGGAGAGGCGCTGAGGAAAGGAGAGGTTACTACATTTGTTTGTGTTCAGCTTGTACATAAAGTACGTGTATCTGATTACTTTGTTCAGACTTCTGCTTGTGCTTCTCATGGCCTAACCGTGCCGTGCTGCTCATGCGCGGCTGGTCTTCTCAACACACTATTACCTAGTCCTAAAATGCGCGCCATGCACATCTTTGCTGATTTCCTGGTGTCCAGTCTTCTTGCATGATCCAAACTCCAGATCTCCACAGAAAGTCGCTTCTACGAGTCCAATTCCTGACTATTGCTTTGACAACCAGCACACTCGCCATCCATGCAATTTCTTCGATGCGAATATTTCCACCCCTTGCCTGGATTTCACCAAGGTTCGCCGCGTCTATCGTACGGCCAGAACTTATTGATAGTGACATTGCCCAAAATCACTGCCTTTCCGTCCTCTGGCACATGTCCGCCGCGGCAATCAGTGCATGCTGGCGCCTCCCACAGTGATACAGTCGAGACCTCGCGTGGCTCTTGCGCGATCTCCTTCTTCTTCGGGCAGTAGATGCAGGACACCCACATCCGATTCTGGTTGAAGCCACTCATGAACTTGACAGCCACGTCTGCAGCAAATTTGGGTATCGATTCCAAGATGTTGCTGAGGTTAGCCCGTTCCCCTGACTCGTTGTCCTTGGTGATGGTTCCAGCGTGCACAACCCAGGCATCGACCAGCAGTTCGTGGAGCTTTTGATCCCCCTCGGGTAGAGGCAGATGCTCGTAGACAGTGTCTGCGGTGGTAAGCAAGCGGGTTCGGGGGTTGGCCATGACTCTAGCGCATTCTTTGAACTTGTCGTAGGCTAGGTCCTTGAGCGTGGGCACTTCATACTATATTACTGTCAGTCTGCCATGACTGAAATTGAAAGGGTCGGAACACTTAACTTTTCGGCAACCGCATACACCCAAGCATCAAGCTGCATGGGAAATTGTAGCTTTCCTGAGCTGATGTCCACAGTGACAACGGCCTCACTTGGCATTGTCGACTTGCCGTTGCGATGTTCGATGAGCCCGCTGCAATCATCGTAGTTGCCGTCATAGAAGTATTGAATCATACATTCTACAGCTTCTGGCGGATCTTCCTTGAGTTCGATCTTCTGCTTGCTAGCCTCGGTGAAGGCGCCGGAACAGGCGCGCTTGAAGTACTTGGACTTGGCACAAATGATGATCCTGGGAGAATGTCAGAGTTTTGAGGCAAGCACAGCATCACGCCTATGTGGAAGGCTTACCTGTGGACTCTGTACGCTTTGCTGCCGCAGATGATGGTGAAGTCGGCGAACTCTTCATCACCATACTTGACCCTGTAGTTCCCGGGTCAGCTGGTGCGTACAGTACTCAAGGTGATCACTTACAATGGTTGGGGATTGAGCCAGCTAGCCATGGTGAGTGATGGCCGTGGACCAAATAAGAAATCAAGGGAGCGAGAGCTGTGCTGGGAAAGTTGAGGAAAGAGCCAACTAAACGGTTCGGATCGGTGCCAAGGAATGCTTGCCGCTTTCACATGCGAGGCAACTGCGATGGCATCAGTCGTCAGAAAGACTCTGCTGAAACGATGAGACTGAGGTTCTCGTCATCATTACAGCATTGTTCAAAGTCCCATTGTACAGTATCGAAGTGTAACATCCGTTGACACCTCGTGGTCCTTCCCACTGATACACATGACCCACAGAGTACTCCAACATTCCTATGCCCAGATGTATGACTTGATACCCTTCGAGCCGTGCTCAGCAAAGTCGTTAGTCCTATGTCATATAGATAGGATCATACGATGGCAGGAAAAAGCCCTTTGGTGCTGTCAGATACCCAAAAGCCAAGTCTTCTGCAAATTCCGGGACGTCCTTGAATAGCTGTCTCACTTCGCGCTCATGAAACCCGATTTTGTCGAAACCGACCCAACCCTCGAGGACCGCCGCCTTCAGAGCCTTGACGCTCTCCGGGAGCTCGACTTGTTGATACGCGGCCAAGACAGCCCCTCTCAAGCGCAAGAAGCCTCCAATGCTAATCTGGTCTCTGAATCCCTCCAACGCCTGGTCCCTCAGCGTTGGGCAGTCGTATTTCTCAGCTACAACGTAGACGTAGGCATGAAGCTGGATCGCATTACTGGGTCCCTTTTCTTCTAGCTTTGGAGGTGTGGCAGTGATGATCGTGTCGTATTCGCCTTGATAAAAGTACTGGAACATTTTCTCGATCGCCACAGGGTCGTCTTCGTGGAGAGTGACGCTTCTATCGGCGGCTTCCTTAAAGGGTCTGAGAAGTTTCAGCGCTTTGCTGCGCGATGATTTGGGAGGGACGTACGCCGTGCAACATGCTTCAAACCATTTGCTTTGAGTCGAGACGAGAACACGGTGGACGTGATACTCTTTACCGTGGCAGATGACGGTGAAGTCGGAGAAGCGCTTGTCGCCGTAGAATCTGATGATGTTAGCAACGGTATGGCTGTTGGGCAGGTGAGATGGCACTGACTTCTTCCTTGCCTGTTCTGCCATCTCTGGCTCGAGATCCATGACTTGGGGTGACTTCACGACTGTCGAATTAAATGACGCCTTGGCCTCTGACTTCGCCTGCGACGCTAGACGTTTGCGCTTTGCCAGTAATTCTTGTATACCTCCCATGCTATCGTCGCTTGGAGATGTCCGGGTCCAAGGGTCCAAGCATGCAGGAAGCAGACTTGGTCCGCGTAAACCTCGACATCTGCCAAGAAATGTCGTTGGCACCAGAATCAAGACGAGCAAGGAGGGGTAGCGAATCACGAACATAAATGGGCTTTCAATGCAATTTTCATTCAGCAGTAAGAGAGCCAACTGACCGGGCGCCATCTACCTTGCTATGGTATTGTTGGCTCACGCCCAGCACCCGTCGCTGGCAAGCATCGCATAGCATGTCTCAAATCCCGAGCCTTTCATTTGCGCCGTTGCATGCCTCTTGCACCTGATCACCCTTTCCATACATCACTTCATACAGAATCGCACGCTTAGTGACCTGCTCTCCTGCTCTCAGCGATGACCTTGGTCATCTCGTCGACCTTTCTCTTGGCACGGCCGAAGGTTCCGAGTCGCTTCTTCGCGAGCTTACGGGCGCGCTTGTCCTTGCTGTTACGGAGGAGTTCGATGACACGGCGCTCGTATGGGGCGAGACTGGTAGTAATTGTTAGTATTGTGTGTCCGAATCCACCTTCCCACCATGGATTGATCTTACCCAGCAACCTCCTTGACGATGTCCCGCACGAAAGCAGTCCGCTTGCTAAGGTGACCCTTCATGCGCGAAACACGCGGCTTTGGCTGGCGGGGAGTGACTTTCTGTATGGCGATGTCATGTTAGTCCAATGTCCTATTTCTCGGTTCTCATTCCTTCGATGTATCGCTCGGTCGGTGGGTGGGACGGTGGTAACGTACGTGGCCAGCATTGAGACCGACGGCAATGCCGGAGCGCTGCTTGACTTCCTTCGGCATGTTGGGCGACGTCGTTGGGTGATGTTGTCGAGAACGTCAGTCTCTGAAGTCGACGCAGAGATCGGGTTGTGCCTCCCAAAGCTTGGAGTGGGAGAATGCCAAGCCATCGAAATTTGTCGTTCTCAAAGCAACGCAGCAGCATTCTCGGTTGAGCAGCCGACTTGGCACTGAGCTCAGACGCTCTTCACATGGTTAGCGTCATTCAAAGCTTGCTTTGCTTCTGGCGTGGACGAGACCAGCCAACGATTTTCATTTCCTCCCGCTGTCCGTCTCCATCACCACCGCTCTCCCTACTTCAACAGTACAGATGTTGTAGCGACCTCGAGTCTGGTCACGATGCGCTTATGAACATGAGCCGCCATGTAGTAGACGTTGGGCGACAGAGTCTACACTTCTCCAGCGCGAGTCTCGCCCGTCTAACCTCGGCAATAAGAAATTCGTTCTCCGCGAGAGTACTGAGGCCTGCGACATCCATACCACAACCTGCACGTGCATCGACAGTAAGAAGTCGTGCTATACATCATGCTGCAACCTCGAATACGACAGTGCGATGGCCACGACCGGCGGTGGTAGAAGTTGGAAAACTTGGTTTGCGCACGAACCTGCTCAGACCATCACAAGATTTTGATAGATTGGCTGTGCGATGGATACTGCAGAGGAGATGGAACAGTGAGCATAGCAAGTCATCTGAGAAGAATGTTCAGGACGAGAGCGCGAAAAAGCTCGAGGCAGAAAAAGACCATGACTCCAAGACCGCAGCGACAGGAGCAGGAGGGGCAGGCAAATACATCTACGATCATCTGCCGCATCTCCCACACCTCCATCGACCTACAAAGGAAGAGCTACTCGCAGCAGCAAATGGCTTCTGGCATCGACTGCAGATCCGCTTCAAGTGGTTCTCTATCCGCAGCGTGCGACCGTTCAATCACGAAGAGATCTTTGCATTTCTGAGCTGGATCTTCTGGGGGCACGTTCTGTGGTTCGTGATTGGTACAACGACCTTCGTCAGCTTGACCATCTTGGCCCTTAATTCCGTCTTCGCACAAGACACTTTGGCAGGCTGGATCGGCAACTATCTGACGCGCAGTAGTGGTTTGAAGGTAGTCTTCGAGAGTGCCATTGTTCCAAAATGGGGCGATGGTGTCATCCGCTTCAACAAAGTGTTCGTTAGCAGACGACCTGGCAATGACAAGAGCCAGAGGGCTGTCACTCAAGGATCTTCGGCAACTGCAGCAGCCGCAGCCGCTGCGAGTGCACAGGCTGGGAAGGAGAATCAAAATATCGCCACTATCGAGGACACGGAAGTGGAAGACGATGGCAACTACTCACAATTCGATGTCACTATCGAAAGTGTGGAAGTGTCGCTGTCCTTTGCCAAATGGTTCAATGGCAAAGGCTTGTTGCGAGATGTGGGGATCAGCGGAGTCCGAGGTGTGATCGATCGAACGCACGTCAGACCACGACCTGGCGATGAGAATCTTGACCCAAAAAGCTATCGCCACGAGCATAGCATTGGCGACTTCGAAATCGAGCACTTCAAGATGGAAGACGTGCTCCTTACAGTCTATCAGCCAAAAGACTTCCGACCATTCACAGTCAGCGTCTTCAACTGTGAGCTTCCTCGACTTCGCAAGCAATGGCTGTTCTACGACTTCCTCAGCGCCAACAATATGAGTGGCAGCTTTGACGGATCGCTCTTCACTATCCACCCTCGGCAGGTCCACAGCATCACTGGAGCCAGCCTTATCAACGGCAGTGAGGATGACGCCTCCCAGTGGAAGAAGCATAGCAGAATTCGAATCGATGGGCTCAAGATTGACCACCTCAATCGTGGTGTCGAAGGGCCCTTCTCGTGGATCCACGACGGCAATGTCGACATCGTAACAGACGTTATGATACCTACTGATGCTGATGGGAGCATTGCAAAGGTTATGAGTGACTTCTACGACCGTATGGAAGCTACTGTCACCAATGCACAGAATGGTAATGGAAACCACAATAATCAGATCATCGACAATCGCGATGACGTCTCTGAACAGCAACAAGTTCAAACGCAGGAAAAAAGCCCCGACAATGATCGATTCGTGGTGATGGATATCCAAATCCATCTCAATGATGTGCGCGCAAGTGTGCCCATTTTCACACGCGACTTGTCATACGTCAACAATGCTGCTGTCCGGCCCATCGTTGCATACATCAATTCGCATTCGCATAGAGGCAGCAACTTCATACCCATCACCTGTCGAATTGTGAAGCGACAGAGTGAGTTTGATGGATCCTGGACTGTCTTCGATTCTGGTCTATTGGACGACCTCAGCAGAGAAACGTACGACGCTTTCGTACGAGACATTACAGATCGAAAGCAGCAGACGAGGCGCATTAAGAAGGTCGGACTTTGGGCGGCACAAGTCGCTGCTCAAGCACTCTTCATCGGTCTTGCTGGGCAGTTGGCGTAAGAAGCATCATCCAGCGATACCTCCAGCTCGCCATATTCTGCGAAGCTGGATCTTCACATTTCATTCCCATTGCATTCGGAGCGCGGCGTTCAGAGGATTCTGGGAGTGTAAAAAATACAAGGAAGGGCAGGAGTTTCAGCTCCTTACATGCATCGCACAAGAACTGCGACCAATGGCATGGGTGTGTATTATTTGTATAGATTCACGAGAGACGAGACCTAATGTACAGACAACTCAATACTACACGCGAGAGAGTCCATTCTCAAGCCCACTTGCCGACCGTCTGCCGTGCACAAGTACCGAGACGCTAACAAATTTTAGTTTCCAGCAAGTGGAGGCAGAACAGAACGACATGACTGATGTATCCCGACCTCGCTTCAATCTCGATCTCATAACATTCAGCTGGATAAGCGTATATCCATTCTCAGCTGACTGACTGATATCAGCCTTATCGTCTGGATCAATCAGGCCAACCAATCATGGCAGCGGCGACCAACGGCACCAATGGCCACCACCACCCCGGTCCAGCACCCGCACAGCCTGATTCCAAAATCGCCATAATCGGAGCAGGGGTCGGAGGTCTCGTGACAGCGCTCCAACTGCACGCACATGGATTCAAGAACATCACTCTCTACGAAGCAGCTTCCCAAATCACATCTCTCGGAGTCGGAATCAATGTCCAGCCCTCTGCCGTCCTGATCTTATGAAATCTTGGTTTACTACCAGCTCTCGAGAACACGGGCATCGAAACCCAAGAACTGAACTACTACGACCGTTTCGGAAATCCAATCATTTCCGAATCTCGAGGAAAATTCGCCGGATATGAAGTCCCCCAATTCTCGATCCACAGAGGAAAACTACAAATGTTATTACTCGACGCAGTAAAAGAACGACTCGGCGAAGCCTCTATCAACCTAAATCACTGCCTCTCCTCCTTCTCCTACTTCGACAACAATACTGTCAAGCTATCATTCATCCAACGCAAAACCTCCACCCCAGCCATGCACAGCTCCATAACCGCAGACATCGTAATCGCAGCAGACGGCATAAACTCCACAGTTCGAAAAATCCTATATCCCGATGAAGGACCACCCCATTTCTCCGGTCGAATCCTCTGGCGCGGCTGTCTAGAATCCGATAAACCTTTCCTCACCGGAGCGAGTATGATCTGGTCAGGCCACGCGAATCAGAAATTCATCGCTTATCCGATTTTAAAATACCCTACTCCCACCACCCACAGCACCTCATCCAGCACTGCCAACGACAAGGGAGACTTGCCTAGCGGCAAGACTCTCATAAACTGGATCGCCGAACTCCGTACCCGTTCCGAATCCGATTGTTTAAAGGACTCCACTCCTCCTTCGAAAACTAATTGGTTGGAAACTGTCCCGAAAGAACGTTTCGCTGGAGAATTTAAGGAATGGACGTTTGGGTTTTTGGATGTTCCAGACCTCATCGAAAAGACAGAGAAGGTTTTTGAGTTTCCTATGTGTGATCGTACACCTGTTGAGAAATGGTCTTTTGGTCATCTTACTTTATTAGGTGATGCTGCACATCCGATGTGAGTACCGAGCCTTAGCGAGGTGCCAGCGAAGGAGGCTCCAGCCTGATTCTGTCTCGCTCCGCTCGACTGACGCTCAGCAGGTATCCAATCGGCTCCAACGGTGCATCCCAAGCAATTCTCGATTCCTCAAGTCTAGTCCAACATCTCCTTTCAGCATCTAGTATAGAAGCTGCGCTCAAAGCTTATCAAAACGACCGCCTTCCCGCAACTTCGAAAATCGTTTATGCGAATCGTGGAAATGGTCCGGATCATGTTATGCAGGTTGTTCATGAGAGGGCACCGGAAGGTAAGTAGCGACCGAAGGAGGACGCTCGCGAGCGTAGCGAGCCTTAGCAAGCTCCAGTTTCCAAGATTATTCCTCCCTAGCGGTCGGATTCGGATCTTCGCTAACGCTCGATTCGAATAGGTTTCAAACATATCAATGATGTAGTAAGTAACGAGGAGCTCGAAGAAATTGGAAAGAATTATAAAATGATTGCTGGGTTTGATTTGGTTAGGGTTAATGAGTTGGCGAGAAAGACGGAGGGGGAGAGTGAGAGGTTGGGGTTGAGGAGTCCGGAGAAGTGGATGAGTGTGAATGGCTTATAAGGGTGGCGATTGATGGATGCTGGGGTGGAGAGATGGTGTTTGGGGTTAGGATTGGGAGGATTCGTGGAAGGACATGTGGGAAAGAAGGGACGCAAGAAGTGTGTTGGAAAATGGTATGTGCTTTGGTACAGTTGGTACTGATGCTGATGTTATCAGTCGATTGAAGGCGCCGTAGAGCGCTCGGCCGCCGTGATTGTCCCTCAGTCCAAGAACTACGTGTGCCTATGCGCACAAGCAACGATTTCCAATCCTACGAGTGTGCTCTACCTGTGCCGCTGCCTCCCTCCGGTGCATTTGCTAATCTTGTCTCGTACGCAATGTGCTGGTCAGCTTCGCCGAAAGGTATCTCTGGTTGGTGCCGCAGCGCGGGCAAGAAAAGAGGTTGTTCTTGCCGTCACGATAACACGAGACTTGTTCTCGTTTGCAAGATGCACATTCGAACAACGTCGAGCTGGTGGAGCTGAGGAAGCGATGTTGGACATCGGCAGCGAAGGAAGGGAGTTTTCGGGACAGCGCTGCAACATCGCTTCTGCCGATTCCGTCTGGGGCTGCTGTCACAATGAGGATCCATTCGTCGACGACTTCTTGACGTAGAGTAAAGTCGCTCTCCGGTAACGGCAGAACAGAATAGATCAGCGTGATCGCAAGTTCGAATTCGGCACGTGTGCGTTTCTGGGTGCGAAGGTCGGCCCTGAACTTGGCGAGTGCGAGCTTCTTGAGATCAGATATCTCATACTTTCAGGGAGTCAGTCAGCTTTGATTCTTGCTCCACAATAAGTCGTATGTCGCAGACCTTGTCAGCAATGGCATACATCCAAGCATGCAACTCAAGCTCAGTCTCAATGTTTTGGGTCGCAAATTCCTCCTCCGGATCAGTCTTGACTTCTTGCGTGGTCTCCTCCGCCTTCGGGATGTCGCTGCTGTAGTCGAACTTGTAAAAGAACTCAATCCTATTGCCTTCAATTCAGCAGTCAAGTTCCGTGACTTGCCACGCAGCCTTCGTTATGTCTAGCGGGGTCACTCACATTCTATCGACTGCAACGGGGACATCGCCCTTCAGCGCAATCTTTCTGTTGCCACTCTCGGCGAAAGCTCCTTTGCAGCAGCGCTCAAACCATTTCGAATGGACGGACAGGAGGAAACGATGGGATCTGAAAGGGCCAGAGGCGTGAGCGGCAATTGTGAAAAGTTTAGTCGAACTTGCGCTTACTTGTATGTCTTCCCGGTGGCGGCGCAAACGATGGTAAGGTCTGAGAAATTCTCGTCATTGAAGTAGCTGCAGCAGTGTCAGTAGATGACTTTGTGATGTCGCTGAACGGACGTACGCTTGAGCAGCGCTCTTGAAGCCGTCCATGGTTGAGGCTTCAATGTTGCGCTGCGATGTTTGGGCGAACAGAAGTGACGGAAGCAGACCGAATGGAAAGAGCAAGTGTAAGGAAAGTCCGCCGTTAGGCTTATGCGTCTTGGCGTTTCAGACAAGTCTTAGCTCCCACGCCCTCAATTCAGCAATATCCAAGTGTCTAGGAAGTCTACGACAGGCGACATTGACCTCTCTTCGCCATGAGACACTTTGACTCGTCCTTTAGCACCTCCTCATACTCGAATAGCTTGCCAAGAACATTACTCTTCGGACGTTGTGAGATGTGCCGTTTTCGTAACCTGCCCTTCTTTACTTGCCCAGCCTTCGACTTCTCCTTCGCCATCCATCATTTCCTCTGAAGACGTTTGGACTCGTCTCCTAGTCCTCGCAGATATAGATACACTTTCGATAAAAGATGACTTCAGGCACATTACACTGCGGACAGATTTTGTGCGCCTGGGTGGGATAGGCCACGTACAGATCGAACTTGTGGTCGCAGTTTAAGCACTCGGCGAGGACGGGTCGGGCAAACATGGTGTAGAATACACGTGCCTGGATGTGTGCGGCGAATGCAGGGGCTTTCTGAGCCAGTGCCCGCGTGAGTTCCTCGAAGTGCTCGTTCTTATTGTGGTCGCAGCCTCTCGCGATCCACGCATCAGCAAGTGCAATGTGAAGCCGCGAGTCTTCGAAGCCCCCATTGCTGGGCGAGCTGAATTGATATGGCAGGTTCTCGTAGATGATGGTGGCGGCAGCGATAAGAAGGTGAGGATTATCGATGTTGTTTTTGATCTCCTGCATAAATCTTTTTGATGCAACCTTCTGGAAGCTAGGGATCTCATACTTGTCAGAGATGACAACCATCCAAGCATGCAATTCGAGCTTTGATCCGACCAGTCCGGGTACTTCATCGTAGTCGAACTTGTAGAAGTACTGAATCCTGTGCATTTGTCAGTCGATACCTGCAAGCCACTTGTAATGAATGCAACCTACATGCGCTCGAGGGCTTCCGGCTGATCATCCTTCAGCTCGATTCGGCGGGACTGAGACTCCGCGAATGAGCCAGAACAGCATCGCGCGAACCATTTCGAATGAGAAGATGCGAGAATGCGATGAGCCTTGAACTGCTTTCCGCTTGTGCCGCACACGATGGTAAGGTCGGAGAACTTCTCGTCGTTGAAGAAGGCTTGCGTGGCGTTAGTAAAGTCTTCCATTATGGTGTGGTTCAGGTTCGATGTTGTTAGTGTTGGATCAGAGCTCAATGTTAATGGACGAAGCTGAAGTTAAGAAAGGAGAAACATGCAGCCGCAGGCACCCAGCGCCAAATGCGGCTAGCCAGACTGCATGTGATAGCACTGCTTCGCTTGCTGCTCTCACTCGCTGCCCTCACTTGTGTCGTCTGAATCTTGAACACGCTCAAGACTAAACCTTGTTCATTTTGTGTCCACACTTCATGAGAATCGCGGGGTCCTTTCTCGCTTCTCCAATATCACGCAATGGAAGTCAAAATTGTATGGCGCATCGTGACTTCAAAGATCTCTGAAATGCGCACTCAATCGTCAATAAGGAATGCCGGAATCAGGAGAGCCAATGTACGCCTTGCGATGCTGTTCAGCCGAAATCAGCAGCAGGTGTCTTGGGATCAGAAGCAGTAATGCTCCTCGAAGTGCGATGCTCACGAATAGCCGGTGCGTTATATTCGACAGTAATGCTTCCCAAGAGCAAGCTTGAGCTCCAGAGATCGAGCGAGAGTCATGTGAGCAGCCACTTTGAATGTGGTCGGGGCGTTCAAGCCCGCGCATTGGGAGACTTGTCTTGGTGGATGGTCTAGTTCAAAGATTGCTTGACATACACGAGAAATGCAACGACAGCACATCTCTGTATTTCCAGACTCTGCTACCAGCAAATTCTCCTTGGTGAAACAGATCATTGATGATATCGTCTTGCTTGTGGCCTCGAAATAGACGATGTTCCACTTGAAGAACAGCCAGAATGTCGCTTCGAAGGCTGCTGAATCTTGTAGCACAGGTGCCTGTTGCACACAATCGCTGCTGCTCCCAAATTTCGTTGGGATAGAGTGACTGGTCTCCTCGAGGCTTCCATTTCGAGTCGTACCTACACCGGTGATAGGCGCCATGGCCGACCCATCGCCGACATGGTGCGACGTCCTGTCGATGATCGCGGTCAGTCCAGACATCTGGCGGTTGGCTTCGACTTCTCTTCCTCATCTGAGACTGATCGCGCACCACACTCTCACTGAAGACCAGCAGGGTTGAGTCATCTTGGCATGTCTCAAGCAGTTTGATCCGATCAAAAGTGCCAAACATGTCATCCACGTTCTTCTGAGTACCGGCGACAGATCTTGTGGGTAGTATCAGCATTTGCTTGCTCCAGACACCAGGCGTAGGCAGCCGGTCGGCTAGTAAGACGTGATCGGCGTTTGTTGGTTGCCATGGAAGTTTTATGATTTGACGATCGCCTGCTGGCCACGAGCCCGGAATCTGTTGAGCTTCCCAGACGCTGGTCGCTATCTTTACTCTTCCTAACATATCCCAGTCTTCGGGTCTAGGACCCACAATGAGCCTGAGAGATGTTGGGGCGACCAGGTCTTTGTGTATTACCATAAGTCGCTCTTGCAAAGTTTCGAATACTCTCCGCTCTTTATTGCCATATTCTTCGATGTCAACACCAAGCTCTTGCAATAGTGTCACCCAGTCAAGGAGTTTTTGTGCACCGGTCTCGAGACTCAGCCATGTTAACAGTGTCATGAGCGGGGACTCCCCATCTTGATCTTGTGCACTCAAGTCTGCACCAGCTGAGATCAGGTCGGAAACCATTTTCTTCCAGTGAATTGTGGGAGAGTCCTCCTCCGTCAATGCTGCAGCAACATAGTGCAAAGCGGTCCTGCCTGAGTGATCTCTCAGGTGTGCCAAGGTAGCCGAAGAAGCCGACCCAAGCGCTTCGAAAAATCTTCGGGGAGTTCTATTTGTGCTCACAGACATGGCGTTTCGAAATCTGATCTGTAATGGAAGCCTGTCGTAGTTCACAATCGCTCTCTGGAAAGCCCTTTGGGATGCCAAATCTGGACAGCAAGCCCAAAGAAGGCCGCTGCTGCCCCAAGAATCCGCTGAGAGATCCAAGTTCAAGTCAGAGTCATCGACAACAGCCGGAACGAATACGTTCCGATACAATGGCGTAGTCACATCGTCTGATGGGAGAGACTTGAGATCGTTGGTATCGCAGAACGGAAGAAGATATTCGACCAAGTCCTCATGACCGGCGTTAATAGCTTCCTAAGACGCTGATCAGTCTTGAATACCTGATGTTGCAAGATGGACTCAAACCTGGAGCAATGTAAAGCCCTGAGGATCCTGATCGAGTGGTGACGCCTTTCCGTCGGCGATCAGCGTCCTCATGTGTGGGAGGCTCCCAAGTCCGCAGAAGGTGAAAATTGGAGAATTTCTTGGAACTACGTTGCATGTACGGAGGCGAAAATCGAACCCAGCATACGATTTGCGAATCGAAACTTGCCAAACTCTTGAGACTAGCCAAGCCGGAAACTTCATCGTGAGTGCATAGCCATGTTGGGCAGAGAACAGCCTTCGTCTGCGTCTTGATCGCTGGCCATCGCTATTCCTCCGCTGCGCTGAGATAGCCATCGATGACAAATCCGACAGTGTGTCTGTCAGCTGCTGCACGAAGTGCATCTGGTCAGCTGACGCTTGTGCGTGGCGGTCTTTAAGCATTTCAAAAGACCTCTCTATGGTGCGTGAGCAGGCCACAAGAGCTACTTCTTGCTCGCGCCGTCCGACCTCTAGCTGACGCAGGATCTCCTCAGTAGCCTGCTCCTGGCGAGATCTGAGATACGCGATAAGCAACTCCATTACTTTGCGCTCGAAATATATTGGTACTCACCTGGTATATAGAAGGTATGCATTGCCGAGGGTGATTTCGGCGCGATTAAGTTCGTTGCATAGTTGGGCGACTTCCTGCAGCTATTAGCACTCACAGCATTTCTGAGACGTATCAGCCGCGGGCAATACTTCGGCACGGAAGGCTATGCGTAGCCTTCCTCTGATATGGGACTTCAGTAGAGATTGCTCCAACTTGTCCGTGGTAGTCTTGACCAGCCCTATTGCTTCTTTGCACATCTTGACACATCTGGTGAGCATCTCAGGTGATGAATGGACTCGGTCTTGTCGCTCTCTGTCCATTTCTCGAAGTATGAGTCCTGTAGTCTCCAGCGAGAATGCTATTTTTTGCAGCATGTTAGGAGCTTCTGCATATTGACGACAGAACCCTTTCAACTTGGCAACACTATCGCCTAGCTGTATTGCAAGGCTGGCGAGTCCAACCGTCAAGCCGATAGCTTCGGCCATTCTCAAGACAGCAAATTTGAAGTTAAGGTCGAGACTTTTGCTGATCGACCAAACAGAATAATTACGCCAGAGCCAGCAAGGTAAGTGGCTGCGTGACAATTTTCACCGCCGGTCTGCTTGCAAGCCATAGAGGCCGCCGATGTTGTGTGTCTCATCTTCAAACACGCGTGGGTCAGCATGATTGGTGCATCATGCATACAGCTGTGCTCTTGCGGCGGTGGCTATGTCCTGTCGTGCTACCAGCGATACATTTCTGATCATCGCTCGCCACGTCCACAACATAGCATTTACTCTTGTCTAAGGCAGCAGGCTGAAATATGCATGACCACTACACCAGTCCGCCGTCTTTCTCACTCATGCTGTTCTGCGTGTACCTGATGTTGGAGGCGCGCGGCATTGGCTTGGGAATCGGCGCGGTCAATGATGTGGGCATCTGTATCCTATAGTCAACATCAGTTTAGAGATTACTTTGCCTCTTTCTAGCAGAATGATGCTTTGACAACAGATTGTTGAGCCCTGTGAAGGAGAAACGTGGAAGACAAGACCAAGGTTCTGAAGGCTTGGCGTTGGTTCTCCGGCGAAGACAGCAATCGCAGCCGACTTCACGTCTTCTACACAAGCTAACATAGACCTTGCATCACAGTGATTATCCTCCTTCGCACAATCTCGATACTCATTCCAATCCTGCTACTTCGCACATTGAATCCATCCCGTTCCACCCGAGCAACTCTGGTTGGGACCATTAGGATCCTGACTCAATTGATAAAACATGTCTTTTCCCTAGAACGAAGGACAAGAAAAAAGTGTCAGCAAAAACCACCTTTCGAGTATTGACCATTTCTGGCTTTTCGATGATACTGACCTCTTTCCAATGCTGGAATTCTCCCTCACGTTTACCAGAGTTACTGCAGCAAAATGTCCATCTATCTCTTGCTTCGCAGGATCCGTCGCCGCTGGTGCCACGATTGCACCATGCTCCGCCCACGATTGTGACTTGACGAGATTGAAGTGGGTGGTCTTCGCTTGGAGGAAGGGCGAATGCTGAGGCTGATGAGACCAGGGAGATAATGAGGACGGCAAGTTGAGACTTCATTCTGGTGGTTTCTTGGTCGACTGCTTTGTAGTTCTTGGATAAGGTTGCTAATGAACGAAGACTACACCTACTTAATAGCTTTTCCCATCGATTGATGTGAGTCCCTCTTCCATTCGTAAGGTATGCTATGCCTTCATCTGAGACATGTGCGGCCGCCTCCTATGCCGCGTCCGCTGCATTTATTGATCTTGCTAGACATAGTCTATAGAACTAGTCGTTGCCAAGTATGTGTAGAGGAAGGACGACTCTGAGACCTCGTAAAGATGTACTCGCAAGATGTCGGATTGTTCGATACTGATCATCGGGCCGTGACAACGAACAGTATTGCTCGCTTTGATCGTTTCTTGAATCTCCAGGATCTGCGGAATTCCACTGCGTTTCCAATGACTTCAGGTATTGTACTCCGCAGTAGAGATAATTTGAGGAACCTCATAGACGCCAATCTGTTCTAGGCTGCAAGCCAAAGAGAGACATTTTTATACCGAATGCCGACCGAAGTCACGCCTTCTTCGCCTGACCTAGTGGCCATCTGCCGTAAGCAAAGACAGAGGCTAGTCGTTTCAAAAGGCAGATGAGGTGGCCATTTCCTGGGTTTGCGTAGTAATGCTTACAGTACGGGTTGTCTGCAGGAAGCAGCAAAAGTCTTGGCGCCCAGCCACCTCCGAGGATCGTCTTCACCTCATGCTCATTTCTGCAGCGGCATTGACACCAAGGAGTCGATGTACAGACCTGGCGTATGGTCTGCCTGGCTAACATGATGACATATTCTCAGCTGAACGACCGCAGCGAGTACTATATGCTAAGCACAGCTCCTTCTCCAGTGTAGTTACGAGCACCCCGAGATCAACCTCATACTTCACTCGCCATGTACCACGACGACGCGATGATGTTGAACAGGATATCCGGGGCTACTGCGCAATACGATTTCCAAGATCATAAGAACAGAACGTAGTTGGGCAGGTACCAGCGTCCGCCGGAAGAATTGCACAGCCCATCTCTGAGCAGGTTGAGGGACGTCAACATGTGTGGGGATGAATTTCACGGCATCGTTACCAAATCACCGCTGCAGTAGTCGGATAACGTGCTGTTAGGCTCATTGCTTGCCTCTGTAGACGCAAGAGGCGCTTAAAGAGAATGAGCGACAAGATAGGAGACAATCCTCCAACGCGGGCCTTGGGCATGCTGCTAGATCCCTCAATCGATTGGCGGTCCCGCATGGTTTTGACATGCTTCACAGGCGAAGATTACTGGCGACGAGCTCAGAAACATACATACCACAGAAGACAAGGCATTTGGTAAGCGCCGATGAGGACGGCGGGAGCTGCCGCATATTATATGAAAACGGTGAGGACATATTTTCTGGACGTATAATTGCTACTCGTTCGCAGGGAGAACTCCAAATATCTACTATCAAGTCTCACATACACCAAAAGACGCAGCATCTTTCAAAACCCACTCAACAGCTTCCACGCCAACTGACTGCAACACCTCCATCTACAGGCAATACCACCACGGAGATTTACACCTGAACCTTTACGGGCTACGTCATGGCCGACCACAACACACGCAGTTCTGATACGAACTTCTGGAACCTCAAGCTTTCACAGCACCCACCTCGGGAAGGTGACGTCTACGTCCTGAAACATCAGACAGCCGGTCGCTCAACCTCCTCACAACTGCAGCTACTCATGGTTGTTAAGGTAGGATCCTGCTTGGGTCGAAGAAACGTCCTGGTAGCAGACCTTCTGGCGCCAGAGCTTGACTTCTGGGAATACGAAGACATCCGTGTCAAGTCGAATCTTGAAAGACTTATCCAAAATCCAGAGATGTGCCGAGAGCTTGTTCGTTACGTGCGACCACTGAGCTCTATCATCGCAGCACCAGACGCGCTCCTGATGAGAAATCCACCATCACACGTGATATCAAAGCTACGGGGCGGCGGTCACTGTCTCAACCCGACGTGTCAAGACGGCTATTGCGAGGACATCAACGCAGTCTACGCATTCTATCCCGAACTACGCGCCGGCCGATCTGAAGCGGAACTATACACTCTCACGCATGGAGGCTCTCCCAATTCAGTCCTTTGCCCAGACTGCCACGGCATGGATCTCGTCCGACAAGACGAAGAACTGGCAGTCCTCTGGAATCGAGATCGCTCTCCGGATATTGAGGAATTCTGGGATCACATTGAGCGCATAAAAGCCGAACGTGAAGCGATTGGGCTTACTCCTTTCGCCTCCCACCATACCTTTAGCTATATGCACTGCTTCAAATATCACCTTCAAGATGGGAGAGAGTTCATCGCCTCGGTAGGACTAGATGCAGCCGGCCAACCGCTTCCAACAGGTTTCGTCGTCGAAACCGATCCTGCACAACAAGCGATACTTTCGTCCGAAGAAACATCAGATGAATTAGAACCATCTGACGAATTAGAACCAACGGACTTCTGGGAACCACACACACCAGAAAACCCAGCTCCAAAGACATCGAGACGAGCTATTGCCCAGCTCCGCCGACAGAAGTTCTTCTTATACCGCACGAACAATCATGATGAAACGCAGACAAGGTGCACAGTATGCATGGATGACTTCACCAATGCGAGTACAGTCATTCGACTCGAGTGCAAACATGTTTTCCATGCAAAATGCATTGTTACCTGGTTGGAGAAGAGTAGTGATGCTTGCCCACTGTGTCGAGAGAAGGTCAAAGCGCATGGTAGGCTGAGACGCGGCACGAGACCGCAGAAGTAGGATCAGAAATGTCGAGAATCCACTGCAAGGGAGCCAGTCCTGCCTGCGATGCATTCCGAAAATAGTGGTATCATGGCAGGCGAGTCAGCTGGGAATGCGGCATTAGGAATTATGCAGAGGAGTGCACTCTCCGGTTATATACCTGGTAAAGCATGCGGACAGAGAGGTAGGTAGTCTACAATCTCAAAATTGAATGGAATTTGAAAAAACCTTTTCTCGTCTCACTTTGCGCGCTAGGATTGTATTTGCTGTCTTCTTGAGGGCTGAGACACTATTAGGATGTCTTTCGTGCCAATAACAATAAAGTGACTTCATTCATGCCTTCAAGAATAGCTCAACTATCTGTAGCAGTGATCCTCCATGCGACTCATGATTGCCATGAGAATTTATTCCCATCGATCTCGTCTACTATCTGTGCTTATCCCTGAACTCGCCACGGATTACCTGGAACATAGCAATTGTCTGGGTCTTCTTGGCAGAGATTGTGCAAGTCAACGGGATGTGAAAGTGGAAGGTTGATGAGTTGGTGGCCACATGCAAGTGGCTCCTTCATGCATATGATTCATTCGATCGGCTGACTCTATCGACGATCCTCTCATGCTATTCCTGTTGCAAGGGCTGCCGCCACTGCCCTTCTTTGGGAGGGCTCGTCTGGCTTTCTACTCGCCCTGCTCATCGCCAATCTTCTCCAACTTCCCCATCGCCCTCTTCTCGCCTGACTCGCCGAACAACCGTATCCGATCAATCCTCGTCTTCTCGGCATCGCCCTCGCCATCTGCCACGAAGATGGTGATACTTGAGATATTCTGGAACTTGACAAACCTCAGCTCCACTTTGGCAGTTTGCGTCTTGCTGTCCCAGCTACTCTCCTCAAGCTCGATCGTCTGCGTTGCGGGTGTATCCTCCGCCTCATCGAATCCGAGGACATGACTCCGGTTGCTGTAAAAGTGTATCGTCCGGGGTCTCATGCTCTCTTCGCCAGGTATCGATGTGATCTGTAGTGAGTGTAGCTTAAGCGTAGACTGGAAAGGAATGTAGAGCATAAGCTGCTCGTCCGTGTCGCTCTCGATATAGTCCTTCTTGCCTTCCGAGCTCTTTCCCTTAGCATCCAGCGCGCTGGGCTTCGAAGGATCAAAGATTGCCCTCTTATCCCCAGCCTCACCATCAAGATTCAAGAAATCCAGTCCCTTGATCTCGACTTGTTCTGTCACCTCTCCATATCCTCTCGGCGCTGCAGCTCCTGTCCAGCCTCCTGCACCGCCTGAACTTCCTTCTCCAACGTCTCCTCCTGCATCAGCAGAGCTCGCCTCTTGCGCCAATTGCTTGACCGCAGCATCAAGTCCCTTTGGATCAGCGCCCTTAATCCTCTTGGTCTCACGTCCAGCTTTGAAGATTATGAAGGTAGGCATGGCAGAGATGTTATATGTCTGGACGATTTCGCGTTGTTCATCGGTGTTGACTTTCGTGAATGTTATGGCTCCCGGGCGTGAGAGTTGTTGGCTTAAAGCCTCGTACACGGGGGCGATGGCTTTGCATGGTCCACACCAGTCTGCATAGAAGTCTGTGACTACGACGCGCGAGGAGGTGAGAATTTGGGAGAAGTGTTGCGCGGAGGTTACTGTGACAGTTTTCGACATCTTGGCGGTGATGTCGAGGCAAAGGAGTGTGGTGGTTGTTTTGGTGAAGGTGTTGTTTGTTGACGATGATGAGAAATCCGTGGAAGGTGCAGTGGCGGGGTGGAGGGGCGAAAACGGATGGCCCGAGCTTCAGTTTGTCACAGGCACAAGGCAGTAGCTATGCGCGTCAACACATCAACTCGAGAAATTTCGATGCTTGCTGGACATCGCCGACTCCAATCGACCCCGTTGACTCTCGCATCTGGCGGAGAGCCCGATGTCGCATGATCGTTTGTCTGGATTGCGCCTGACTAAAACTGAACGCCTTGTCGTGGTTGCACTTTCCTACCTATTCACCGCGCCTGTCGTTTGGGGCTACGGAAGGAAGCTCGTCTCCTACCTTGTCGCCACTTTTCACGAGACGCAAAGGCAACTCAGAGCCGAAGACCGCGATCGACGGCGGAGAGACGCCGATTAAACACCATCAACATGTCGACCGTTTTCGTCGTCGATTCCTCGCTCAAACGCACCACCGTCAAAGTCACGCCTGCCAAATATCTGCGAGAAATCCTTGAAGAAGCATGCAAAGCGCGGAAACTAGATCCAAACTCGTACACGCTCAAGACACAGAACAACAAAACGCTCGATTTATCTCAGCAATGGCGGCTCTCGGGGCTCACTCCAGGCGCAAAGCTCCAGTTGACACAGGCAAGCCGAAGTCCTAGTGTCGTTTCTGTGGCTTTACAACTGCCTGAAAGCGACGGAAGCCCCAGAATACATGATAAATTTCCTAGCAATACGAGCTTATGGCAGGTGCTACGGAAGTTTGAGGATGGTGTAGCTGGCGGGCAAGAGCAGAGAAAGCTTAATTTGACACAACGAGGTATCGCTTCTCAAACTAGCGGCTCCTCAGGTCGATTGCTGTATCATCAGCCTGTCTTGCAAATCATGAGCAGGACCCTCGATAACTTTACGGAGTTACAAAAGAGCTTAGGGCAGCTTGGAATCAATAGCGGCAGCGTACTGTTGAAGCTATCCTATAAGAGCAGCGGACGACCACTCGAAGAGGCCATGAGCGAGATTGGGCAATATTTTAGCTCTCTTGACTCCGTGCCAGCAGGCGGCGCTGCAGCCCAACAGCAAGCCGGAGGTTCAGTGTCGGAGATGCTTGACGGAGCGGCTGAGGGTGCACATGCAGAGCCTGTGAACACTCAGACGAGTATACCTGATGCTGGAGCAGAGAATGCTGCAATACCCGCTGAAGGCGCAGCCGGGCCTGAGCCATCAGAAGACACGACGATGCCAGATGCACCCGTCGCACAGCGTGTAGAGAACGATGTGATAGCAAGCTCGTCAGAAACAGCTCCAGGAACAACCAACAACGCTGCAGCCCTGACGGATGAGCCGCCTTCGAAAGCAGCCAAGACCGATGAGAATGCCACGCCAGAGTCAGCCACATCAAATGTGGTGAACGGCATCTCAGTATACAGACCTCCTTCATCATCCACGCCAGCTGCAGCACTCCAAGAAGATGATCCGTCCACATACGAGCCGACTGTCGACCATGCACGAGCACACCAAGCATCTCTCAATCGAGCTGGCCGCAACCAGCGATTGCTATCAGATAAGGAGTTGGAGGAGCAAGAATCCGCACGCCAGGAAAAGCTCGCAGCAGTCAAGAACGTGCGGATACGAGTCAAATACCCTGATGGAAGCTCGATAGAGTTGACGGTCGACTCAAATGAGACCGCTTCGAATCTCTACGCCACAGTCCAAGACACCTTGGCGCAAGCCCCGGAGCCTTTCGAGCTGAAGTTCACTGGAAATAAAGGCTTTCAAACGCTGCCAAAGAACACCGACCAGAAGCTGGTGAAGAACTTTGGCTTCCGAGGCAGTGTCCTCGTGACTCTTTTGTGGGGCGCTGAGGCTAGTGCCAAAGCTCGACAAGGTCCCAGTCTGAGGCAAGAGTATGCAAGTGTTGCTAAGGACTACAAAGTGCAATTGCAATCTCAGCAAGCTGCGGGTGAGCAGAGCCATAGGGAAGCGATGAAGCAGCCTGAGAAGAAATCGGATGGCGGAGCGAAGGTCAGTGTGGAGGACAAGATGAAGAAGTTCCTGGGGTTCGGAAAGAAGAAGTAGATGTAGCGCACTCGGCTCCGCGATTCATGGGAGAAAGGGCTACGGAATAGCAATTGAGAGGCTTGTGGACTGTTGCATAGCGTAGAGCGAGCATTGCAATTATGATGCATGACACCACCGCATCGTAGTCTACTGTTCAAGATCTAGAGTTGAGATCGTGAATCTGTTCTCTATCAAGTACTTTGATTGAAAGAGTATGCTCGCAATCAATGCATCTTGTGGTCGATCGTCACTACCTTCTCTGGGGAGCCGACGGCTCTGCGGGGACCTGGATACAGACCATCCAAGCAGTAAATTTGAGGTCCCGGAACTGGTGCCTAGCGTAGAGCGAGCATGGCCTGATCAAAGAACGAAAAGTCTTCAGATAACCATGCTTCTTGTCTTGCTATGATCAGGCTGCCTCGTATGCCACTGTTTTCTTGTGCTTGGCTACTACGCTTGTAGGATGACGCACGGGCCATGATTGCTTGCAGGGATTTTGAGTTTGGTAAGAACGACTTCACAGCTTCACGAACAACTTCCATCCTCCTCTATCACATGCACATTCAATCCCATGATCACTTGCTTTGCGAATTGATCCACTCTCATGACAGACGCGTGCAAATTACGAGAAAGACGCGTCCTTACTCTCTAAGTCCACATCTCCGCTCCCGATGGCTTCTCTGTTTGTTGACTGGGGAGGCATTGTCTTTGGTTTTTCTGGAAGCAGAGTGATCGTCCAATTACTATGAAACTTTCTGCCAATCAAGCTCTACGCAACGAAATCAACCTATCAGTTCGGATTCTTCAAGTTCTGGACTTTCCGTATAACGCACCTTGTCCCATCTGGCTTGGCTTGGCCGCTTCACGTTTGTCGATGGAAGATGCACTGGCCTCGTCTCTACGAAGACCAACCATTATTGAGACTACGGTGAATTGGACGAGCCAGTCAGGTCACAGGCAATGAATGGCTCCGGAACCCACGTCCCTCCGTGAAAACACTGAGGCTGGCCACTACTTTCAACTCAATCTGACGGCGGAGCGGATACGGCAGACCCACTGGAACGGACGAACGCCTGTTCGCGCTGCTTTGCGAGGTGCAATGAGGTTGGGAGATGTGCGACATGCTCCACTGCTCGTGGTGAACATGCCAATAGCATTGACGGCCTTCACGTGTCTTTGCACTTTCGCTGCTCGTGGACCGCTATTTGGCCGGTCTAGGTTGATATTTACTTGCTAATACTCTGTAGATCGAAAGAACCCAGCGTGATGAATGAACATCCGTTCGCACAACGTTGCCAGCCTGCAGGACCAATTCGCAGGTCGCATCCTGGACGCAGGGTACTCTGGATGCTGCCGCAGGCATGCAGGTATCCATCATCCACCGGTTACCGGTACGGATAACTGGTAAGTGGTGGCTTTCCAAGCAAAGTGCCTGCCAGGCAAAGTCCACTCCCCTTTGGATATTTAACCTGCTCTGCGATCTTTTCTCTTCTTCACTTCTTCATCCTTTCTCTCACTGGCCAGCAGAATACTATAAGCTGCAGCAGGGTACTAGAAACAAGCATTCCACACCACCAGCGATCACCACCCATCAACTAAACCAACCATCGGAATCTTACAAAGCAAAGCCTTTGAACGCCATAGTTCTTCTGGACAATTGAGCAAGCATGGCCCACAAACGCAGACGCTCCAACTCTCCTGAGACTCCTCGTAAACGTCGACAAAAGCCTGATATCTCTGGCCTTCCTACACCACCAGCGAGCTCGTTGAAACACCCATCTGGCTCTGGCTCTCCGGCTACAGCCGCTGGGACAGCATTACAGCAACGCGACCTGTCATGGCAGGAACTATATCGCCCTGCGAAGCAATACAGTCTGTATCGTGTGGGTGAAAGAGTACGAATCGCGCCGGCTGTTGTGCACGTCGAGTCGTCAGACTCCGACATTCAATCCGATTCCCAGTCCGCCAATCGATCCTACGATCAACCCATCGAAGAAATGCCGGACATCCGCACTGATGGCGCTCTTAATGGAGGAAGCATGTCTTCAGACAGTCTAAATGGTATACTTCCACTCAACGAGTTCGATGATATCAATCAAGATGTCAAAGAAAGGCTGAAATTGCGGGATACCATCCGAGCACATGCTTCAGCTTTTGGTAATTACGGCAAGGTGTTCGAGAGTGTGGGCAAAGTGATCTCCAGTCCCTCCCTACCACATGGTCGAGCTGGGAGGAAACAGGTAAAGAAAATCCGCAGTGGTCGGAGGGTGGTGCAACTCGGCAGGTACAGTCCTCGAAAGAAGAATACCGGCGCCGTCTACGTCTACGAAGTCGAGCGCAATGGAGTTCGGCAAGCCAAGATTGGGAAGGCATCTGTCGTCTTGGAGGAGGGCGAGTCAGAGGCCAAGCTGGCGAGCCGGCTTGCTGAAGCTGTCCGCAAGCGCTGCCTTGATGCTGCTAGGCATGAATACCCGATTCCGTCGACGGTCTATGTGTATGGACCACGTGCGGACTTTGCAACATTCGAGCGCCTTGCTCATACTCTGCTGAGCCATCTGCACCTCACAGTGTGGAGCGGACGTCTCCAGAAATGGAGCAATGAGGCATTCGACTCGCCATTGACAACTGCTTTCATGATCTGCCGGCGAGTGACGACCTTCCTCGATGGTCGCCCTTACGGTGACCCGAATCTCTTCCGGCCAGGCAAGAGACCGCATTTGCATCCTGCACTTGCAAAACTTTTTCAACTGGTCAAGCCAAATGACTGGCCCGAGTTCGAGAGCGCGGAGCGGGTAGATGGGCTTCGACCCTTTTGGACCAGGCTCAATCAGTTTCTTGGCCTGGAAGGCTTCGTTCCAGAACGTCGTCAATTCCGCGTTGGCGATGACATTGGCCCATTCTTCGCTTGGCTTTCTGCCTGGAGACTGGCTGAAATTGAGATAGAGGACGACGATGCCGAAGTGGTCTGGTCTACCTCACGCGAACTGGCAGATCTTGACCGCGTTTGGCTTGCAGCTATGCGATACTGCGAGTTTCTTCTAGCCGCTCCTACACATCGATACCCATCACCTACACAGGCGTCAAAGCAGAATTCAGATCATCGGAACACTAAGAGAGGACCCATCGACAATCCACTACGACGCCAAGACTTGAACTTTCATCACGAATTATGTGACCTCCTTGAGGAATTTTCGGACTTGCTGCATCGCACTGGCTATACCGATGCCCAAGCATGTAAGGATCTACAATACATCCTCGATCGCATCGGTCTTAAGTACGAAGAGCTGGATCGCAAGAAGCTTCCAGAATGTTTCTTTTCGATATACAATGGTCTCGATGTTGTGTGCGACATCACAGCTGAGTAAGTGCGCCAGTTCCGTGTGTTGAAACTAAGCTGACTATAGTCACAGAGACTTGCATGGTTGGCGAATAGATGACAGCTCTCCCAGTGCCTCCAATGCGACCCTTGCACAATCCCAGCCTTCTGGAAACGATGACGAGTCTTCGGACGATCACAGCACTGACTTCGACTCCCAATCGGAATCTAGCGATGACCTGAACGAGGACGAAGCTATTGTCTCGCGACTATTTCCTAACAACGCAATCGAAGGCCCACGACCATTCACGCCCGAGCCAAGCGATCAGACGGAGAATGAACGTCAGCAAGAACTTCAAGAAATTTGCTTGGCCATCTTGGACCACAAGCTACAAACTGACAACGAATCACAAGGAGTACCTCATGCGGACATGCTCCAAGCTATGGTTGAGCAGGGCTCTGACTCTGCTGAGAGGGCAGACGTCATTGAGGCCATCGTGGCGCTGGAAGATAGTGAAGTGATTAAGGTGCATGGAATTGGCTCGAACAGGCGTGTCGGGAGACTTTGAACGAAAATCGGAGAGAGCGACAGGAAAAATGTGAGAGTGAGTGAGTATTGGTATCCTAGATTGAAAGAGACTGGTAACGAAGATGACTTGTAATGCTCTCGAACATTACTAGTTTCAACATCCAGGGCGCCATTAGGATGAGGATCTATATTTCTACTCGGTCCCCGCTGACTTTGACGATCAACGGTAAAGCGAAGCCGGTAAGTCATTGGTTCATCTCAGTGCGTGGCTTAAGTCAAAACTTGTCATGACGAGTTGTCTTCGAGGTCACGCTTGATCTCAACGATTCTTGTCTTTGGGCAACGACGTCGTTGAGCTGAGGACGATTTGTCAAATTTTTGCTCTTGATTGACATTTTTGGAATTCCGAAGCTGACATTGAGGATACATATTGACATCAATATGTAGGCGTCTTCGACAATCATTCTTAGCTCAATGGTGTAGCGCCTGTAAGTCATCGATTGAAATTGATGCTTGGTGGTAATGCGTCTCGAAAGTTGCTGTGCGAGCACGAATATGTACTCGTTAACAGGCGATGATTCTTTCACGAACCTTGAGCTGAGGGTGATTGTTTTGCTCTTCCGACACTTTTGCTCAGCCTGATCTCAAAACGCATTTTCGCAAGCCTTGTCTAGGAGACGGACGTATATGAAAACTTCTATTTTACAAGCACTTCGAACGATCATTCTTAGCTCAATGGTAAAGCGCCTGTGAGTCGTCAATTGCCATTGGTGCTTGGTTGCTACGTGCAGTTGCACATCTTTGTGTGAGCCCAAGTGCGAGCTCTTGCAAATTTCTTGCTCTGCGTAACGTTAAGCTAAGGGCGATTGTTTTGCCTTTCGACCTCGTTTCCGGACTAACTGTGTGGACGGTCTCAGCCTGATCGACGTTGTGCCAAGCGTCCATTTTTGGGTCGATTGTCGGGCTGCTAGACAAGATATATATTCTGCTTGCTTTCCACAGCACTTCGAACATCATTCTTAGCTCAACGGTAAAGCGCCTATAAGTCAACGATCCATATCGATGCTTGGCGTGACGAATGTTCACGATGTCAGCTCCAGGCGCTCCTGTACGCCTGGCTTGATGTCATTGTGCGAGCTTGTCTACCTTGAGCTGAGGGCGATCGTTTTGCTTTTGCAGCAGCCTAACCTGTACGATCTTTTGCCTCTAACCCTGACTCGCATATCAAGACATATTAACTGCTTGCATTTTACAGTATTTCGAACATCATTCTTAGCTCAATGGTAAAGCGCCTGTAAGTCATCGACTCGTATCGATGCGTAGCGCAACTTGAGCTTCCGGACGTCTTGCTTGGAGCGAACACCAATTGCTCGGCCAGTACGCCTCCGGGTGCCTTCTACCGTTGAGCTAAGGGCGATTGTTTTGCTCTTTTGACCTTAGGTGAAGGGCGTCTGGTGTTCATATACTAATAGATATTGCGATATTCTCGACGATCATTCTTGGCTCAATGGGTAGAGGTCCTGTAAGTCGTTGGCGTTGCTGGCGCTTGGAATGAAAGCGAGGCTCATGGCAGCGTCTGAGAGTCTCAGAATGGATCGACTCTAAAGCTTGAAGTGACTGCTTGCTCGACCGTTGAGCCAAGGGCGATTGTTTTGCTCTTTTGGGATTATCTGAATGGTGTCTGGTGTTAATGTACTCATAGATGTTGCAGCATTCTTGACGATCATTCTTAGCTCAATGCTCAGAGGTCCTACAAGTCGTTGGTACTGCCAACGCTTGAAATCGATGCAAGATATTCATCAAGGAGCTTGAGGAGATCTCGAGATCTTGTACTCCTCTATTACGGATTGTCGAACCATTAGGCCGAGGGCGATTGTTTTGCCTTGCGAACTCATACTTTTGCTCTATAGAGACCGGTCATCTTCTGTGATCTCCTCGTCTGACTCCTCGGTCATTCTTAGCGGCTTGAAATCATCATCTATCCATTCTCGAGGAGCTGACGCTGCTTTCCGCTTTGAGTCTGGCTGAAAGTCCGCGTTTGAAACATTGAAGAGCCGTTCTGATCATTCTCTGCTTCGACAGATTGGAGCTCTCCTCGATTAGGCCGACTTTGCTTGTAGGATTGGGCTCCGTGTGGCGAGAGAGTAGAATCAGTCAACAAGACGGGTCTACTTGCTGCTTGCTTGTCTAGCCCTGTTGATCTCCTCCTTCCCACCTATCTCCCATCGTTCATACTCCCGACAAGCACGCAGTACAACGACTTAAGTCATAAGCATTCCCTCGACTTCAACAATCATTCTTAGCTCAACGGTAACGCGGCAAGTCACCGAGTATTCAATTCGATGCACGTTTCGAAACCCGCACATATTCATACCTTTCAAGTACATATTTGAGAGAGTGGTGTTCTGAAAGCGCCTGATTATGCTGCGGTGACTATTGAGCTGAGGGCGATTGTTGGGTTTTTTTGTCTTCGATCGAGTTTCGAGTTACCCTCAGAGAGTATTCATACTTATCGCGACCGATCATTGTTCGTTGGAAATCGACTATCTCTGTCTCTGCTTCATCGTACTTCGAGCCGAGGTCCTGGATGGTATGAGCAATTGAGGCCTGATGCATTTCGATGAAGTGAGAGATGTGATGCGCTGCTTTTGATCTGAGGGACATGAGACCAAGACGCAGTTAGACCTACTTGGCATCGTCAATGATATTTGCATAAGAATTGGTCAAAGACTCATCTATTCCAAAGCCGAAGCAGGAATCTCCTGCCTCTTTGTTGCGTGCGAGCTCGAAGATCTGCCTTTTCGCGTCATCGAGCATCTTTTCTTTTTCAGCCGTCTCATCGTCCTGCACGACTGGATCGTACATCCATCATAACCATACTCATGCGAGCTCTCCAGGCTCAATTCGTCAAAACTCCTCCCGCTATGCAAAAGCAAGTCCAATAATCTCAACTCTGTCGCTGAACGCTGTTGATACTCGCACATTCATGTACGTATGCATTCATATCATTTCATCGTAGAAGTGCCTTGGAACATACCGGCTACTCCTCTTGATCTTCTACCACTCTTTTCGACACGTTCTCGACGCGGCCGCTCGGCTTGCTCCTCGAAAACGCTTTCGTCTTCCTCTGGGACCGCTTCAGGACCGGGCGTTCTCCGCTGATGTCGATTTCGATGGCGTCGGGTGCTGATCTGGCTGGCACTGTCGTCAGGTGCGAGACTGGCTGTGTCGCCAAGACCATCGTCCTCTTCCTCATCGAATTCCGTCATTCCACTTGCAGGGGTGTCAAGTCGTACACCGATCGGATCTCCGAATCCGCTGCCACGGCGAAGTTGTGCTTGAGCGGACAAGCCTGCCGATCGCTCACGTAGCATCTGCCGCACCATCTCTGCACGACCATGCAGGATCTCGAATGCGTCTTCGAGGCGTTCCATATCCATGAAAAGATTTCGTTCAAGCTCGGCAACAACAGCAATCTCGGTGTCTTCGTCCAGTTGCACAGGAGCAGGCGCTGTAACACCGACGCTCACGCCAGGTGTTGGGCCTCTCGAAGGAAACATAGAAGGAATCTGTTCCCCGCCGACTTCAAATGGCGTTGTACCGCGTGACGGCACAGGGCTGAAGCCGCTGAACGGAGTGGTGTTTCTTGAAAACGGCGTAGCATTTGGGCCACGAGAAGGGCCACGAGATGCCACGGGAGAAGCGAAAGCAGATGCGGAAGGAGGAAATGCCGCCTCTGCGCCAGACCATAGAAAGCCATCAAATCTTCCAGAGATCAGGATTTCCCATTCGGCCTCATTGACCTCTGCCATTGTTGCCAGCATACCATGCAGGTGCGGATTATTGAGCAGATACATTGCAGCCTCGCAGTCTCGAGGTGGCCTCTCTAGCCTGTAAAGCCTCTGCAGCGCTTTCTTGGCACGTCTCAAGGCGTTTGAAGACGTGGTTGGGCGCTCGGCGGGGGTGGGTGCTCTTGCCTCGGAAATAAAGTTTTGTCCATGCATCAGCGCAATGAACAGGTTGCGCTGCTGGACCGTAAGTTTCGTCATCATCGCAAACATGAGCGTGTCCTCGTCAGCCTCTTCTGGAGGGCTTGAGGGAAAGTCTGGCTGCTGTGAAAGCCAGCTTTGGACTGCTCGCTTCGTCTTTTGGTTCTGCCGTATGTAGTGGTCCTTGTACTCTTCAGGCACGTCGATATCGAGCTTTTGCATCGGAACTTGTGTTGTTCCAGAAATGCCAAGTCCACTATCATCGGGCTCTATTGAGAATGGCGGCCACTGAGGTAGCTCTCTACGGCCTGCCACAAATTCCAGGATTTCGCCCCAGCTGATGCCTGAGTCTTCCTCGTCAGAAAGCATTGGCTGAGGGGTTGTCTTGCACACCACGCAGTCGCATCTCTGCGAGGATATGTCTCGTGCAAAGACTTGTGAAAGCTTGTCAAGTAATCGGCGAGCAACTGATTTGTATCCCGTTGCTACAGCCAGTGATCCATTGCCTCGCAACACCTGCATGTAGTCGTCCAATCGCTTGTGTATATTCGAGAAGACTTTGGTGTACTCCTCCATCGGCGACGCTTGGCTGAGCGCTGGTGATTGGTAGACATTGTAGGACTGGATTGGATTGGTGAGACTGGACTGTACCAACCGCTTTGGCACTGGCAGGGGCAGGCCACCATTCTTCAGCAGATAATCCACCCGTGGCGCCTCTTTTGGTCCTGCCATCGGCGGTGGAGGCGGTGGGGGTGGAGGAGGCGGCATGTGCTTTGCAGTCAACGGAGTTGCGAACGATTTCAAAGAGTGCGTGTTCGCAGCACCAACATCGATCACTGGTGTCGCTCGTACGTGCTGAGGGAATTCCTGCTCTTGAGTCGGAGTCTTGGGCTGAGAGTCTGTCACAGAAGGCGGCGATGCTCTTTGCTTTGGCGGAGCAGTATGCGGTCTCCTACCTGGCTTCCGATCTGGAGCTATTGAGGTAGCATCGGAATCTGTCGTATCCTGAGTGTCTTGCGTGAGCGTCGAGTGCTCGCGTGATGCTGTAGACTCGGTCCTCCGATAATTGCTGGCCGGCGTAGACTTCCTCTCCTCCTCTGGAAACGCACCCGGCATGCTCGATATATCTGACTGCTGATCAAATCGAGCCTCTTTGCGCAGACTGGTCTTTGACTTGCTACCCTTGACAGGGCTCCTGCGACGTCCACCATCTGCACTGTGCCTCCCACTACTTGCCGGCTTGCTTCGGACATCTTCCATGCTTCCGCGCATACTCCTACTGCTGCCACTGCCTGAGCGCGCCATATCTGGTTCGTCAGCCGTAAGTGGAGGACTAGGTGGTGCCCGAGTGGGCTGAGATTTAGTATTCGCTGGAGTTGATCTGCGCCGCGCCTCCTTGACATCATCCACCTCTGTCGCATCTGGTGTGAATAGGTCGTTCTTCGTATTGCTCATGTCTTCCCTGCTGCCCACTGCTTCCCGACTGTGGGCCTTGCTGAAGGTGGGATATGAGCTGGCCGGCTTGCTGGCTTCACCGCTGCTGGAGCGCCGGTCCATCTCCGGAACGCCCATCGAGGACGACACCGTCCGGCGAATGACTACAGGCGTACCCCTCTCAGACGTCGTCGTCGTCGTCGTCGTCGTCGTGGTCGTTGTGGTGTCCCGCTCGCGACTGCCAGACTTTCGCTTAGAGCTATGGAGCGGGAGCTTAGTCGAAGAGGAAGATTTATGGGTTGATCGGATCTTGTCGCGCGAGCTGGTTGACTCGCGGTCGTCTGCGTGTTTCCGCCGTCTCCTCCGCTCTCCGTCTTGCGAAGAGGGAGGCATGTCTGGCGGGCATTGGGGAGGGAGGTCGCCGGCGGAGGATGGGAATGGATTCGGCCAGTGGATGTTAGGCATGTCCACTCGACGCTGCAAGTCGGGCGGCGCAATTAACCGCGGCGCTACGCTGCTTGGCCCAATCACCATCCCAGCCTGTCTCTTTTCTGCTGGCTGCAGAAGCGGTGACTTACTGTTCCTGCACTGTTCGCTGTCCTCGTGATGGCGACAAGGAATCGCGACAGTAGCGCGCACAACAAGAACACATGCAGGCCTGGCAGAGGGTGACGTGACGTGTGCGGATCAGCGACAGTGAGGCCGCCGTGTTGGTCTCGCCAGAAGCCAGCCTCAAGGGTCTGATTCGGCAAGCGAGGCGCCATCACATGCAACCAGGCCTTCACTCAGGCATCAATGGAAAGAAAGTGAAGTTCAGCCCATCTCGAGGTCGTTCACATCATAGCAGGCAAAAGGTTACAAAAGGAGGAGGGGTGATGATGGTGGACGATATTCTTATGGCCCTATCGTGCGCTATGGTAGCGGACCGATAACACAACACCCGTTGCATTTCATCACCCCCGACAAACCTCATCTCGAAGGGAAGCATGCTACTCTTTACGCAGACAGATGTTTGACCACCTCATCTCTATGGACCTCTTATCTCCCGGAGCGTGCCTCCAAGGCCAGGTGCAGTTCTGCCACATCCCTCTCGTACCACGCGTCTCCTCGCTCGCGTCTCAGACTGGAATGCCATCAATTCGCGATAAGAGAATACCTTTCCACTTCTTCACTTCTTCCTGTCTCCTCAGAAAAATGTCGCTACGATGACCACGAATCCCAAGATCATTGGTCTTTGCATTTTTCTTTTCCTCGCATCTGCTCTGATCACACTCTCATTAAAATCTACTCACCACAGTCAGCACTGGCTTCCTACACAGCGACAAGGACCAAAGTATGCCGGACAGACTCCTCTAAGAACACACAAGGTCGCCTTCGCCACTTTCCTCGCTGGCAACGCCAACCCAGACAAAAAGCAAACAGACGAAGAATCCGCAGCCATCAACGACGCAGACGATGGCTACTTCCAAGGCGCAAGGGTGCTAGCCTACCAACTCCTGCACTCAAAATCAGCCGGCACAAACAACAGCATCCCGTTCCTCGTAGTCTGCACAAAAGACGTCTCAAAACGCAAACGCGAACGCCTAAGAAAGGACGGTGCCACAATCATCCTCATAGAAAAACTCGAACAAGACTGGGTAAAAGCCGCCGATCCACGCTGGGTCGACGTCCTCGCAAAACTCCGTCTCTTCCAATTAATCGAATACACGAAAATCCTCTTCATCGACAGCGACACTCTAGTAACAGCCCCTCTCGACGGCGTATTCTTCGACGAAGCAACCCTCACCCAAGCCACCCTCGCAAATCCAGCACAAATAAAAGAAGACGAAGGCGAACTCCCACGAACCTATATGTTCGCAACCCACGGCGACTTTTGGGGATACGAGCATCCTTACCCTCCACCTACCGACTTATCCTACCTAAACTGTGGATTCTTCGTCTTCACTCCATCTCTAGTCTTATTCAATTACTACATGTCCCTCCTCAAACTCCCCAACCGTTTCGATCCTGGGTTTCCAGAACAGAATTTATTGAATTACGCACATCGACAGGATGGAAATATGCCTTGGAAACCTCTTTGGTATGGTTGGAATGTGAACTGGCCGCAGGAGAATGATTGGAGGGGTGGAGCGAGGAGTTTTCATGCTAAGTATTGGGATGGGGATCCTTCTCATGATCCAGTGTTAAAAGCGATTTGGAGGGAACAGCATGCTGAGATGGAGGGGTTTCAGAGGGGGAGGGAGATTGCGTTAGGTGGGCAACATTGAGTGACAGATAGCGTCACCTCGAGATGGAGTTATGGAAGGTTGAAGAGATCGCTATGAATAGATTCTGAACTTCGCACGAGTTCTCATGCAAGCCACTATCTCACGGGCGCGAAAAGCACTCGAACTCGTGGAGGATCAAGTCGGGTGTATTGACATCCCATGATTGGATAAATCCCGATGTGCTTGTCACAGCTTCAATTGTCCTATGAATACCAATCGAGCAGCGTCACACTTCTACTCTTCCTAATACGTACCCATCGTCCTCCCATTCAGTCTTCCTAGTTGTGGTTGTCAAAAGTAGACAAAGTATATCTGTGATCGCAAAGACTAAATGTCAGATGTATTCGCAAGAACCTGTTTTAGTCTGGCCAACTTTTACATGCAGATCTATTCTTGTCGCGAAAGCTTCCAAGGGCACCGCACTGTCAACAACCAGGAGCCGCAACACCTCGATTCATTTGCGCAAAATATTTGGAAGAAATTCGAGTCAAGGCTCGATTTTCTCATTGGCTACAGAACCTTCATTTTTTTTCAGGCGATACGTCGGTGAGGTCGGGCTGCAGGTCTTCGCGAGCTGCTGCCGGTGTCGTCGAATGGATCTAGACACTCCAACTCACGACTCATACGCAGTAGATCCCACAAACTCCGCCTGTTCATCGGCATGCCGAACCCGTAGATGCCCAACCCACCACAAGTCATGCGAGCAGAGAGTTGCCGAAGTCCTTTCATGCAGGTACATTATTCTTGCATGTACCTCAGCCTTGTAGCAAGATCTGTGCATGTGGTTGAATCGTTATGCATGCAAGACTCGTTGGCGGTGCCTGTGCTGTATGCGAGACTTGACTCAGTGGTAGAGTTCGCGAATCTGTCAACCTGGTTGTTTCGTTGCATGCGAACACGTTGCAAATCGCCATATTAGTTAGCGTGTGGCGTGTTGGGTCGCAGCGTGCTGACTGATTGTGGTCGTGGTTGTTGGTGGTGGCAAGCACCGCTGAGGGATAGTGGTGAGGTGGGTGGCGAAAACGGTATCAGGAATAGAAAATGGGAAGAGAGATTGAGTTGTGTTGTTTGTGAACGATAGACATTTTGCGTCTCTATCATAGTACAAGATTGTTTGTGATACATACAACAGCAGCAATAGCAAGAACCTAGGTACAACAGGCACCTTTTCACTTCCCGACGACAACATCTTCCATCTTTCACTGCTTCTCCATCGACCAGGACGAAGAGAGCGAGCAGTATTCCTCCCAAAGGTAAAGTGTGTATAGTATACAAAAAAGCCCCAGGCCCATTCTTGCTGTCGAAAGAGAACACAAGGAAAGAAAAAGTCTTGGATGTAATATACAAAACAGCAGCGCATCGCATCGCATGCATTCTCCCCAAAAGATTGTGTCCGAAGAAAGGTATTATGTGTTGTACAAGCGAAAGGCAAGAAGTAGAAAGCATGTCCAAGAAAGGTAATAAGGTCGAATGTCCGTCCTGTTCAAGCCGATGATAGAAGCGAAAGTTGTTGTTGAGGTGAAGGTATTGGTGTGTGTCGGTAGGTGTAGGTGCCTGCTTCCCCAGTCGGTTTCGTTGCAGCAGCAGACCCAAGATAAGAAATTTTGTTTGAGCTCCCCATAGTTCCCCATTTTATAGTTTGTGGTATCCCCGGCGTAACGACATCATTCGTATCGTAATCTTCCTTTGCAGCAGTGGTATTCGTCAAGACGTCCCACTGTGCGGCAAAGACATCAACAGGTGAGTAAGAAATGTTGTTGTTGAGTGTCTGCGTCTACTCGTCCCGCTTTCTCTTCTTCGCGGGCTTGCGATCTGAGGCAGGGGAGTAGTCACCCTCGGAGTAGCCCACGCTGCTTGAGCTTGAGCCGGCCATCTGAGCAGTGACATCGTACAGCATGGTACCCAACTCATTAGCATCGGGGCTGACTCGGTGCTGTGGTGGGTACTGGTGTTGCTGTGGGATGTACTGAGGTTCCTGCTTGGGTCGGATGACACTACCGGCATCACCACCGTTGACTGACTCAATGGGCTGGTGCATGTGCTGGTCCGATGGCTGCGAAAGCACACCCATGACCATGGTGCCGGCGCCGTGAGTGCGCTGGTGCTGGCTCAGGTTGTCTGATCGAGAGAACTTCTTGCCACAGTCTGAACACTCGAATGGCTTCTCGTGAGTATGGAGTGATCGGTAGTGGCGCTTAAGATGTTCTTGCCTTCGGAACCGTCGGCTGCAGAGTGTGCAGACGAAGGTCTTTGAAGGGTCGTCGGTCAGTGACTGCTTGCGGCCTCGACGAGAGACGCTTCCAGTCTGAGCTGGGGTAGTGGCAGCAGACTCGTTGTTCTCCTCCTCGGTGCTCTGGGATGTCGAGACCGGGGCAGACTCTTGATCTTGGGTTGACTGCGCTGAGTGCTGTACTGGCTCCTTCTTGGACGACTTGCGCTTCGACTTGGTCTGAGCAGCAGCCGAGTACTCTGGAGCAGAGAACTCAGAAGATGGTGGGGAGTAAGCTCCTTGTGCGAGGTCATCGTCACTGTAGGACTCCTCACTGAAGAAGCCATCATCCTCAAAGCTAGGTTGAAGGTCAAGTCGTTGACGCTTAGCACCATTGTAGTTCACCTCTTGGCCTTGGTACGAGACCATGCCATTGAAGTCGTCCTCAACATCGAGCTCGAAGATGGGCTCGAATGTTGGCAGGCCACCATAGTTGACGAGCTCAGCTGGAGCAGCGATGTGCACGTTTGGTTCTTGGCCATCGCCCTTCAGAAGCTTGTGTTCTTCATCATCTCCGGAGCACAAGGTTGGTAGGCTTGGGAACTCGGATGCGGAGTTGCCAATGCTGAGGTTGCGTGGGTCGCATACATCCTGCTCGGAAGCCACGGATCGTGGTACCGGGGACGGGGAAGGAGAGACGTGAGCCGAGTTCGCTCCGGACGCGATTTCGTAAGACTGTGTGCTCGCAGCAGATACTGAGTTGTTGTGAAGGAACACTGGGGTCATTGGCGGTGATCCTGGGCGAGTCCAGTCACCTCCAGCCAAAACTTCGGAAAAGACCTCATCTTCACAACCCTGCTTAACAGCTGGGTATGCAACCATTTGCGGCTTCGCAAAGAACACGCCTTGTCCGTTGACTGGGGTTGGCACAATTCCGCATGTTGATGGTGGTGTGGATGCTGAGCTGAATGATCCTGATGCTGAAAGAGTTGGGGTAGCTGGGAAGTATCCTTGGCACTCGGTGTTGATGGGCATCAACACGTGCGGTTGTTGTTGCATCACATATTGTGGTCTCTGGTACTGGCGTGGAGAAGCATCTGGCGTAAGCATTGGAGGTGGTCCATAGGCCTGGACTGGCTGTTGGTAGTAAACTTGTGATCCTGCGGATTGTGGTCGGTGGTAGACTGGGTGCTGTTGGAAGTGCATCATATGCTCTGGGCTTGATGGTAGGACAGCCATTGGCAAACCGTGAGTGTGGTGTGGATGCGGTGTGAAGTGTCCATGTTGCTTGTTATCTGGACTTGGTTCTGGGTTGTAATAGAAGAATGGCGATTGACCCATTGGAGGGGTCGTCTGCTGTGCGTACTCCATTGGATTGTGAGGTTTTTGGCTGAGTAGCAGTTAGCACGCGATTTATGAGACGCGGGGCGCCTCGCTACCGATGATGAGCTTCGACTGACCAGATACTTTTTCTGATACGGATTTAGATCTATCGAAACATCAAGGATTGTGTTTCGAGAGTCGGTTTTTGCGATTAAGTTGTTGATGGTGAGTTGATAGTAGCACACTGTACAGGGTCCGATGATACAATAGAGATCGAGTTCCAGAGAGAATGACTTGGTGTAAACGTCGAAGGCGTTGAATGTCTTCGTGGCCTACTATGGGTCGTCGGCGGTATGGTTTTCGTCGACGGTCGCACCGGTAGCTAGTGTAGCAGAAGTGTTCCTAAGGAGTGACGAGGTACAGTCCTCTTGCACAAAAAAGCACAGATCGGATTAGTACCTTAAAGGGAACAGCAGAAAGAAGAACAGAGATGACGATAGAGGAGGACACAAGAAGAACGATCAGGTTTAAGATAAACCCTGGACCCAGGCGTTGGAACGAATCATGGGGAGAGAGGCCGATAAAGACTGATCAGCGCGGCGACCTGCTCCAAGAGCAAAAGCGTTAGTGCCAGGAACGAGAAGTTTAGTGCTGCCGCGATTCAAAGGCTGGCTCATGGGGGACGCTCCCGACGGATGCTGGAATCCATGGGCTAGGATGCACAGGCGCTCAGGCCGGCAAGTGCACCCAAGACACGACCACTCACGCTGCCACTCGAGGCCTGCCACGGCTGCAGGTACGCAGACCCCGGCACACACGCTAATGTATACTCAGGCCCAAGAGTCTGCACTCGTGGTTGGCTCGCTCAGCTGCATGCTGCCAGAAGTCGTATCGTTGGACTCGGAGACCGCGTGTACAAGTGCTGCGCCTTCTGCTCGACGTGCAGAAGACTGGCAGCGCGCGTGGAGAGTCGTCGAAATTCAGAACTTCAGCACGCCAGCACGCAGCTTTCACGCATATGCGCTGTCTCTGATTTTGCGAGTCTCTGACTGACCGCGATACGCCTCGGTCGTGCCGCCTGCTGCTGCGCTCTGCGACAGCTGTTCAGCATGTCGCCTTGGGCTGAAGTACGGCTCAAGCCATGCACGACAACGCGTTGACCATTCTGCTCAGTCTGCGGTGTCAGTGGCCCGTTTGCGGCCATGATCTTGAATCAATCGGAGTCAGCGGGATGCATCTCCTACCGTGATTGATTGGCGTGGTAGCACGTCGGGTTCTCTCAGCTTCAATCGCCGCCGTGGACAGCTGCACGATGATGCACTTTTTCAGTGGATTGACCTGTCTCATGTACCGGTGGCCGCAGATTCTGCTTGTGACCAGTCAGTGGATGAATCTGTCTGCTTGCAGCTCGTTTGTAGCTCAGCCCAGGTCAGAGGCGAGCTGCCGTGTCGTGTTGTTTGTCGCTCACACATTTTCTCGCTCTGCCTGTGTCGACCTTTGCACCGTCCGTCCACTCGAGGCACAAAGGTCGGCATGGCCAGTCTCTTTGGCCCAGACTGTACGCCACCGCGGGCCTATCGTCGCTATCGACACGGCATGGGCTCCAATCGATAGCCTGTTGCCGAAAGCATATACTGCCAACACTGGAGTGACTGGACCCTCGGCTCTGTGATTGCACGGGAATATTTTCCGCTGGGCAAGACATGTGCGAGCGTCGCTTCCAATCGCGACGGCCATCACGTTTTCGCCTCAGCACAATGCTGCTAATGTTGGCTGCTTTTTGCACGCAGAATCCGAGGTGATAATGTCCCGCTCGAAGACACGGCGCGATGCTGGTCGCTACTGCGGAGCTTCCACTGGTGAAGTCGCACCACTCCATGGCTTCATCGAGCTGGTGACCATGGGCTGCGTCTCTGCGGCCATCCTGCGAGAGCCGAGTCAAAAAAGACGCGTCAAGCTGTGGTGCATTCTGTCTCAGAGGTTTATTCGCCGAGGAGGTCCTCTCACACATGAAACGCGACTAAAGCAGGTACGGATCGGTATTCCATCGGCAATGTCATTGGACACTCTCACTCAGTGTTTCAGTCTGTGACGGGGTTTTCTCGAAGCATGAAAAGGCAGCCCACTCTGCTCAAGTCCCACCGAACTGGGGTCGTGTACCGACTGCCTGTATCAACTAGAAGGCGATCTTCTTCGAGAAGACGTGTACAAACGATATCTCGGTCACCGCATGATGTAGCATGATAGATTCTAGTCGCAGGGCCTCACCTCGGCAGCCCACATGCGTGCACTGTGCAAACGAACTGGAATCGTGACCACATAGCCAAAATGATCTCACACATGCGAGTGGAAAAAGAGCACCGGACTAGAAGGGTCGCTAAAAATATAGTCACTCTCAAGCCCAATCCGCGTTGTGCAGCATGCACAACTGAACTCTGCTTCTGCATTCGTCTGCGCCACCACGCTCGAGAGAAGAGCCGCCGAAAGATCATCGGCGTGCACCGCATCCAGAGGGCTTTCTCAGAGCAAGACTTTCCCATGCAGAACTACTGCAGGTACAATCTTGAACGTACCTGTCTAAGAAAACTCTTGTAGCTGGAGATGTAATTTCAAGCTGCAGGTACTGAGTGTTTCGTCTTACGGGACCAGCTACCTGCTCTGCATGTTGCAGATAGAGCTACCACACCAGTAGTGTGGTCTTCTGCTGAGCTGACCTGGTGCTGTGCCTTACTGACAGCTGTCAGGACCAGCATCTCATTGCTCTCACATGCATGCATGGCCATGTTCGTGGCCCTAGCGATTCAAGCAGAAGTTCGTAGTCAACGCTATCACAAAACCAAACACCTCGCCTCGCACAATCGCATCTTCGGCAATGACGGCGGGCTCACTTCCCGCACGAGCGCAAAGGTGGACAGCTGCTTTCGGCTCGTATTTTCGCCAGAGTTCAGACCTTTTCTTGCCTTCCTCTTGTGTGCTCTACACGAACACGGCATCTGGATCTTTAGCTTCTTTCCGTCAGTCCCGTCCGTAGTGCCGAGCCACCGACGTTGAATCCCCGGTGAATTACTGTAAGTTCCCGCCGTCGCGGCCTGCCCAAGACCTGTTCCTATCAGCACGATCGACTCCAAACGAAATTGTTCTTATCCCAACCCTTGTGGGATCGCCCGCTTCTATGTCTAGTCCCAGTGACAAGCTGTCGGTGACGGTGGCTTGACTACGCCGCCGCGGACGTGGGAGCATCAAACCTATTCTTTCCGCGCTGCGCTTGTTAGCTCTCCACCTTTTTCGTGGCATTTTGTCCACGGTTCTAGGCGGAGATGACAATTTCCATCTTTGCGAAGGGCGTTAGCGTTGGGAACCTTGCTGCTCGCCTTGCTGAACCCCGACTTTCGTCTTCGCAAGGGCGATCACCAACTGGGATTTTGCCTGGCCCGCTCGTTCGTCCCTTGAACAGCCGAAGTGCCGAGTTATCACCAGCTTCGAGAAGCAGGCATTGTGAATCGAGCTGCTTGCGAGGGCCTGATCGCGATTCTCATCATCTCGCTACATCTTCGCCCGCTCTGCACGGTGTGCGTAGATGCCTCACGGCCACCGAACGTCAATATAGCGATATTGCAATTGATGATGGCTTCTGGTCATTGCAATGCTGCTACCTCGGTGGCAAATGCGTGGGGTCCACCTTCATCGCACTTTGATGGTATGAGACCTGCGGGCATACGGGATGCTCCCGCGAGCCGTCCTCGCCGTCGTCACAGAGCTGCGTTGGATCGTCGTCGACCACGCATCACTGACGATAGGCGTCCTGTATCTTACGCCTCACAAGTGGGAAGTAGGCATGTGAGAGGGGCCTTTACCCACCTGTGCACGAGCACTGTGCAGATGCAACGTGAAGATGTCATCTTCTTGCAAGAATAGTCTTCGCAACAAGCCACGAAACAATTCCTCCTTCCTACTGCAGCCAACTCATCCTCGGTGCAGTGCTAATGCAGCTGTGGTCGTACCTGCATCCTGCATTGTATCGGTCTCGCGCCAATGGACGCAAGAAGAATTCGCCATGGTTGAAATTTGTCGAGACCACAACGCGTTCTGCTGCGAATGTCGCTGCCATTCACCAATTCGGTCAGATGGCTGTCATGAGACGGCACGGCACCGCAGAGTCATTGATGTTCATTCGCCACATGGGAAGTAGGCCTTCAACGCTCGTCTAAGAACAGTGCCGCAAGCCTTGGAAATCATTGACTTCCGGACCGTACACAGAGGAGCCCCAACAGCTAACGTCCCGCCAATTGGGCACAGACACGTTGGCTGTCAGCAAGCCGTTTCTCTTGATGTTGGGACTGAAGGGTCCAGAGACATCAAAAAGAAGTCATCCTGCGGGCAGGTGTTGACAGAGGAGCACCGCATGCGTTCGCATTCTTTACCCGGTGCAGCCCGGTGCAGAATCCAAGGGTCCGGCAGACCAAGACCGCGGCGTCGACGCGATTTCGCCATGGTGTGAGCAAGTCGCTCGCTATTTCGGCTATCGAGCAAACAGGCGACAGTCTGGAGTCTGGCCAGCCTTAGCACTTCCATCGACTTCCATTGCCAATTCGTGCTTTCACATGCTCTGGCCGTAACATATCGCTGGTATGCAAGTTGAACTGGCTGCAGGGCGACAACTGTGCACCGCGATGTTCTTGCATCTGGGCTCAAGGCAGGTAGATGGTTATCGCTGTCCAGCGGGTGATACGGGACCCTCTCCCTGTTCTCCTGCCGTCTCAGGTGTCGACAAGCCCGTTGTCGTTGAGAGGGTTGCCTGCGACATCCTGGCCGGTGGTCAGAGGAAGATTGTCACGTCCAGATCGTCTTCAACAACCAGCACTTTTCTGATCACTACTGTCTCTCACACCTGCCTCTGATGGACACGGCTGCTTCTCGCTGCGTATCTGGGTTCATCGGCTTCTGCTACAGCGATGTGCCTGAGCGCTTCTACCAAGGTAGGTCCCAGCCGTGATTATTGGCCCACTCTCAACAACCACATGGGATCGGATAGTATGATTCTGGTGTGGTTGCTCGGTGTCTTCCGGTAAGCACGTCATGGTCGTGGCTGTATCAAGGGTTTATGAAGCTATGGGGAACCTCGCCGTGAAACCGTAAAGCTGACAGTCGTCCTTGGCCCGATACAATTTTCCAGTTGGGTAGAATCGAAAACGATCCAGCGAATGGGGTATCCATCAAAGAACCGGCCTTGGTTGTCAGATGCTGAGGACTTTTCGATGGCGGTTAAGGTGAGCCTTAACCAAGTTTTGTTGAGCGTCCAGGATTGTCATTGATGGTGAGCATGGTCCCTTGTCTCTCATTTGCCTTCAATATTCTCATGCAACATCGTCACGGAGGAAGCCCGCGCGGTCCTGGTTGTCGCTTGGCCAGTCGTCGTCAGCTCATTGTAAGAGTAGGGCCGGCAAGCTTGTGATATATCCAGTCCTTTCTCCTATTTCTGCACGAACCCACTACCATGAGATGAGGTCGAGAAATGAGCCGTCACTCTGGAAAGCAACAGCGCTTGTTGTCCGGCATTCTGGGCTAGGATTGGCTGCATCATTACAAGCCAATCATTCTTCTCGATAGCCGCGATGGCAGAGAACGCGGCCGGCTTTGAGTTGTGTAGTCAGCAGCAGGTACCGAAGGTAATCAGAAGAGTTGACGCAAGGATAGTCTCGTGTCATGCAGCCAGCCTTGATGTACGGCGGACGTCTTGTCGAAAGGCTTCGTGCATAGTGCATGCAATAGTAGGATTGTCATATTGACAGATGCAAGATTCGTGGAGACGGGCTTGCAGCGTGGCTGTGTGGAGTATCTCGACTCACGATAGCCGTTGCGACATCAAACGTGTAAGTGTCTGAGATGATGCAATGGTGCCCGGCTTCACGACTCGATGCTCGCATGGCAGTTGAATGTTGTTTGGTCGCGGTTGTTTTCGATCATGAGAACAACTCGCGACGTCTTTCAGTTCGTGACTGCATGTTGGATGTGAGGGCGGTGCCTTGAGACTGCCGGGGACGGGTGTTCGTCCCAAAAAAGTCGCACAACCGAAGGTGAGTGAATGAAGACCATGCGATGTCTACTCTTTGAAGAAATTAGTGCAGATGGGACTGATCACAATAATATGTAGAATGTGTCCAGCCACATCCTCGATGCGCATCACGAGGTTGGTTCTAATATATTCTGCAGGCGTTCTCTGCAAGACATCGTCATCGTCGCAACCAGCGGTGAGTGAGTGTTCTTTGGGTCGCAAGCCACCGAGGCACCTTAGCCACCCTGACTCGCGACTTCTCCAAAAATCTGTCACAGCTATCGCTTTCCGTACACAACACAACACACCACAACATACCAACGATGAGCGGTAGCAAAATATCGCTGTCGCTCGGCGCATCGCGCAAGGCTCCGCCGCCAAGCAATGGAGTGAAAAGACCACGCGCGGCGCTGCAGGACGATGAGGATGACGGTGTCGAAGTTGGGCAATCTGAGCAAGTCTCACACTTCGACAAGACTGCTGGAGGTGCGATCGACAGCAGCAAAAAGAAGGCAGAAACTGGACCGCTCGTAATCTCAGCACAGGCAAATCGAGACTGGAGAGAGAAGGCGAATCAGCGCAAACGGCAAAAGAGCGGACTTCCTGAAGGCCATGGCAACAGCGGAGAACTGGATGCGCGCATGAGAGACGTGGAGGCCAAGGTCGAGGCCAGCAAGCCAAAGTTCGGCCTCAACACATACAAGAAGGAGCAAACCGAAGACGAGGAGACTGCAGACACCGCAATGACCGGTGGAGATGATCACGTTGAAGAGTCTGCAGATGCAGGCCAAGGGGCAATTGAGGACAACGGAGAGGGCGCCTCCAAAAAGACTGACGACGAATTGGCTATGGATGCTTTACTCGGCAAGACAACCAAAGATACAACCCTGACTATTGCAGCATCCAGCGAGCCCATGACGGAATCAGACGCTTTTAGCCACGACTTTCGGTCTGCTCCGGCCATGGCGTCTCTCGACGACTACGCGCGAGTGCCGGTGGAGCAGTTTGGAGCAGCCTTGCTTCGAGGTATGGGATGGAAGGAGGGCGAGGGTATTGGTAGCCAGAAAGGAAAGAAACTTCCCAAGGATAGCGGCAAGGTCCCAGAGCGAAGAGCGAATCTGCTGGGCATCGGTGCCAAAGAAGATGCCGCAATTGCGCAAGAGATGGGCGCTTGGGGCAAGGCGGCCAAAGGCAAAGATGCCAAGATCTACAATCCACTCATTCTCCGCGACAAGAAGACAGGTGCCAAGTATACTGAGGAGGAACTTGAGAAGAAGAAGCAAGATGATGAACGTAGGAAGTACGAAGATGAGTTTGACCGCAAGGAGAAAAATCGGGAGCGAAAGCGCCGGGATGACGATGACTACGACTCGCGTGACCGCCGTCGCGAGAAGGACCGAGACTCTTCTCGAGACAGGCGCAAGCACAGAGAGCGCGAGAAGGATGACCGACGCGATCGAGACAGAGAACGCCGCAAGTACGACTCCGAGAGCGATGAGGAATGCTATCGCCGCAAGGAAAAAGAGCGACGCAAGCGCCGCGAGCGTGAGGAGGACGATTATGATCGCGACCGCTCCAGACGCCGTCGAGACCGAGTAGACGACCCACACAGAGACGGCAGAGACCGACGTGATCGTGACAAAGATCGCAGAAGATAGACCTCTTATGCAGCCACAGAATGCATGCTGACGGTTGGTTAGGTGCGGCGTCTTTTTCTGCTTCGCTATCCTCGTCCATTCCTCCGACTGATGCCCAACTCTTCCGTAGAGTACCAAGCATCTTCGACGCAAGCGTACGGCGTTTCTTGATCACCTTCTAGAAGCGCACTTCGGGTCAGTATACGATGGTGTAGCGACCGCCGGCCACCAGCAAACTCCACGTGTCCGCCCTTCCGGCGCTAAAAGTCGACGGCCTTTTTGTGAACCTCTCTTGTAGGCAGTTTCGCCATTTACTCGCGGCCCCAAAGATTTGTGAACGTTCGTCATGGTCAGAAGTCTTTGCTGCGTTCAATATTCGAATACGTGGCTCTACTGTACTGTTGCGAGACTGCACTGCACAACCTTTACCGAGTCAATGTCACATGCATCATATGCTTTGAACAGCAGAAGCACATGAAGTGCGATTCTTAAGTCATGTCAATCTGCTCGAGCACAGCAGATCGCGCAAAACCGTGGGTTCTGTTCCAGATTCGTAGTCATGTAGCGCGTGAGAAATCATCATTGTCAAGTGCCTGCCTCTCACGTTCACGCCTCCCACCAGTTCAGCAGTTGCGCCGGTACAATCAGGTCTGACATACATCCTGTGGACGGATCATTCTTTGTACCCGCGTGTACGAATTGCATTTCTCCTTGCCTTCATTCGAGCGACAGACCCATGTGAGTTTTGGCTGCCTTGGCTGACCTTAGGGTTGAGAGACACGAAATTTACCCTAACACGAATACCAAATGCATTTCATCGTGTCCGGATACAGTCGACCTGGTTCTATGGATCATTTCAAGAAAGTTGAAAGCCGTTTGGACTGGTTTGGGTGTCAGGTCGTGGAGACCGAAGTGGTCTTGTGTTCACGATCAGCTTGAAACTATTCGTATGGGAGTCGACGTGGATTGCAGCCATTGCTACATGGAAGCAGCAATCCAATGTTTAGGACGAGAACGGAATGACGACGACGAGGAACTGGCCATGGCTGCACCAAAATGTCGAAGACCGATTTCAGTGTAAACCGTAGAATCCCGCGTCGTACAAGCACTCCCAGGTCCCCAATCGCCAATTGTCTTTGGACGCCCTTGAATGCTCGTAAGATCTATACTGTCCTTGTTGTCTCGCTTTAACGAAGGTCGAGATTGCTGCCTCCTCCAGCAGTCGAAGAGCAATCCACTCCAACATTTCAAGCCAGTGTGGATGTTCTGTCGCACCTCCAAAAGCTCGAGAGCCCAGGCGAAAGTCCACCTCGAAATGGATTCAAGCTCGAAAAGATCTACGAAATGGTTAGACCATGCCAAACAACAGTAGAACTCTTGCTCGCATTGAGCTCATCCGATCCAAGACATCGAGTAGCTCCGCTCAATACGGCCTATCAGTCACAGGAATCATATTCCCATCTCCATAAATTGGAAGAGGAAGCGGATTATCTAACCAAGTGTTTTCGAACGTCTCGCCCATCGGTTCAAGTTCCGCGTAGAAGTTCTTCTCAACCAGTGGAAGTGTGATGGCAACTGTGTATTCGATAGGTACGTAGAGAGGTAGAAGTTCTAAGTACGGAAGAGGGCTCTCGTGGCATGCCAAGTCCGCTTTGTCGTTGCCTCAGGCTCCAACTCTCTAACTACTCCCCTAACTACAAGTCGCAGAGCCTGCGATACAGTGTCGCTATTGCCTTGCCTAATATCTTATCTATTATAACGGTAGATTATATAAAAGAAGGATATCTATATAATAATTAGATCCCTTAGATATTATATAAATAGCCTCTTATACTAGTAATATACTAGTTACTATATCTAATCTATATCTCTAACTATAACTCTAAGTTAATCTATATATCTATACTCTTATAATAATATTTAATAAATAAGTATTAATAATATAATATAGAGTATATATATTATATACTAGAAGGATTAATTAATATTAGTAATAGATAACTATTATAGAGGTTCTAGAGATATTACTTAATTATTAATTACTAAGTATTATTACGTAGATTAAATTAGTAATATACTTCTACTTTCTTTATAATTCTCTTTAGATATAGTATATATAGTTATAGAAGCCCTTTTAGTATATTAATCTACTACTTTACTAGATATCTATTTCTAGATATAAACTTCTATAAGTACTTATAATAATATAGGCCTTATAGTAACTTAGTTCTATTAATAGCTATAGCTTAAAAGTATTATCTATATTATCGCTTAATTATTTAATATAGAAAAGGCTAGTCTATAATAGTTACTAACTCTTTTAATAGATCGACTAATTCTTAAGAAGAACGAGGTTACTAGATCTAAGTAGGGATTATATATTTATTAACTAATAAAGGCGCCTAATACGCTTAGCTAATACTACTTTACTATAGTAGTATATCTCTAAGTATATATAATACTAAGTTATAAGATATTCTAGTATATTAAATAAGCTAGTATATAATACTTTTAGCTACTAACTAGTAGCTATCTCGTTAACGTTAATATCTAGTATAGTATTAATTATATCTACTATTATAGCGTTTATTTCTTCTATACCTTCTAATACGTTAATTAGCTTCTATCTCCTTACTAAGGGATATAGGTTAGCTTTATTACTAAGTTCTTCTAGTTAGAGGCCTAATTTAATCTCTATAGGTAAGTATTTAATATCCTTAATATATTAGTAATTAGTATATCTTACTACTTTAATTATATTAATAACCTAGCCTCCTAGCTACTTAATTAGATAACTATTTAAGTCTATTAGATAGCTATTATTATTACGCTTAAGTAATTAATAAATAACCTAATTTAAGATTTCTACTAAGCTAGTAAGCCTCTTACTTCCTATAGGTTCTAGTATTATATAGATACCTCTATTCTACTAAAAGTATTTAGTTACTATTATAAATTTAGTACTAGGATTATAGAATACTACTATAGGGTCTATAGAGGCGTTAAAGACTTTATCTAGTATCGTATATATAGTCTCTATTTCCTTATCTTCTAATAGCTTTACTTTACTAAAGTATAAGAAGATATTAGTAACTATAAGTAGATATCGATATAGCTTTTTACTAACTCTAGTCTATTTAGGTAGAAATAGTTCTATTAAGTCGATCTCGATAACTTTACTAGAATATAGTATATAGAAGATCTTATATAGGTATATTAGATTTACTAGTCTCTAGAGTATATAATAGAAATAGCCCTTAACGTATTTAATAATATCGCTATATATACTTAGCTAGAATATTTAGTTAATAAGCTTCTAGTATACGATACGCTTATTAAAGTATTCTACTTTATTATATAGCTTCTATAATAGTAGTACGATCTTATATAGTAATAGATAGGGTACTAGTATTCGTCGCTTATTAATTTAATTAGTAATAATATATCTCTATAGGATACTAGTTACTATATTATATCGATAGCTAGTAGTAATATTCTTAAAGCTTCTATATACGGCCTTAGTCTAGGTTTAAGAGACTTACTAATATTTATAGTATCTTATAATATTACTATACTATTACTTAGTAAGTACTAAGTCCTCGTCTAATAGCTTACTAGATATAGTATTTAGTTTCTTATAATAAGGATAATCGTAATAGTATCGAGCTAAGGAGGGCCGATAGGTATAAATAGATTATAAAGTATAATAGAAGCTATAAGGAGTAGTAGGGACCAAAGTAGGAATAGTAAGTATATTATTGTTTTCTATAGGTTAGGGCTAAACCTAAAAGGTGTTAGCTTAGATTAGTTATATAATTGTAATTATATAATCTAGCCTATCTTAGTATCTCTTACTAGGTTACTAACTAGACTATATATTCTAATACTCCTACTTAGGATAGTTAGTCCTTAAATCCAATCTAAAGGTATAAGTTTAATTAAGAATTTCTATTATCTAATTAGGTATAATAGCTTCTAGATTGGTATAGTATATCTAATCTACTAAGTTCAATTCTTAGGCCTAGTATCGATCGTACCTATTTATATATTAAGTATATATAGGCAGATCCTTTTACTATTATATAAGTTACAATTGTCTAATAAATTCCTAGAACTATAGCCCTATCTTTAGCTTAGTTAGGCTATTAGCTACTATCTCTTTTGTTAGAGTATATTCTACTACAATTTTCCTTTACTACTAAAGATTTCTAACTTTATTAAAGCTAATATTAATATGTTTTAATCTCTTATAGGTATAAGTATCTTTAACTAAAGTTAAAGCTACTTAGTTATCTCCTCTAATCTAAATAGGTCTGATTTTATTTACTATATTAGAATTTCCTTTTATTAATAGTTAAAATAAATATTCTCCTACTAACTATATATAGTCTATCTCCCTTAGGAGTACTACTAGGAACTAAGATTACTTTATATATATATTTATTACTATATACTTAGCTTCTATAGTTAATATAGTAACTAACTTTTGCTTCTTACTTATCTAAGAAACTAGTAACCTATAGAGAAAGAAGATACTTCTAAGGATTGAGACTCTATTAGCCTTGTCTATTATATAATTAGAGTCTAAATATCCTATTAGCTTTCCTCCTCCCCTCCTAAATATTAAACTTAGGCTTAGGAATAATCTTAGGTACCTAGCTAGTTTCCTAAGTACTTTTAGATATCTCTTAGATAGATCTAATATATATAATCTAAGTCTTCTAAGAGTAAAAGCAATATTAGGTCTTATTATAGTTATTAGCTATATCTATATACTATTCTAACTTTAGTACTTAGTCTTATTATACCTTTCTTCCTCTAAATTAGATTTCCTTAGACTTTTATAGCTATTAAGTAGTAATAAGGTTAGGTAAGCTATTTCTTTAGTTATTCTAAACTTTATAAGGTTTTCCTAGATATAGTACTCTTAGTCTAGCTTTAGAGTACTATTCTTTCTATCTCTAGTAAGCTTTATCCTAAGAATTTTAGTTGGTTTATCTAGATCTTTAATTTTAAATACCTTACTTAGTTCCTTCTTAAACTAAAGAATATCTTCTAGCTTTAGTACTATAATAGGAATATTATCTATATAAGTTAAAACTATTAGGTTCCTTCCTTTATAGATAAGTAAATATAGGTCTACCTCTAACTAGTAGAATCCTATTTTCTCTAGCTTTAAGATATATAGCTTGTTCTAGTCTCTTACTACTTGTTTTAGGCTATATAAGCTCCTTAGAATTTTAGAGCTATACCTTATAGGATTTCTATACCTAGTAGGGGAATTATAAAGATATCTTCTTATAGGGTACTCTTAGTAAATATATTGTTATATCTACTTAGTATAGTTCTAGATCTTTTTTATTATAGTAGCTATAAATACCTAAGTATATTATACCTAACTATTAGTATAAATATCTCTTAGAAGTCTACCCTAAACTTCTAAGAAAATCCCTTATAACTAGTCTTACTTTAAAATTATTAATTGCTCTACTAATTAGTTCTTTATATTAAACCTATTTAAGGTAACTAGGTTACTCCTTTTAGTAGAACTACCTAATCCTAGATATAGTTACTTCTAAGTATAATTAGTTCTTTCTAGATTGCCTCTTCCTATATATAACCCTATTTTAGATCTTATATTGCCTCTTAGTAGGTTCTTAGAATTAGAACCTCCTATCTTTATATAATCCCTAGTATAAAAGTAGGGATATAACTTAAAATATACTCTAGAAGTTTATCTACCTAATCTATACTTAGATCTAGATCTTTTATTAGATAGATAAGGCTCTATAATAAGCCTTAAGGAATTATTATCCTCTAATTCTC